>JAIUJO010000363.1:228642-449547 GCA_023846275.1 Vanilla planifolia
TACAGTGTTTTTAAATGTTTTATGTGATATTTTGATTTGTACATTAGTTATGGTCAAGAATGCTAAACTCAATCTCATTAGTGTCATGGAAGCAATTTTTTGTTTAATTTATCCCTTCTCTTCATTCTCTTTCTTTTTATTTGATTGTGTTATTATAAGTCTCCAAATCTCCTTCCTTGTGACATTAATATAAATTTAAATTTTCTTATAATACATTATTTGAATTTATCACATTTCAGCAATTGTTTTACTTAGATTTTGTTAGGTTTGTAGGGAACGCTTATTCTCCCTTTATTTGACAACCCTTTTTGTTAGGTTATATTATATTACTACAATTAATCTAATTTTAGATTACTTACATATTTGCTTAATATTTAAATAATAATTTATTACGATCAACTTTTTTCTATTTTTTAATGTTTAGAAATTTCAAATGATATTCGATTATGAAAAAACAAACTAGGTTGAACTCATCCATCCAATTAAAAGTTCATTTTTATAATTCACAATATTTTTTTTTATAGTTTTGGCAAGTATTTTGAGTTATTTTTATTTATTTATGATTTAATCATCAATGATTTTACACTTAATCTCTTTATTTTAAGGTAATGTAATTTCTCCATGTAATTTATCTTATTTCTTCAATTTTTTTGTTTGATTCAAATATATTAGTATGAAATTTTGATTTATTTTTTATTTAATTATCAATGATTTTACACTCAATCTCCTTATTATCATGTAATGTAACATTCCCATATAATTTATCTCATTTCCTCAAATTTTTTTTATTTGTCTATATTAGTATGAAATTCTAATTTATTTATCATTTGACATTAAAAATAACATATTAAAATATCTCATTTCTCATGTAATATAGTTTTATTTCATTCAATTATATGATATTGATTTATCTCATTTATCTTTCACATATTTTCTCTTAATATTAAAATAATTATTTAGTATTCTTTATTGTTGTTTAAATTAGTATTTCAAAAAAATGTCTCTTTAAGATGAAGCAATTGTTGTTGGACTCTACTTGATGAGTTTATTCATATTACTATGATACTCAAATTCTCTTCTCATGTGACATTTGTATTACGTTGAGTTTGTTAGATTAAATGTTTTAAATTTATCTCAATTTCTCTTTTAGATATAGATATAACATATTAAAATAAATTTTTATTGTTTATTCCTTTTTAATTTATTAATTTGTTGTTATCCTAAGTAAGGTCTAATGAAGACGAAAAAAATATTATTGGACTTATGTCAACAAGAATTATTTAATAGATAATACATTCTATATCTTTAAAAATTTTATTATTTTTGGTTTTCACAAGCTTTATGTGTTGCTTTGATTCAAGCTTATTTAATTATCAATGTTATACTAAAGCTCCTTAGTAACTAAAAAAGCATGTTTCCCAAATAATTTATTTTAATTGTTGAAATGCTTTGCAATGAATTGGTTAAATTTAGAACTTTATTCTATTTCTACACTTGTGTGACATTTACCTTACTTTTTTTTAGTAATATTGTATTTTTCAAATTTATCACATTTAAGATTAAAAATATATATATAGTTAATATTAAAAACAAATTTATTATTTTAATGTTTAATTAATTTTATTATTCATGTTAATTTTAGACAAACTTTTATCTAGATGAAACAAAGGTCATGGGATTTTTACCCATGAGATCTACATAATTTAATATTGAAACTTGTATTTCTAAATATTGTTTAGATGGTTTTGAAATACTTTAATAGTCATTTTTAGTCATACCTAATTTTATAGCTGAGTTCGCTACACTTGAACATTTTATTGTCTTGGAAGATAATATTCCATCATAATTTATCTCATTTTTTGAAATATTATAGTGTTTAATTCTCTATAAAAATATTAAACTCCAATTCTTTTTTTGGTGTAACTTTTAAATCATTTTGATTTAGTTATAATATATTATTTCAATTTGTCATTTTTCTACGTTATTATACATGTTTATTGAAAATAAGATAATAATTTATGAATTTTTTGGACAATTTTTTTATTTTTCTGTACTAACTTGAAGTGACATCTGATTAAGATGAAGCAAGCATCACAAAACTCATCATAAATAGATTTATTCATTTACATATTAATTTTTAATTTTTTAAAATATTTTATCATTTATGATTTTTATATTTTGAAGTACAAATTTTGATCCATACATAATTTATAAATCGAAGATGTTACACTCAATGTCGTTATTATTATGGAATGCAATTTTCTCAAATAAGTTTTCTTAATTCTTCAATTATTTCATTTTGATTTGGTTATAATACTGTGAGGTTCTGTTTCACTTGTCGTGTATCCCTTACATTATTTTCATTTTTGTATGACATGCTTTAAAAGATATGTTAGTTTTACTCAATATTTACTTAATATTAAAATAATTTTTATTATTATTGTTTATTCTTTTGTGACTTTGATAATTCATAGTAACTCAAAAAGAGGCCCACCAAAGGTGAAAACAATTCACTCAACTCCTCTTGAGAAGTTCTTCAAATTTAAATTTTTTAAATAATTTTTTTTCTATATTTTTGAAAAACTTAAAAAGATATTTAGATTCATACATCATGTGATGATCAAAGAAAACACACTCAATCTCCCTAGTAACATGGAAAGCAACATTCCCCTCCAGTTTCTATTACCACTTCAAATGTTTTGCTTTAATTGGCATACATCACTATTTAACAAAAAATCTTCACCCATGTGAGCATTAAATTACATTTCTTCATTTATCTAATTTGAGATTTAATACATATTTACGTAATATTAAAATAATATTTATTATTTTTTGTACTCTTTGATTTGTGTAATTAGTTGTAATTTTGATTGAGGTAAGATGGAGATGAAACAACATCATTTGATTAATCTCAAGGAGTCATAACTAATTAAATTTTCTTCTATATATATATAATATATATTTTTATACTTTCTACATTTTTTATGAGATATTTCGATTGAGTCATATGCATTTATTTATATAAATCAAGCCTTAGGATTAGCATTTACTCTTAAATATTAAAAATAATATTTTTATTATTATTTATGTTTATTTACTTTACTGAATAGATTAATTCCAAACAAATTCTATATTATCTTTAAATTAATCTAAATAAGATCTATCTAATTAAATTTTAATTTAAATTTTATAAAAAATATAAATATTCTATTTTCCTTTTTTTTGAATTTTTTAAGACGAATTGATTCAAAAAAAATTTTGATTATTGAGGACATTACACTTAATCACCATAGTACATTGATTTATAAAAATATCATCATTGGACTCATCTCATCTAATTCTATCTAATTAAATAATTTTTTAAATATATTATTTAAGTTTTTATTTTATATTGTTCGTCATGCTTTACAAGATATTTTGATCCAAGTAGATCTGTTGATCAAGCGTGTTGCACTCAATCTCTTTGGTGTCTTCTAATATACTTTTCTTATATAATTTATCTCATCTATATAACCTTTTCACTTTGGATTTCATATATTTTTGTTTAAATCTAAATCGTCTATCATAAAATGATTTCTTTAATTTGAATTGGTTTTTTACAATTTTCCAATTTATGTTATTTTATTTTTAATAAATATGTGCTTAGTAATAAGAAAATATATTTTTTTTAATATTAGCTTATTATTCTTATTAAATTTTTTTGTAACTCCAATTAAAGTGTGCATGAGATGAAGCAAACATCATTGGTTTCCTTTAATTGTCTTCATGTGTGACCATTGTAGTAGTTTTACTTTCTTAGATTACATTACATCAAAATATCTCTTTTGTGTTTTCCTAAATTTTTATTTCATATTAAAATAATAATTTTTTATTATTTATATTTTTTTAAAAGTTTGCACAAAGATGAAATAAATCTCATTGGTCTATTCTCAAAAACAATGTGAAATTTAATATTTATTTTTGCATTATTTAATATTACAGGTATACTTTATGAGATGTTTTCATTTGTTTCTATTTAAAATCGATCACCTTAGTGTCTTGGAATCTATTTTTTATATAATTGATCTCATTTCTCCTCTCTTGCAACATTTGCAACTTTGAATTTGTTATATTATATTCATTCATATTTTTATCATCTTAAATATTTTTCAAGTATTATTAAAATAGTAATTTCTTATTATTTATGTTTTTTTAAAAGGACGATACATACTAATTTGAAATAAGTTTCAATCGAGATGAAAGATATGTTGTTGCAGTCATCTTTGCCATCACTATATAACTAAGCATCCACTCCCATATTTTTAAACGTAGTTTTCACATAATTCAGCATGATGTTAAAAAAACATATCTTAGATATGATTAACTATCTAGGTTGCTAGACTTTATCATTTTAATGGTTGGAATGCAAGTCTTCTTTAAAATGTGTCACAATTTTTCTAATTTTTATGTTCGATTTGGTTATATAACTATATTTGATAATCTTTTCACATTTACCTATACATGACTTTGGTTTGGTAAAATTACGTTGTTTTTCAAGTACTTTAAGTTGCACCAATCGATGTTATTTTTAAATTATTATATATTTAATAAAATAAAAATAATAATTTATTATTAAATTTGTTTTTTATTTTGAAAATTCGTAGCAATTCCAAGTGAGGTGCCTATGAGATGAAACAAAAGTAACTAGATTTATCTTGGTAAGCTCTACCAACTTAAATATTAATTATTATATTTTAAAATATTTTATTTTTTATTATTTTGCATATTTTATGGCACATTTTGATTTGCACCTAAATTGATTATTTAAAATACTACATCAAATCTTCCAAGTATTTCGAATACTTCCCTTTACAATTTATAATATTTCTTTAAATAAATTTTCTTTCTTTTTCTTATTGTACTATTTAACAATAATTCTCCTACAATGTGACCTTTCTATCGATTAAATTAGGATAAAGGTACATTGATTTAGTTAATCTCATGTAAACTAATATATAAATATAAATATTATACTAAAACAATTATTTTATATTATTTATATTTATTTAAAAATTAATTTATTTACTTTTATATTATTTTGGCATATTTTATAAGGTGTTACGATTTGTTTTTCATTTGGTGATTGATGTTATTAAGCTACATCTCTTTAATATCTTAAATTGTAATATTTCTACATAATTTATTACATTTTCTTTAAATTATTGTTCTTTAATTGGGTCATATTGGTATGAAAATATTAATCTCTTCTTTTTTTACCAATACATGTCATTCATTTGCTTATATTATATTATTTTAATTTATCTCAAGTAATCTTTGCTAAATAGTAAATATCACAAAAAAAACATTATGGTTTTTTATCCTCTTTTAATTATGTAATTCATGGAAATTTCTATCGAGGTGGAATGGAGACTAAACAAATCTTATTAGATTCCTATTGATGAGCGCTATCTCATTAAATATACCTTTTAATTTTTTTAAAATTTTTTCTTTAATTTTGGCAAGGATTATGAATCATTTTAATTCCAACATGATTATAGTATAATTTGCCTCATTTTCTTAACTTTTTTCCTTGATTTGATTGTACTGTTATATTACTTTAAATCTGCATTTATTTGACCTTTTAATTTCTCTAATGTAATTATATTATATTTTTTTAACTTTATCATATTTTAGTATTGATATTTGTCTACTCAATATTAAAAATAATTTTTAATTATTGTTTATGCTAACGTAATTTTCTTGTTGACAACGATTCTAATTGTCATCTAATCTTAATAGGACAAACATCATTACCAATGTCTAAGTGAATTTCTATAGTTAAATAATAATTTTTGTAATTTTTTAGTTAATTTATTGTAGTAGGAATGCTTTTAAAATCTTTTTTATTCTCATCTAATTTGTTGGTCGATGATGTAAAATTCCATCCCTTTAATGTTGTGGAAGAGACCTTCGGAACATAATTTGTCAAATTTATTCAAATTTGTCATAATAATTTCATTATATTGTAATGTTACTTTCGTTCTCTATTGTGTGATGTTGAAGTAAAAACCTGTATGTGCATCCCATAAGATGGAAGAATAGTGAATTATGGGCTTTAAAAGAATATTTTATTACAAGTAGCTTTTTAAAAAAATATTATATTCATAGAAAGGCTCATCATTTTGGCTTAATTGATACTTATAAGTTATTGTGGATCTAAACAAATGAATATGCATAATTAGTTCTAGTGCTCCCTTGCTTGATCATTTGTTTTATCCCATATAGTTTAGCAATGCAGTATCACAAAGATCATGCTAGATTTAATTTTTTTCTGACAAACATCTGACTTGAAGATTGCTAGTTGTTGTTGCTATAGCTTGCATGGCAGGGGAGTTTGCACTTTGGGACAGGGTACTAATGTTGCAATATTTTTTGTTTTTTTGATGTAACAGGAGTTTACTAGTTGATTTAAGCTAAAATTTTCCAAGGATGCATAATTAATATTTAACCAAAGAAACAATGTAGAGATTGAAAAATGGGTCCTTATTTGTTTGCTAAATCAAGAAGATGATTAAATAATTGAATGCTTGAGTAGGATTTGTAATTAATATGAATAGATAGTGCATTATAATCAACTTGCTAAATGTTTTATTTTTTATTAGAAAAATCCTTCCAAAACTTATTCACTTGTCTGCAATTCTTAAAGATTGTTGTGCCCACTATAGTTCTTTGATTAGAACTAATACACCATCTTTAATGGTTAGTTGCTTGCTTTTTAAAACTAAACTTGATTTATAATAGTGAGCTCATTAGAATAAATGTTAAACCTTACTGGATTTAGTTATTGAACACAAGGATGACCAAGCAATATTATCACTTTTAAAGATGGCAACACAATGGTTTAGATAAAAATGTATCAAAAAAAATTTATGGTAAGAGGCATTAAGAATGAAACTTTTTATGCTCCAGCTTACTTATGCTCTACATTACTACATGCTCCCCCTCATTATCTAAATAACATCGTTGTCCCTGATTGATAATGTCAAAAGTGAGGTATAATATATATAATTTCTATTACACCTAGTTGTTTCCTTATGATTTGAAATTGTTTGCTTTGAAGCGATTTAGTAATCATGTTAAACAATTCTTGTTTGATAGGAATATATTCATATTCTACTAAACCGTTTCTTACATCATCTCTAATAAAAAGTTATTTTATATCAAAGTGCTTTGTCCTACAATGAAGAACATTATTCTTAAGTAAGCCCAAGTCACTAATATAATAAAATCTAATAAGAATATGTGAGAGTTTTAAATCGTAATCATGAGGTCATTATTTTCATTGTAATACTTGGCCAACATAAGTTTTTTTGTTACATACTCGGCTTTTATGGTCCATAGGGTTTTGCAATTTTGCTACATGTTTGACCATGAAATTAGATAATATTTTAATAATTGTCATGTACATGGGGTACATTTCCTAGGTACCCTTGTACCTATCAAGATTGAATCTATGTAACCAATATGATCACATGAAAGAGTATTTCAAGAGTATCATAAACCAACATTCATTATACCTTTTAAAAGTTTAAAGGTTAATTTAGTGGCCCTTAGATGGCTTTCCTTATGATTTAATTAGAACCTAGCACATAAGAGAACATTAAATAAGATGTATAATCAATTTCATATTAAATAAACCTCTATAAAGTTTTGGAAAAATAGGTTTCTCATTTTCATTTTATTCTAAATGAATAAATTGATTCATTAGAATCTCTTTATGTTTTTTATTTTTATACCAAAGGTTATAAAATAATTTTTTAAAATACTTTGTTCATGAAATAAAGATCTCATTTTTAATTACCTAATTATAATCCTAAGTAGAAATTCATCCCACCTATGACACTTATGTCAAACTCCCTTATTGTTAAGTCACTAATTTCTTGACAAATATTTTTATATGTTCTTCCAAATTTTATGTCATTACCTTAAACTTGTACAAGAAATAAATATCATTTAAATATTTTTAAGAATCACGTTGTATGTAAATTTCCTTTTCAAAATCTACTAGCAACTAAATATTTACTTAATTTATGATACAATGCATAGGGTGCTTACTTTAGTTCATAAAGTGCATCCTTAAGCATATATACATAATCACCATGTTCATCGGTCTCAAAACCCTATACTATTGTCATAAACATATTCTTCTACTATCCCATTTAAAAATATAGCTTTTACCTTCATTTCAAATTATAAAAAAGTTTTATGACATGAATATACCAAGAGAAGTTGTATGGCCCATAATTTTGTTTTAGGGGTGAATGACTCCACAAATTAATCCCTTGAACCGAATCATAACCATCAGTAAAAATTCTAGCTTAATTTCAAAATAACAATTCATTTTTATTTAATTTGAATACTTGTTAATTTCCAATTATTCATTGATTACTAGGCCTTGAAACTAAATCTCATGCTTTGTTTGTCTAAATATGACCTAGTTATATATGTATTAGCTAAACCGAATAGTTGTCCTTAAGTACTTCTTACGAAGATACATTTTTTGAGAATGAAAGAGAAATAATATGATCATTGTTTTCATAAAAGCTCTAGTCCTAACTCAATGATAAACATTTATTACTATTAGTTCCATTATATGTGAATCTTGATACTTCTAATGTTTAGGTAATTGATGACTAATCTCTTCTCTATTTTTACCTTCTATTTTGTCTTCAGCCACTCCTAAGTATAAGATTTTTAATTACATTATCTAAATTTTTAATATTTGTCACTTGAATAGAAAAATCAAACACTACATTAATTGTTTTTTCTATTTTGGATAATTCAAGTTGTAAAGTCTTTAATCTTTCTAAAAGAAGAGTATCCCACAAAAGTTCCTACACTTTATTTTTCATTAAACTTGCTCAAGTTGGCTCTTTCATTATTAAGTATTGTATGTTTACACACAATAGTAAGACAGTAGCTAATTTTTCCTCTATTTTGTTTAGTTTGGGAAGAGCTCAATGTATATCTAGCTTACTTATTTATTTATGATTGAATAACTTTCATCACCAAATCTTCTATGAGATAAATTATTCTCACTTGAATGTGTTGTAGGGCATTATATTTTACTAGCTTCTAACTGATCAAACTTAAACACATATGTGCCACCTTTTTTTCAATTAATGATACTTTATCATGTTTTAATGTTTTGTAACATTGATTATAAAAGTTAATAAATAGCCATTGTATCATAATTAACTAATGACAATTAAATTAAGTCATAATTCATCAATTAAATTAAACATTTCAAATAATGAGATCAAGGATACTTATATTACTAATTCTAGTTATCCTATTCTTGCAATTATCTCCTAGTGTTACCTATCTATATCATTAATGTTTTTACTAATATAAACATTGATCAATTTGTCATCAAATGCATTGAGCAACTACCATCCAACACCAATGAGCTAGATCTTGATTTTTTCTCTATGTATGGCAATATAAATTCTAAAATTTTTATATAGTAATCATAAAATGTAACTTTTATTTGCCTAGTTTTTGTGCCTTGTTTTACACATAATTACTAGGAATATTATTTCCAAACCTACAAATGTCTCTAAATCATTATATCTCCACAACACAATTGTGGAGAAAGTTAATATTATCGATTTTATACTCCAATATTAAGAACATTTGCGTTAATATCATACTTAATAACCCATTTAAAACAAGGTTTTGAACTACAAATGTTTTTCATAGTGTTACAATCTATGATGGTATGCCATATATACAAGAACAAAAGAAACTAAAATTTGAAACATTGTGCATATATTCCAAACAATATATATCTTTATTCTTAAAAATACATTACGAATCATTAGACTCGTTTAGTTCAAGAGAATACTTTTTCTCAAACTAGTAATTTTTTTTTTCAAATGGGATTCTCAATAATTATGGAATTTCTTATCACAAATTTGCTGTATTTCTATTTTTATTTCTCATCTTCTTTCATAAAAATCTGATGGATCAAGTATTTATTTATAAACTTTTTTCAAATTTTTATGAGTACCCATTAAAAAGTTAAAACACTGATAACTTCTATATAGTGTTTTCAAGAGCATTAAGGGGTGAACAACATACTTCATGCTCTTCTTCTTCACTAGATGCGCTTGAATCATCGTACTTTTCCTCGAAGCACTCAATCATTCCTCATTACTATTTGTAGTTGTGTTGTCCAAGTATTTTGAAGCACTCCAAATATCTTGAAAATCTTTCTTCATCTTCATTCTCTTCTTTTTCTTTTCCTTTGCTTTTGTGTCATTGAGTTTTAGATACTCCAATCTAATGTTGGCAATTTGACTGCAATCGTAACAACTTGGTGCTTGACTCTTCTCCCTTCTTTTCTTCTATTCTGATTCTAATTTATAATTTTTTTGCCAAATTGTTTGCTGAACCTTTAACATGAAAATTTGCCACTTCCTCCAAATCAATGGAAGAGATTAATGCAAAATTTGGACCCTCTTCTCTTCCTTTCCATGCTAATTGTACCTCTTTTCTTCCTCCATGGTTTGTCTTGCTAGGGGAAGCCTCCTCTTTAGTTCTCTAATCATCAAAATTTTAGTTGTTAATATTTCTCCAAGTATCTCATCCAATTAGAGTTTAGTTATGTCTTTGATCATATTTATTTCTCTGATAAAAGGATCACAATCCTTGTGATGAATCCTTAGCACTCTTCTTACAAGTTCTAAATAGGAAATCACTTTACAAGATTATCGAATCTATTAGTATTGTTAGTAAATCACATGAACATCTTTGTTATAGTTTTGCTTAAATCCACTCTAAATAACTCATAATCACTTGTAAGAAATTGTTTTTGCTTCTTTTACTTGCAAAGTACCTTTATAAGTAACTTAAAACTTTTGCTAAACTTTTAGTTGGGTATGCAGATTAATAATGAGATTTAATTCACATCGATATATGGCCTAATAAACATAGTTTAGTGCTCCTATCTATTGTACTACCACTATCTCTTGATCACTACTAAGTTCAAAAAAGAACATGATTTTATTGGTGTATGAATCTCTAAGTAAATTGTTGTGTTTGGTGAAAACATCCAAAAGTTCTAAGTCAATTGATTCGATTAAAAAAATTTAATCTAATTCTAATATAAATAAAATTCACACATAAATAATTTTTGACAAAGCCAAGAAGATCCTTCATCTAGTGTTGCACCAACATCAACCATGGAGGAAGACACGTTCAAAACTTCATTTAAGAAGCAAGTTAACAAATGCATATTTCAAAAAGCATGCAAAAATGACAAGAGAAAAATTTAAATTAGTGCAACCAAAATGACAATTAAGTATACTTAACAAAATAATGAAAATGTACATGATAGATCACCAAAGTGATTTGACTAACTTTTTATACAAAACCCTCTTTGATACCTATTGAAGTCAAAATGGGTGCGTAAATCTTAGAAGAGGTGGTTAATTACGAACTTCAAAATTAATTTTGAAATTTTTTATTGTTTTTTTTTAAAATCTAATTCTATGTTCTAAGAAAAAAATTATTTATATATCTATTAAACTTTGATATGATTAAAAAATGAGGATAAAAATTGAAATAAGATGCCACAATTTTTAGTTAGTTTGTTTAAAATTAGTAGCTAAGTCCAGCCCAAGCAAGTTTAGGAAAAAGACCACTAATAACAAGTTATAGCTATTGGTATTTTCTTGCACTTCACCTCTGACCAACTAGCTTTTGTGAGTTCAACTATAACCTAGACTTTTGAGAGTCTAACCTTAACTTGATTTTTTATAAGATCAAACGAAAGACAAGCTTTTGCAATTATTTCGACGAACAACCCAAATTAAAATGAAAAGTATAACAAATATAAAATACTTTGATAAACTCAAGCAACTTGCAATACTAGTTCATTAATGGAATGAGATACAATTAGTTTTAATTTAATAAGATTGCGACAAACTGAAAGTTTAGAAGTTCATTTCTTTGCTAGAATTATTTGATAATTTGGAAAGAACAAGATGTAGTTTTTGACGGCAGAATTTATGCTTATAGAATATTGAGAATTGCTTTATTGAGATTTCAACGATTAATTTATGTTCATTTATTACTTTATTAACAATAGTTAGTCCTTTATGAAAATATTTTTATTATTGTCGTAAAAAATGTAGAAAAGCTATTTCAAAAGCTTTTCAAAAACAGCTTAAAAGGATTTTTAAATTGGTTAAAATATTTTTCCAAAATGGCTAACACAACAAGTAATTAGACATTAGGTGAGATGGATTGGATCTATTGGATCATATCAGACAAGTTCTAAATCATAAGATAAAAAATAATATAAACAGATGAGTTATGAATGGTTGGATATAAGAAGCTAAGGTCTAGGTCATCTAATCAAGTTAGATAGGATCTGGATCATTCATTTAGTCAACAACAAAGTTAGGGATGGCCATATTCTAAGATTCAATGTAGATAATTTGGAGTCATATGATTGAAAGTTATATATATATATATTTCAAAAGGCAAAAATAACCAAAACTATCTAATGAAGTTAGACATGATCTACGACTTTCGATTAGAGCATAGAAACAAGGCTTAAAGGTGGATGTGATTTTAGCTTTCTTATTAGTCATCAAGGGGGACGAAATTTATGGAAGGCATGGAAGGATCATAGTCATTATTTTAAAATGAAAAGGAGGACTTCTCCATGTGACTGGAAAAATGTGCAATTGAAATGTGATCGATCTGTCCAAATTTTTGAATTGGACAAGTGCAAATGGAATATCCTGCATTATGGCACAAAAATGCTTCACATTTGATAATTATTTGCATGGGTTACGTGCATAATTGTGGCTTCCTTCCATCATTTGTTCTTAGGATTTCATCACCTAAGTGTAATCGATCCATATAGGTTTTTATAGGACTGATTCAAGCCATATACATACTTGGTTTGGTGGTGCCCCATGCGATCATTTTCCTTACCCCATCTGATTAAGGAATGCCTAGTCACAATGATCAAGCTAAACATGACTTTTTTTACAATCTCATGACCCAAGGCCCATGAGTCTCCACAACTATAGGTTGCCGAGCTTAAGTGTTTGCACTTGTGTAGAAGCTTAGGATGTGGAGGTAATCTTTTTGATTTAATATAGTTTAATAATTGATTTAACATAAAATTTTTCAATTTTGTATAATTAGGATTTGAGCAAGAAAAAGGTAGAGGGTTTAAAAAATGGAATCTTATTTGTTTGTTAAATCATAGAGTTGAGCAACTGGATGCTTTAATACGATTATAGGTTGATATTGATAGTGAGTTCCTTATAATAAATAACGCAACATTCTATTTTATAGTTAAAAAACCTTTTCCAAGCTATTGCATATCTATTCATTCTTTAATACTTGCTGAACCTTCCATGGTGCATTGAACATAATTAATTTACCACATTTAATGGCTCATGGTTTTCCCTTTAAAACTAAACCTCATTTATAGTAAAAAGGCACATTGCAATAAAATTTTAAATATTTAAGCTTGACTCTTCAAATACAAGAGTGACCAAACACACCTTTATATCTTTTTGGTTTGGACATATTATATCACTTCAACTAATATTATTTTAATTGTTAATATAAATCTACATAATAATACAATAATAATTTATTATTATTTACTTCTTTAATTCATGATAATTTCGAAGGAGGACTTATTAAGATGAAATAAAAAATATTGGATTTAACTCTATTGGCTCTATCCAATCAACAACTTATTTTAAATATTTCAAATATTTAAATTCATAGGTTTTTTCTATGCTAAAACTAATATTTTATTGATAACATATTTGGTTATTAAGGATTTCAAACTCAATCTTGTATCTTTGATTCTAATATTCTTATGCAATTTGTCTTATTTTCTTTAAATTATCAATTTTTATTTTGTTATATTAATATGTACTCAAAATCTCATAAAGGTTGTCCTTTAGATGTCTTTTATTTGACTATATTATATTTCTCCAATATATCTCATTTAAACTTTAATACCTATTTACTTCAAATTATAATAATAATATATTATTATATTTTCTTATTTAATTTACCAATTTATAGTAATTTCAAATTAGGATGGATATTTTTTTAAGTATATTAAACTTAGTATTTAAAAGACATAATTATTTTTGTTTATTTAAATTTGTAATTTTTTATAATGCTAAATTGAGAAAAAATAAACATTATTGGACTCATCTCAATGAGTAATATTCAAAAAAATATTCATTTTTTAATATTTTTTTAAAGATTTTAGCATGAATTGTATGAAATTTTTCTTCATATATGATTTTATAATTGCAGATGTTAACAATGTTCTTCTTAATTATTGGAATGCAATTCCAAACTAAATTTTCTCATTTCTTAAAGGTTTTTAACCTTATTGGGTTATATTACTATGGAACCCTAAATCTTTTGTGATATGAGCTTTAATCACTTTGAATTGTGTATGTTATATTGTTTAAATTAAACTTGTTTTTTCTTTAAATTATATCTACTTAACATAGAAATAATAAATTGTTATTTTGTATTTCTATTTACTTTAAGAATTCATAGTAATTCCAAATGAGGTCAGACGGAGGTGAAATATACTTTATTTGACTAATGTTGGCATGCTCTATCCAAATATCTATTCATTTTTGTATTTTTCATCATTTTAATTTGAAATGTTTTATAGAATTTAGGAGTAATTTTTAATTGTACCTAATTTCATGATCAGGCATAATTAACTCAATCGGCATAGTTATAATGTAACTTTAATGGTCTAATTTTAAAATTTCTCAAATGTATTGCTTTGAATTGGCTATATAACAATGAATGTCTAATTATCTTTCTAAGTGGCCTTCACGTCCCTATAATTTTGTTCTCACATAATGTTTTAATTTACTGCATTTTCATTTTAATATGTATTTATTAAAGAATAAAATAATGATGCATGATAGTTTCTGTTTATTTGTCATGGTAATTTGTAGCTCTCTTATATAATTCTATTCAATATGAAACGAATGTCATTGTACTGTCGCCAATGAAATCTCTGCAATTATATATTTGTTTTTCATATATTTTTAAATTTTTTAATCGCTATAATTTTGTCATGGTTTGCTAAATATTTTTGCTCGTACCTAATTTGATCATCTAGGATGTTGCTCTGCATTTCTTGACTATTTTGATATGTAAGTTTAATGTAAGATTTATCATTTTTCTTCAAAATATTTTACTTTTATTTTGTTATATTACTATGTAACATTAAATTTTCTCTTTTGTGTTCTTTACATCGTGTTGATTTGGATATGTCACATTACTCGAAGTTGCCTTATTTTTTTAATATAAATTTACTTAATTTGAAAATATGAATTTTTTTTTATAATTGTTTATTTATGTATGAGGTACTAATTCTTCATAACATCTAGTTGGAATATACTAATGTCGTTGGACTAGTCTTAATAAAATTTAAAATTCATGTTTTAGATTCAAAAAATATTTTATTTTCTAAAATTTCCCTTATTCTATAGAATGTTTTAGTTACTGTATCATTTGATGATCAAAGATACTATGTTAAATCATATTTGTATAATGAAATAGAGTCTGTTATTTAATTTTCCTTATTTCTTCTGATACTTTTTTATTTTGTTAGATTATAATGAGACTCTAATTCTTTTATCGTGTGACCCATACAATACTTTGATTTTGTTATATTACATTATCTCAATTTATCTTACTTCAATTTCAGCAAAAATTTGTTTAAAGAATAATTTTGTGCTATTTATGCTTATTTACCATGGAAAGTTTTTTTTATTTCTAGCTAGGTCTCATCAAGATGAGCAAATATCATTAGACTGATCTCAATAAACTCAATTGAATTAAATATTCAATTTAACAATTTTTTAATGTTTTATTAATATAATTCATCTAATCTCACCAATAATATATGTTTACCTAATATTAAAAATTAAGTTTATTATTACTTATGCTTATTTAATTAAGTTATTAATAGTAATTTAAAATGAGTTCTAATAAGATTAAATATCATAATTAAACAACTATTGATGAGTTATATGTGAGAAAATATTTAGTTATTAATTTTTAAATATTTTTAAATGCTTTTGGTATGCTATAAGACAACTAAATTCATTACCAAATTGAGGATCAAGAACGTTACCCTTTATTTACAATGTATCCTAGGATTTAGCTTTCAAATAAAATTTTAATTATTTCTTCAAATATTTTACATTGGCACGGTTCTATTAATATTAGACACTAATTCTTCTATCTTGTGATAATTGCATTCTTTTAATTTGGTTATATTAAATTTTTTTAATTTTTCTTATTTCGTTCTTATTATATTTTTATTTAATATTACAATAAAATTTTATTTATATGTATGCTTATTTGACTTAATAATTAGTAGTACTTACAAACAAAGTTTAGCCAAGATGAAATAAACATCCTTAGACTTTTTTAAAGATTAACAATAAAATTAAATTTTTATTTTAAAATTTTCACATATTTTTTCAATAAATTTTGCTTCTTTTACAAACTATTTTGTTTCTTACCTAATTTGATGGAGGACATATTGCTTGCTTTCCTTAGCACCTTAGAATTAAAAATCTTGTAAAACTAATATCGTTTTAATCAAAATTTTTTATTTGATTTTATTATATTACTATGAAACTCTAATCCTCTTCTCTTTTGACCTTTACATCACTTAGATTTGTTAATATTTGATTTTATTTATCTCATTATAGCTCTAATATAAATTTACTTAATATTATTAAAATAAAATACTGTTATTTTTTTTAATTACTTTTGTTATTTGTATTGGTTCTTGACAAGGTTTGATGGCACAGAAAAATTCATCATCAGACTCATTGTGGTAAAAACTTAACTATTAAGGATTCATTTTTTATTTACAAAACTTATATTGACTAAGGAGTTGACGTGATTTGTAAGTCTTTTCTATATATACCTGATTTAATGATCACAGACAATGCACTAGATCTTCTTTGAATTTCTAGCTCTAACTTTTGCATAAAATTTATTTTTGATTTCTTTAATTTTTTTTACTTTCAATTGGTTATATTATTTATTAAATCAAAATCTACTCTCTCCTGACCTTGACATCTCCTTGATTTAGTTAAAGAATATTTCTTCGATTTATGTTATTTTTGTTTTAATATATCTTCATAATGTTCGAAATATTAATTTAGAACTATTTATGATTTTTTGTTATAGTAATATGTAGTTTTCCAAACGAGATCCGATCGAGATGAGACAAATGTCGTTCATGTAATCTAGATATTCCCTATCAAATTAGGTATTCATTTTAATTTTTTTTTCCACACGTTTCATATGTGCATTGGATCACTTTTAGACATTCGAATGCAACTTTAATGAACTATTTTTTCATTAGCGCAAATGTATTGCTTTGTTTTTTTTATATTAAATGAATGTCTAATTGTCCTCTTATGTGACCTTCATGTCCTATAATTTGGTTATAATATAATGCTTCAATTTACCTCATTTTCGATTTAATATGTATTTAATTAATAATAAAATATTGATGCATGATAGTTTATGTTTATTTATCATGGTAATTTGTAGTTGTTTTGTATTAGATCTAATCAATATGAAACGAATGTCATTGTACTCTTGTCAATGAATTCTTTCTATTTAAATAATTATCTATCATATATTTTTAAATTTTTTAATTTCTATAATTTTGTCATGGTTTACTAAATCGTTTTACTTGTACTTGACTTGATAAACAAGGATGTTACACTACATTTCTTGACGGTTTTGCTATGTTTGTTTAATGTAATTTTTTTTACTTTTTTTAAAATATTTTACTTTTACTTTGGTAAATTACTATGTAACTTTAAATTTTCCCTTGTGTGCTCTTTACATTAACATGATTTGGATGTGTGACATTACATGAATTTGTCTCATTTTTAATTTTAATATAAATTTACTTAAATTGAAAATATGAATAAGTTTTTTTTATAATTGTTTAATTTTGCAATATGTAGTAATTCCTTATAGTGTCTAATCAAATGATACTAGTGTCACTCGACTAGTCTCAATAAAATTTAAAATTAATTTTTTCTTTATTCAATATTTTCTTTTCTTAAATTTTTGCATGCTGTGTAAAATGTTTCAATTACGATGCCATTTGATGATCAAAGATACTATACTAAATAATATTAGTATATTGAAATAGAGTTTCATATTCAATTTATCTTATTTCCTCTAATACTTATTTTAGTTATTTTAGTTATTTAAGTTATAATAAGACTCTAATTCTCTTATCATGTGACCTATATATTACTTTGATTTGGTTATATTACAAACTTCAATTTATCTCACTTCAATTTGAACTTAAATTTGCTTAATTTTAAAAATAATATTGTTTTATTTATGCTTATTTATCTTCGAAAGTTGTTATTCCAAACCAGGTCTGATCATAATGAGCAAATATCATTAGACTCATCTCAGTAAGCTCAATTCAATTAAATATTTAATTCAACATTTTTTAAATATATTTTATCATGCATAGTTTTTAAAGCTATATAAGATATTTCATTGAATAAAAAATTTGATGATCAAGGGAATTAAATTTAATCACCTTGATATTTTCTAATACAAAATTTTTTTGTAATTAATATCTTTTTCCGCATGTTTTTCTTTTGTTCGATAATATTACTTTGTAATTCTAAATTTCCTCATTTGTCATCCGTATATCACTTGAATTTTCTTATCTAACAATGCTTCAAAATTTATGTCACTTTGTAATTAAAATTTCTCTACCTTATATTTTAGCAATAATTTATTATTATTTATGCATATTTATAATGGTAATTTGTAGTAATTCTATTGTTGGTTTAATTGGTAGAAGAAACCATTGTTGGACTCATAAGGACATGTTCTATCTAGTTATATATTTAATTTTTTATATTTTTATGTATTTCATTTTTTAAGATTTTATCGTTCTTTATGAAACAATTTGTTTCATGCCTTATTTTACAATCAAGCATGATATTCCTTATCACCTTCATATCATTGAATGCAAGTTTCTTATATAATGTATCTCATATGTTTAAATGTTTTCCTTTGATTTCTCTGCATTATAATGAAACTCTAATTATCTTTTTACATCACTTTTACATCGCTTTTATTTTGATATGTTATATTACTTTAAATTTTTCTCATTTAACCTTTGATACACACACACACACACATTTATATTTATAAAATTATCATTTGTTGTTATTTATGATTAATTATATTGTCAAATAATAATGTTTTCACCTAAGCTCATAGATACACACAAAACATCATTGGACTCACCTTTAGTAGCTCTAATAATTAAATATTTAATTTAATTGTTTAACAATTTTAATTTTTATTATTTTTTGAATCTTTCATGAGAATTATTAATTCATGCTTGATTTCATAATCATGAATGTTACCCTCAATCTCCTATGCACCTTGGAATGCAAAGTGTCCCAAAAAATTTAACACTTTTTTTGAAATTATTTTCTTTGATTTTATTTTTTACTATTCAACTCAAAGTCTCCTCCCCATTATGTTTGCATCTCTTGGATTTTGTTTTATTATATTCCATCGATCTACTTTATTTTAAAAAATTACATATTTTTCTTTATATTTAAAAATAATTTATTATTTATTTTATATAATTTATTTGGCCATTTGTAGTTACTTTGACAGGGTCCATCTTGATGAGACAAACATCATTAGAGAAATATTAACTAGCTCTATCTAATGGAATATTAATTTTCTTATTTTTGATATATTTCATTTTCAATAATTTTGGAATGTAATATGAAACATATTGGTTCATATATGATTTAAGGATTGACGATATTAAACATGATCTCATCACAATAATAGAATGAACCTTTATTATTCAGTCTATGCCATTTGTTCAAATATTTCCCTTAGATTTAGATATATTATAATCAAACTCAAACTATCTTGTCATGTGACATTTATATTTCTTTAATGTGGCTATATTATCTTAGTTTAATTTATATCATTTTAGATTTGATATATATTTTCTCAATAATAATATTATTATTTTATTATTTTTTTCTCATTTAATTTTGTATTTCATTATAATTTAGAATTAGTTTTATCAATATAGACATTTAATTTTATATTTTTATATTGATTCATATTCCATATGATAGTTGAAGATGTTGTACTAAATTCACTTGTTGTATTGGGATATATTTTTTGCATACTATTTATCAAATTTATTCAAAATTTATTTTATTATTTACACATTATTTTAACTCTAAATCTCTTATCATTTAATAATTAAATATCATTTTATTTGATAATAGTGTATTGTTTCAATTTGTCTTACTTTAGAATTAAGATTAATTTACTTAACATTAAAATAATATTGCATTATTATTTAATCTTATTTGCTTTTGAAATTCCAAGTAATGCAAAAGGACGATCGATGTAGATGAAAAAATGTCTCTACGCTCGTCTCGATTTGTTTTATCTAACTAGATATTTATTTTTATATTTTTACTATATTTCTTGGTTTTTGGAGTACTATATGGGATATATTTGATTCATACCTAATTTGACTAATGTGTAAGCTACACTTGATCTCCTTAATATTTTAGATTACATTATTCTCATCTTATTTATCATAGTTTCTCAAATTTTTGCATTTGATTACATTTTATTACTATTAAACACTTTAACTCTTCTCTTATAACATTTGCAACACTTTTATTTTGGTTAATTTCTTAAATTTAACTTATTCATCTTATTATTATTTAATGATAAAATTATATCTTTTCTTTTTTATGATTATTTATTTTGTTATTTTCACTAATTTAAAGGACTAATCAAGATGAAAACAAACTGTTTGGACCAACTATAAAAACTATTTCATACCAAATTTAATGATTAAAAGATTTTTTACTCGATCTCCTTAGTTTTTTTGAATCCAAACATTTATGTACAATTATAATATTTATTCAACTTTTTTCACTTATATTTGGATATATTGTTATTAACTAAAGGTATATTAAACTGTGACCTTTAAATCACATTGATTTGGTTATATTTTGTTACTTAAATTTTTCTTATTTTATCTTTAATAGGCATTTTCTTTATATTAAAACAATAATTTTTCACTATTTCGTTTGGCTCATTTTCATTATTCAAAGAAAGTTTTTTTATCCTTGATAAGGCATGTACCTTACCTTATTTAAGGACAAAATATGTTACACATATTCTTGCTAGTATCTTTGAATACAACTTTGCAGTACAATTTATCTCATTCCTTTAAATGTTTGGCTTTGAGTTGAATTTATTAAAATTTGATTATAATCCTCTTCTCATATGACTTTTACTTTACTTTGATTTTTTTGTGTCACTTTACATATTGTTTCCTAATTTTGGGTTTAATATATCTTTGTTTAAAATAAAAATAATAATTTATTCTTACAAATGCTTATTTACTTTTGATAATTCATTGTAATTCCAAACTAGGTCTGATGATGAACAAACAAGCATCAATGGACTCATCATTATGTACAATATCAATTAAATATTCACTTTTTTTATATTTTTGAATATTTTATTTTATATGATTTTTGTAGATTTTAAGAATCTTTTCAACTCACACAAGATTTGATGATCATGAATTATAATATCGATCTTATTAATATGTTGGAATATAATTCTCTCATATAGTTTGTCTTATTAAGTAGAAATTTTTTTTCTTTGATTTGGTTAATTTTTTCTGTAACTCTAAATCTCCTCTTATGCGACCATTACATTATCTAAATTTTTTAATATTACTTTGCCTCAATTAAACTAAATTCAACATTATCATTTTTCTAATATTAAAATAATATATTCTTATTATTTATACTAATATATTTCGGTAATTTTAAGTAATTCAAAACAAGGTTAGTTCGAAATAAAACAAAAATCATTTTACTCATCTTATCAAGCTCAATTCAAGTAAATATTTATTTTTTATTCTTAAATATTTTTTCTAGGGAGAAAGCAAACTTTTTTTAGACATCTTTATTCATACCTAATTTGTCGATCAAGCATTCTGCACTTGATATCCCTAGTATTTTGGAATATAAGTTGTTGATAACATTTTTCTTATTTTCTTCAAATAAAAAATTCAAAGAAAAAATTTGAATAAATAAGTTAAGTTCAAAGTAAAAATAGCATTTCAAGGTATTAAAGACATCGTGAGTTGCATCGTACATAAACAAATGTGTAAAACATTAGAAATCTCATACAAATGAAAAAACATTAGAAAATAAAACAATTAAAAATGTAGATATTATTATTTAAGTGGATAAAGCTCTTCAATATGAGTCCATCAATATTTATTTCATTTCAATTTCACACATTTGGAATTATTACGAATAACCAAAACTAATAAGAATAAAAGTTATTGAAGTGTCATATTAATACTAAGTTGGTATATATAAAAGTTGAAATCAAATACATTTGAGAATATGATATTACCAAATCAAAATGATGTCAAAGTCATAGAAGATGATATTATAATTAATATAGTAAGACAAAAAATAAAATAAAATAGTTTCACTCCAAAATACTAAGAAAATCAGGTATAAGCTCCACAATTACAAATTTACATAAGAATAAAATTCTCTTAAAGCAAGAAGAAATATTTAAAAATAAAACAATTAGAAATAAAAAAATAAATTCTAAATTGAAAAGTGCTCGACAACATGGGTCCAACAACAATTTTTTTTGTATCAGTCTCCCCTCCCTTCCAATTACCATGAGTTACCAAAAAAAATAAAACAAATAATTTTCTTATTATTAATTAAACATATAATAAACTTAGAAAGAGAGAAATTGAAGCAATCTAATTCTGCCATATCAAAGTGATGTAACGATGACATGAGTGGAGGTTTTAGATTTGAAGAAACATACCAATTCAAGATACTTAGGACATTAGGTGTAACGTTATCGATGAAAAAATAATGTATAATTTAAAATATCATAAAAAATTAGTAGAACAACAAAAATAAAATAAATAAAAATATTAAAAATAGAAAATTTAATTTGATAGAGTGTACCAAGATTACTTCTTTATTTGTAATGGATAACCTTCTGAACTACTATAAGTTATAATGTAGATAAATACAATAATAAGAAACCATTTAAAATTAATTAAATATATACATCAAATGTAATAAATAAAACTAAATCAAGAAAATGTAAAGGTTAAATAATAAAAAATTCGTAGTTGTAAATATATATGACAAAATCAAAGAGAAAAGTTTTAGAAAATTTGATAAGTTGTAATTGAAAGTTGTATTTTAGCAAAATAAAGAGTTTGAGTTGATGATCCTTGACTCACAATAGAGGTACATATTTAAATTCCTTTTATAGCCTACAAAATCCTAAAAAGTAAATGTTTTTAAAAAATAAATTTTAAAAAAATAAAGCTCATTGAGATGTGTGCTTTAATGTTTCCTTCATCTCAATTAGACAATGTTTCAATTTACCATTAGTTAATAAAGAAAATAAGACAAAATAATAATAAAATATTTCTTTAATATTATTTAAATGCATAATAAAGTTCAAATAATATAAATTAAAGCATTACAACAAATCTAAATCCATACGATGTAGTGATCATGCAAGTTTAGATTTACTATTACGTGGTATTATAATCTCATAAAATAAAAAAAATTTGAAGAAATGAAATAAATTATACAGAAAATTAGTATTTCAATAGACTAAAGAGGTCGAGTTTAACAGCATTGATCATTTAAATAGCTACGAATAAATATGTCTCATAAAGTAAGTAAAAATATAAAAAAATAGATCAATTAAAAAATATAAAATAATATTTTGTTTCATAAGGCTGATTAACTTAATTCAAAAAATGTTTGTACCCCACTTCAAATTACTATCAATAATAATGAATTATTCTTTTCAAATCATGTAAATATAAATTAAATTTGAAGTGAGACCAATTGAAGTGACGTACAATAACTAATTAATCACAATGTAAATGTTAAACATAATGAGATGAAGGGTTACATAGTAAAACGACCTAACGAAAGAAAAATTTGAATAAAATCAGCAAAAGTTTAGTGAAAAATTGTATGCCAAGATTATGAGACTGAGTGTAATATATATGATCATCAAGTACGAACCAAAATGTTTTCGGAAATTTACTAAAGATTATTAAAATCAATATTTTTAAAAATTAAAATTAATATTTAATTGGATAGAGTTAAATAAGATTATTCAAATGACATCATTTTCATCTCTATAGACTCTCATTTGAAATTATTATGAATTACCAATATACCTAAGCATAAATTATTTTAAACTTTAACTTTAATATGAAGTAAACATAAGTTAAAACTAAAACGAGCTAAATTAAAGCCTTTTGATATAAAAAAATTGAAGATTTCTTAAGGTCACATGTGAGTTGATTTAGAGTAACATAGTAATACATGTAAATCATATAACAGAATTTTGAAGAAATGTGATAAATAATATTTGATAGTTATATTCTCAGAACCAGTTTTGGTAAAAACCAAAATGACTCATAAAGAGTGCTAAAATAATTAAAAATATAATATGAAAATTATATTAAAAAATAATATTTTACTAGATAGAGCATATTAACATGAGATTGATGATGCATGTTTCACCTTTATGGGAGCTCATCTGCAATTATTACATTGTACCAAAATAGGTAAGCATAAATTATAATAAATTATTTTGCTAAATATATAATAAAACTTGAATGAGATAAATTGAAGTGATGTAATATAACCTAATAAAGCTAACGTAAAGGTTGCATAATAGTAAATTCCAGAGTCACCTATTAAAATAACTATTTCAAGAGAAACATTCAAAGAAATAAGCCAAAGCGTATCAAAATATTCCTTTCAAAGATACTCTGGGGCTTGATTATAAAGTCATTGATTATTTAATAAAGTATTAATCTAAATATCTCATAAAGTGAGCAAAAACCATAGTAAAAAATATTTAAAAAATAATAAATGAATATTTAGTTTGATAAAGCTCTTCGAGTTGAGTCATAGATTTGTTAGTTTTATCTCAGTCAATCCTTATTTTCAATTACAGCCAATAATAAATATAAATAAGTACAAATAATAAAAAATTGTTATTTTTATTTAAAGTAAACATAAAAATTTTTTTAGACATGAAATGAGATAAATTGAACCAATGCAATATATTCAGTTAAATGATTTATAAACTCATATGAGATGAGTTTTTGAGTTACATAATAATATAACCAAAATAAGAAAAAGAGGATAATATAATTTTTTTGAGTAAGTTGAAATCAAATACAGCAAAGACAACCAGTGTAACAAACTTGATCATCAATTGATGATTAATTTATATGACCCATAATACACTTCAAAACCCTATTAAATGTGTTATTTTAAAATTTTTGAAAAATTTTAAATGTATAGAACTTGTAGTAATGCATCTAATGTCAGTTATTTCATCTTCATCAAATCCTTTTTGAAAATTTTTTAAATTACATAGACAGAAAGGCATAAATAATAATGAATAATTATTTCATTAGAAGCAAATGTATAAAAAAATTAAAATGTGATAAATTATAACAATAAAATACATTAAAATGAAAGCTTTGTAAATGTCAAACATGAGCAGCCTCAGAGTTGCATAGTAATATGACCAAGGAAATAAAAAAATTCGAAGTAGTTGGATAAATTTTGTGAGCATGTTGCATTTAAGATACAAACTAGATCAAGTGAAACAAACATGATTTTCAAATAAGATATGAATTAAAATGTCTCTTAAAGGGTGTAAAAACCTTTATAATAAAAACATTAATAAATGAATATTTAATTGGGTGGAACTTATTCAAAAAGAATATTTCTTCCTTATTTGACATCTTTTGCAAATTAGAAATGTAAATAATAATAAAATTTATAACTGATTATTTAAATATTAAGTATATATAAATAAAGGATTAAAAGAAATAAATTATAGAAATGTAGTACAAAAAAATCATAGCATTATAAATACAACAAGAGAAGAGATTTAGAGTTCTATTGTAATATATCAAAATCAATGCAAAAACTTTGAATAAATATGATAAATTGTATGAGAAAATTAAATTCTAACATAATATAGAGTTGAAGTGTAACTTTCTCAATATTCAATTAAAATACTAATAAATACGTCTTATAAAGTACGTCAAAAACATAGAAACTAAAATATTTAAATATATATAAGAGAATATTTAATTGCACAAAGGTTACTAAGATGAGCCAAAAAAAAATTATTTCAACTAGATTTTAACTTCTTTGGAATTACTACATATTACCAAGATAAAAAAGAGTAATAAATTGTTATATTTTGTACTAAATCAATAAATAAAAAAATTAAAAATGTGATAATTCCAAATAATGTAATATGTAACCAAGTAAAAGTTTTGTAATGATCACAGGAGTTGATATTTAAAGTGACATTGTAATATATCGAAATCAAAGAAAAATATTTTAAGAAAGGAAATAAATAATACTAGAATTTTGCATTCAAAGATATTAAAGAGATCAACTATAAATTCAATAATCATCAAATAATACAAGAACTAAAATCACTCATAAAGCATGACAAAACTCTAAGAAAAATAACTTAAAAAATTTAAAAATGAATACGTACTTCGATAGTGCTCATTGAGGTGGGTTTAAAAATGATTGATTCATCTAACTCAAACCTTACGTGGAATTTGAGTAAATAAATAACTTAAGCAAGGATAATTAATAATAAGTTATCATTTTGATATTAAGTAAATTCAATTAAAGTCTAAATAATACTAATTGAAGAATTGTTATGTGGCAAAATAAAAGCAAAAACATTGAAAAAGTGACAAAGTTTGTAGGATTACAAAAAATTGCAGAAATAAATAAAGTAAAATAAGAATAACATATTTTAAGAAAATGAAAATTAATTTTTAAATGTGATAAATCCGAAAAAAATATAAAATACCAAAATCAAGGACACATAAAAGTGAAATGATAGATGATTTTGGGTTACATAATATAATGAAATCAAAACAAAACATTTGAAAAATATAGTTAAAATATATGAGAAAGCTACATTTCTAGGATTGAAGGAGTTCATGCATACCATCCCTTATTTTTAAATTATGTACAAGTCAAAAATCTCTTAATGTTCCTATAACCCTAGATAGTGCTACATTTAAAAATATAAAAAAATATTTAAAAGGATAAAGCTTTTGAATATGAGTCCAAAGATGATTATTACATCATGATTGGACCTCATTTGTGAGATAAGCAAATAAGCATAAATAAAAATAATTTTCATTAATATGAAAACTATATATACTAAATTTTAAATGAGATAAGTTGAAGAATTATAAGATTACCAAATCAAAGTGATGTAAGTGTCGCAGTAGAGTGATTTAGGGTTATATAAATATATAACCAAACTAAATATAGGAAAATTATATTCCAATTATGGCGATTGAGTCAATTATGCCTCATTATGAAATTAGATACAACTAAAAATTCCTCCTAAAGTTTATAAAACATTTCAAATTAAAATGATGAAAAATACAAAAATGAATAAATATTTCGATAGACCATGCCAACATAAGTCAAATAAACTGAATTTACGAGCATTTGTCCTCATTGGGAATTACTTTGAATTGCTAATGTAAATAGAAATAGCAAATAACAATTTATTATTTCAATGTTAAGTAGATATAATTTAGAGATGAAACAAGTTTAATTTAAACAATATAACATATAAAATTCAAAGTGATTAATGCTCATATGACAAAAGATTTAGAGTTTCATAGTAATATAACCCAATGAGGTCAAAAACCTTTAAGAAATGAGAAAATTTTGTTTGGAATGTTGCATTCCAATAATTAAGAAGATCATGGTTAACATCTGTAATCATTAAATCATACATGAAGAAAAATTTCATACAATTCTTGCTTAAATTTTCTAAAAAATATTTAAAAAATGAATATTTTGTTGAATATTGCTCATTAAGATGAGTCTAATAATGTTTATTTTGCCTCAATCAGATGCATTTAGCATTACAAAAAATTACCAATTTAAATAAACATAAATAATAGAGTCTTTTAAATACTAAGTTTAATATACTTTAAAAAATATACGATAATTTCAAGTAGTGTAATATAATGAGATCAAACTAATATAATGGTCATACAATAGGATTTTTAAAGTTGTATTGAAATATGAAAAAATCAAGGAAAAAATTAGAAAAATTATATTAAAGAAACACATTCCATGCTTCAAAGTGAATTGAGTGCAACATCCTTTTTTGTGAAATAATGTATGAATAAAAATGCCTCATAAAACATGCATAACTTTAAAAAATAAAATATTTTAAATATATAAATTAAATATTAAATAGATATTGGTCACTATGATGAGTCTAATGATATTTATTTTTTTTAATCAAACATCATTTAAAATTATTAAAATTTAGTGAACTAAATAATTATACATTATCATAAATTATTACTTTAAAATGAAGTATTGAATGTTTTTTGTAGAAATGAGTTAAATTGAATAGGTATAACATGAACAATTGAAAGTAAATTTTTTGAAAAAATATGATAAGTTTTTTTCAAAGTTTCATTTCAAGATATAAAGGAGATCAAGTGTAACATTAAATCATGTTTCGTTCACTCAATCAGACGCCATTGAGAAGTACTGTGAATTACTAAACTAAACAACAATAAATGACAATAAATTATCATTTTTACATTTAATAAATATATAATAATTTATAAAATAGATAATTTGAAATAATATAATATAGCTAAATCGAAGCGATGTAATAGTAACAAGGGAGATGAAATAGAGTTTCATATTAATATAGCCAAATCAACGGAAAAATCAGAAACAATGAGATAAATTAAATGGGAATGCATTCCATTACAATAAAGACATCAAGTGTAGTATCCTCATTTATAAAATCAATTACTAATAAAAATGAGTCTTCATGTGTACCAAAAACATTCTAATTAAAATATTTTAAAATGGAATAATATTTAGTTTAAAAGAACTAATCAAGGGGAATCTAACAACTTCTATTTCAAGCCCATCAGATCTTATAAGAAATTACTATGAGTTACCAAATAAAATTATCATAAGTATTATTAAATTACTTTTTTAATATTAAGTAAATATATAATGCTAAATTGTGTTATATGTTAGGATAACATATAAAATTCAATGTGACTAAAGCACAGATGATAAGAAATTTAAAGTTACAATGCAATATAACGAAATCAATGTCAAACTTTTGAGGAAATGAAAAATATTCTATTGGCATGTTGCATTCAAATCTAATGAGAAGCTCAAGAGAAGGATCTATTATCATTGAATGAAATATGTATAACATTGAAACAAAATATGTTAAAAATTTAAACAATATTGAAAAATTTAAAATTTAGTATTTAATTGAATAAGGCTCATCAAGATCAATCCTAAGATATTTTTTTTGTCTCAATCACTCATCATTTGAGATTATTACAAATTTCTAAATTAAATAAAAAATGATAGAAATTTTTGAAGACTAAATTGAATGTGTTTGAGTTGAAATCAAGTAATCTAATGTAACATGATATAATGAGATATAAGTGATGTAGCGGTTATACATTTTAATTTTCAAAGGTATATCAAAATATAAGAAAATCAAAGCAAAACATTTTGATGAAATCAAATAAAATGTATTCAAATTTTGCATTCCAAGATACTAAGTGGATCGATTATAACAACCTTGATCGTTACATAAGGTATCAAAATATGTCTCACAAAATATTACAAAATAAAATATTTAAAGAAAATAAGATTGATATTGGCCATTGAGATAAGTCCAATGATGATTATTTCTTGTTGATCAAACATTAATTGAAATTACTAGGAATTACTAATGTAAATAAATATGCATTAACTTAAGTTATAATTTAAATATTAAGTTAGTAAAAGTTAAAGTTAAAATGAGTTAAAATGTATCAGTATAATATCAAAAAATAAAAGAATTTAAGAAATGAGATAATTTTGTTGGGAAGTTTTATTTCAAGAATAAAGGAGATCAAGTCTAACATAAAATGATGCCTCTTCTGACTCGATCAGACCCCACTTGGAAATACTATAAATTATTTAAGCAAGCATAAATAATAAAAAAATAATTACATTTATATTGTAAATATCAAATGTTTTAAAAGAAAAGATAAATTTAAGTAGTACAATATAACTAAATCGAAGTGATGTAATGGTTACAAAGGAGGAGAACTAAAGTTTGATTTAAATTATAGAGAAATCAAAAGAAAAAATTTGAAAACCTTAGATAAATTATGGGAAAGATGCATTCCATTATAATAAAGCCAATGAGTAATATTCTTATTCATAAAATAAAGCCCTGATTTGAATGGCTTTAAAGTATGTCTAAACTCTTGCAAAGAAATTAATTAAATTTAATTAATAAATATCAGGCTTAATATAACTTATCGAGCAAAATGTAACATTTTTTTATTTCATCTCAATTAGATATTTTTTTAAGTTACTCGAAGTTACCAATGCAAATAATCATAGATAATAATAAATTACTATTTTATTATTAAGTAAATATATATTTAAGCTAAATATATGTAATTTGAAGTAAACTAGCATAGATTAATGGAAGAGATAAGAAATTTATATAGAGTCAATTTAGAATAACATAATAATATTACTAAAATAAAGAAAATGTTTTTAGGAAACTAGCTAAATTATATGTGACACTTACATTCAAAGATAAAAATAGAACAATCATAACATAATGATGTGTACAAATCAAAATATCTTAAAAACCAAGGCAAATCTTTAGATAATAAAAATTGAAATAAATAAAAAATATTTAATTAAATAAAACTCATCAAGGCTAGTCTAGCAAAGTTTTTTCATGTTGATGGACCTCATTTGAAATTACTATAACATAACTAATAAAATCAAAATAAGTAATATCAAATTATTTTAAAATAATAAGTAAATATATGAAAAAAATATCAAGAAACTATAACTTCTATTTGACCTCAATGAAAACACTATGAAATATAAGTATAAAAAATATAAATAATAATATATTTTTATTTTAACTTTAAGTAAAGTTATATTAAAGCCGAAATGAGTTAATTTTAACAAAGGTAATATATCTCAACAAAAGACTTAAATGTAACACGATAGGAGAACTATGGCTACATAACAATATAACCAACTCAAAGCAAAGGCTTTCAAGAAAATAAATAAATTTTAATAGCACATTAATTAAGGGCACTAAGAAGATTAAGTACAATATGTTTTGCCACCAAATCAATACAAATCGACATGTCACATTAAACATAAAAACATAAAATAAAACATTTAAAAAATATAAAAAAAATCTTTAATAACGTAGTGCTCATAAAGACGATTGCTATGATGTTTGTTGACTCAAAGAAACCTTGTTTTGAACCAATAAAATAATTAAATAAGCATAAATAATAACAAATTATTTTTTTTTAATTTTTAGTATATTTATATTAAAGTTACACTGTACTATGACAACATAAACGAAAAATTAAAAAAATAAGGAATATTGCACTCGAAAGTTGTATCCAAAGATATTAAAGAGATCGAGGGTATCATAATAAATCATCAAATCAGTTATGAATAAAAATGTCTTATAAAAAGTCCTAAACCTAGGGGTATAAAATATTTTAAAATAAAAAATAAGTAATTAATTAAACAAAGCTCATTGAGACCGTTTTGTTTATTTTTGTTTCATCTAAATTGGACATCATTTATAACTAGTGTTAATTACTAGAGTAAATTTTGAAAAAAGATAATATATTAAAATTTAAATAAGTAAAATAAAACAACATAGTGTAAAAAAAGAGATATAAATATAACATGAATGGGGAATTACAGTCCCATAGAAATATAAAAAATTAAACCAAAACAATTTTGTAATAGAAATAAATTATAGGGAAAAGAAGGATTCCGTGATATTAACGACATTGATTGTAACATTCTTGATCATCAAATTAATGTGAATCAAAATGTCAAGTAAAACATCAAAAACATGCAAAATCAAATATTTATAAGTGATAAGGAAATGCATATTTAATATCATAGAGCTTACAGAGATTAGTATAGTTAAGTTTTTTTGTCGTATTTTGGCCTTGTTTAGAATTATTAAATATTAAAAAAATTAATGAACATAAATTATAAAAAAGGATATCATTTAAATATTAAGTAAATTCATATTAAAAATAGAAATAAGGTTAACTGAAGTAATGAAATATAAAAAATATTTAAATTATGTAAATATCAATCAAAAAGCCATTTAACATTACATTATAAAATTAACAAATCAAAGAAAAACCATTGAAGAAATAAAAAATTAGTATGGGAAGGTGCAATCCAAAGATATTAAGGAGATCTAAGGTAACCTCATAAAGTTTTCATAGCATTAGATAATACTATATTAAAAAATTAAAAATAAATGCTCAATACGATAAAGCTCAATTAGACAAATCTAGAGATGTTTGTGTTGATTTGATCAGATCTCAATAAGGAAAACTATAAATTGTTATAGATAATAATAATTTATAAAAATAAATTATTAAGACTTAGGGTTTCTTAATGATGTAAAAATTTCTAAATGAAAAATTGGAAAAAGATAGATCAATTGAATAGGATAGTTGCACGCGAAGGGACTTTGGAGAGCAATTTTATTATCCTCAATCATTAAGTTATGTACAAATTAAAATTGTGCATAAAACATGCCATAATATTAGAAAATAAATCATTGAAAAATTTTAAAATGAGTTTATTTTCTTATAAAGCTTCTCAAGATGAGTTCAACAACATTTGCTTCATCTCCATTGGACCACATTAGGAATTCTTATGAATAATTAAAGAAAATAGCAACAAAAAAAAATAAATTATTATTTTAATAAAATGTAAATATATGTTAACCATGAAATGAATTAAATAGAGTTAATATAATATAACTAATTCAAAGTGATGTAAAGGTCACATTATAAGGGTATCAGTTACTTAGTAATATAATCAAATCAAAGTGAATAATTTGAAGAAATCTTGAAAATTGCACGAGAAAGTTGTATTTTAATATACTAAAGAGATAAAGGGTAAAACACTCTATCATCAAGTAAGACATGTAATAAAAGTCCATGTAAATGTGTAATAAATATAAAAAAAATATAAATTAATGTAGTGTAACATGACCAAATGAAATCTTTGTAAAACTTACAAAATAGGTGAGTTTTATTCTCTTACTAATATAAATATTTGAATAAATGAGATAAATTATATGGAAATATTCCATTCCAAGATTATAAAGATATCAAGTGTAATATTCTCATTCATAAAATAAAGTACTGATATAAGTACCTCATAAAATGTGCAAAAACTATTATAAATAAAATATTCAAATGTAACTAATAAATATCTAATTTGTTAGAGCTTGTTGAAAGGAATCTAGCAACTTTTATTTAGTCTATTTCATACCTTTTCAGAATTACTAAGAGTTACCAATATAAATAAACACAATTAATAATAAATTTCTTTATTAGGATTAAGTAATTATAAATTAAAGTTAAAATTATATTAATTGAACAAATGTAATACAACAAACAAAGGAATATTAAAATAACACAATAGAGCATTTAGAGTTGCAAATGATAGTGCCAAATAATAATGAAAATTTTGAATAAAATGAGATAAAGTATTTGTGACAGTTACATTCCATGTTGCTGATAGCATGAAGTGTAAAATATTGATCATCAAATTGCGTAGAAATAATAAGGCCTCAAAAGATTTGCCAAAACATTAAATATTAAAATATGTTAATATATAAAATGAAAAATTAATTTTATTGAGCACATCGAGATGAGTCAGATAATGTATGTTTTCCTCGACTAGACTTCATTTGGAATTACCATACAATGGCAAAATAAATAAAAAATAAATAATAAAGCGGTATTTTTTAAATATATTGTAAATATATGAGTATTAAAGATAAAATTTGACAAATTGAAGCAACTTAAAGTAGACAAATAAAAGATTTTAAAAGGTCACACAAGTCTAAAGTTAGCATTGCAAAGTAATATAATGAAATCAAAGAAAACAATTTGAAGGAAATGAGATATAATTTATGGAAAAGTTATATTCTAAGTAAGAGAGAACATCAAGGATAAGTAACATCTTCCATATTAAAATCAAATACAAATAAAACTATTTCGTGAAGCTTGTCATAATCCTTAAAAATAAAGCTATTTAAAAAAGAAAGATAATTACTTAATTAGATGGTGCTCATTAAGATTAGTTTAATGACATTTTCTTCGTCTCAATAAGACCACATTTAGAATTGCTTGGAATTGGCAAACTTCATATGCATAAGTAATAAAAATTTATTTTTTAATAACGAGTACACTTAAATAATATAAAAAATTTTAAGAAATGAGATAAAATGTATGAAAATATTGCATTCTAAGATACTATGGAGATTGACTATAATATCCCGTATCATTAAAAGAGGTAGGAATCTAAATATCTCATAAAGCACACAAAAATCATAGAATGTTTAATAACTATCGATATAAAAATAAATTTTTTGTCGGATAAGGCCCATCAAGATGACACAATGATGTTTATTTTGCCTCCTTTAGACCACACTTTTGTTTGTTCCAAATTACAAAAATAATAAACATAAATAAAAATAAAATAAAATTTAAATTTTAAGCAAACACATATGAAAGCTAAATTGAGATAAATTGAATAAATATAATATTACAAAATCCATGTGATTTAAAACACAAAAGTGGAGATTTAGTTTTAGAAAAAAATGTATCCAAATAAAAACTATAAATTTAAATAATTGGGAACAATTATATGTGATAGTTATAATACAAAATGCTAAAAAGACTAAGTGAACCAGTCTAGACTATCAATTTAGATTCAAATAAAAATATCATGAAAATTAAGTTAACACTTTAGAAATTAGAACATGTAAAAATATAAAAGGAAATTGTTATCTAGATAAAATGCATGAAGACATCCAAAAGTAAATAAACATAAATATTGACAAATTATCATTTTTTAAAGTTAACTACATATACATTATAGAAAAGTGAGATAATAAAAAGAAGAATTTTAGTCCAATGGTAAAATGACGTAACCAAAATGTCAACCTTGAAAAATATGAAGCATTTTTAGTGAAAAGCACCATTAAAAGATATTAAGAAGATCATGTGTACCATATTTAAAAATTATATCAAGTAAAAAAATATAAATTTATTATAATGTTTTCATAACCCTATAATGTGTCATATTAAAAAATATTAAAAAAACTTAATGTGATATAGCTTATTGAGATAAGTCCAATGATATTTTTTTTTGTTGGTCAAAAACTTTATTGGCATACTACCAATCACTATAGCAATTATGGATAAATAACAAAGTATTATTTTAATATTAGGTAAATATGTATTAAAGTTGAAATAAAAAAAATTAAGAATTATAATATTGGCAAACACTGTCATATAAAAGAAACATAAAAGTGGATTTAGAGTTGAATAGTTATATATCCATATAAAAAAAGTTTTAAAAATAACGTCAATTGTAGTGCAAAGTTGCATTAGAAGATATTAAGGCTATCACGTTTTCCATCCTCAATCATTAAAATAGGTTCGAACAAAAAATCCTTATGACATGCCAAATCATTAGAAAGTCAAACACTAAAAAATACAAAATTACAAAATTTGTTTCTTCACCAGAAAACCTTATTGATAATTACAATAAATTATTAAAGTAAATTTGAGTAAATAATAATAATTTATTTTTTCAATATTAAGTTGACATACATTAATGTTGAAATAACTTAAATTGAAATAACTATATTTAATTAATTCAAAGTGTTGTAAATGTGACACATTAGGATGTTAAAAGTAACATATAAATATAACCTATTAAAATAGAAAAAAATTAAATAAATCTGTTAAATTTTATGGTAAAATTATTTCCAGGATACTAATTAGATGTAGTGTAATATTCTTTATTATCAAATCAGCCATGAATCAAATCATCACATAAAACATGGTAAAATCCTACAAGAAAATGATTTTAAAAAAAAATTAATTTAATAAAAATCAACAACACAAGTTCAATGACATCTATTTCATCTCTACAACAATTGTTTCGAATTACTATGGATTACTAATGTAAATGGGCATAATAATTCTTTATTATTATTTTAATATAGGTAAATATATATTAAAGCTTAAATAAGTTAAATTGAGATAATTTATATTTAAAAGGCGTGGAGTTGTAAATATAACATGGGAGGTGAATTAGAGTTAAATAGCCACACACTATAACAAAGCAATACATTTTGAGAAAGAGACAAATCGTATGAGAAAAATATAATCAAAGATACTAAGGAGATCAAATGTAACTTCTCTATTGTAAAATGAACATGAATTTAAATGTCTCATAAAAAAAGAAAAAATATATAAAATAAAATATTAAAAACAAAAAAGAAAACATTTATTTAATTGAACAAAGCTCACAAAAAATGATGCAACAAGATAAGTTTTGTCTCGATTGGGCCTTGTTTTGAACTATACTAATTAAATTATTATATTAAAATTAAGAAAATTTACATTAAAACAAAAATGGGACAAATTAAAAGTCATGTAATATAATGTGATGAAAATTTTGCAAAATAGAAGATTTATAGTTACATTGTAATATAATAAAATCAATGTTAAAAAAAATTTTAAAAATTTTTGAACGTTTATGGTAAAGTTGAATCCAACGATAATGAGGACATTGAGAGTAGCTCCATTTGGCTTCAAATAAGGTATGCGTTCTCTTAAGGATTACTATAACCCTCAAAAATGAAACATTTTAAAATAAAAATTTGAATATTTAAAATGATAATACTAATGAATATCTTTGCAATAAGATTTATTTGATCAATTTGACATCATTTGTAATTACTACAAATAAGAAAAATAATTAAACATAAATTACTAATTTATTATTAATTTAACATAGAATGACCTAAAAAGAGATAAATTGATGTAATATAATATAACTATAATTTTTTTTTATTTTTTCATTAATATATATTTCATTAATTTTAAAATAATAACTTATACAAATTTATGGTTGTTTTACTTCGGTAAATGTCTATAATTTCAAATGAACTTCGTTACATTTTGTAACAAATACCATTAGAATTAATTCAATGAGTGCTATCCCTATAAATTTTTTTTATAATATTTATTTTTCTAAGTATTTCTAAAGTATTAAGTGGCGCCTTGATTATTACATAATTTCACCATAGAGGATGGACATTTTATATCTTTTGTATCTTTGAATGCAACCTTCCCATAGAATTTGTTTAATTTCTTCAAAATTTTCAATCTAATTTCATTATTTAGTAATAAATAGTAGATAATGTCTAACTTGAGAATATGTCACTTTTATTGGTCTTTATTATATGTGATAACTTTTACTGGCCCTATATTTAACATATATCTTCTTCAAATTAAAATAACTATTTATCATTATTTTTTCTTAATTACATCCATAATTTTTAATTATAAATGAGGTTTGATTATGAGCAAAAAATCATTATTTGACTCATTTTCATTAGCTATATGAAATTAAATATTCATTTTTAGATTTTTAAAGGTTGTACTTTTCTTCAGATTTAATGCATTTTATAAGTAATTTTCATCCATATCTTTTTTCATGATCAGGTATATTACACTTGAACTACATAGTTTCTCATAACACAATTTTCTCATATAATTTATCTGATTTAGTCAAAAGTTTTATTCTTATTTCATTATATTCCTATGAAACTCTAATTCTATATTAAGTTTTCCAAAATCATAGAAAATAAATATTTCAAATTTAGAAATAAATATTTTGTTTGTTAAAGCTCATCGAGATGTATAGAATGATATTTATTTTATAATGATGAGAACTCAATTAGAATTACTAAAAATTTCCAATTGAATTAAAAATAAACATTAGTAAATTATTATTTTTAAAGTTAATAAGTTATACATTTAAGAAAAAGATATTATGAAGAAATGAAAACTAATCAAACATTCATAAGATAAGACACTCATATTTATGAAGTAATATAACTAAATAAGTTTTTTAAAGAAATAAGATAAATTACAAAAAAAATTACATTTCAGCATATGAAATAGCTGTGGTGCATCACTATTACTTATGCAATCAGTTACAAATAATATGTGGCTTTTTATGTTTGCATGCTTGTGTCCAAATGTGTATGTGTTATGCTTGTGTATGCATATGCATGTATGCATGTGTGTTTGTGTATGCATGTGTGCGCATGTCTTCATGCATGCATGAGTTTGTGTTTATGTATGTATGTGTACATGTGTGTGAGCTTTCGTGAGTGCATGTATACCTTTGTGTGTGTGTCTGTGTGAATGTTTGTGTGTGTGCATGTCCTTATGTTTGTGGTGAGGTATCCACATGTGCATGTATGCACATATTTATGTGTGTGCATGTATGCACATATTTATGTGTGTGCATGTCTATATGTGTGCATGTGTGTATGCATGGTTGTGTGGTTGAGCATGTGTGTCTCTGCTTGTGCTTGTGCACGTGTGTTTGTGTGTGTATGTTCATTCTTTATGTGATTATCGAAGATTTTACAACTGATAACTTTGGCATCTTAGAATGTAAATTTCCCATAAAATTTTGCTGAACTTTGCAATTGCATTTCTTCAATTTTGCTATATCACTATGTAACTCCAAATCTCCTTTCATGTGACATTTGCATCATAAAGATTTTGTAATATTAAAATAATTTAATCTATTTTTATTTATCCATATTTAATTCGATAATTCACAATATTTGTAATGATGTATAACTAAGTTGGGAAAAAGCATTGAGGCAAATCTCAAAAAGATCAACATAATTTAATATTCAATTTTTAATAAATAAATTGTTGTTATCTCTTGATTATTTTATACGACATTTACATTCTAACCAGATTTTATGTTTTAGGATCTTACATTCAATCACCTCAATACCATAGTCTGGAACTTTTTTGAACAATTACATTAATTTCTTCGAATCTTTTCGTTTAATTTTGTTATTTTACTATGTGGTTTTAAATTTTTTCCAGTAACCTTTACATCACCTTTACATGGGACATCAATTAGAATTATTGCAAATCATTAAAGTATATAAGAATTAGTAATAATAAATTATTATTATTTTAAAAAAAATAATATGTATTAAAACTAAAATGGGTTACTAAAATGGAATATAAGATAGCCAAAATTAAGTGATTTAAACATCAAACAATAAAAAAATTAGATTTATGTAATAATATAACCAAATCAAAGTGAAAAATTTGAGGAAATGATATAAATTACATACAAAGCATTACAAGTTAGTAAAGAGATCAAGTGTAGAACCCTTAAATGAAAATAATGATACTAATCAAAATTTCTTGTAAAGCATGTAAAAATAAAAGAAAATAAAAAACTTAGAAAGTCACAGTGAATTGAAAAAGTTAGAAGTCATAAATAATAATAAATTTTATTTTAATATGATGTACAGGGTACATGAAATTCAATAAGATGTAGAAGATACAGGAAAATAGAATTGAGCTTTCATAGTAATATTGGGAAATGCAAACATAAAGTTTGATGATATCAGATAAACTAAACGAAAAAGATTTTTTCAACAATACTAAACGGATCAAATATAGCATCTTAGATCATCAAATTAGATAAGAATACAAATGACTCACAAAAGATCCTAATTCTATTTAAAATAAAATATGTGAAAATTTTAAATTTAATTTCTAATTGGATAATCCTTGTTCAGGAGAATCAAAGAACATTATTTTTTCTTGATCAGATATGGTTTGGAATTATAATGAATTAACCAAATATATACATATAACAAATCATTAATTAATATTTTAGTGATAGTTAAATATATATCTAAGCTAAAAAATAATAAATTGAGGATATGTAATATACCCAAATAAAACAAATGTGAAGGTCACATCAGAGAATGATTGGAGCTTGAAAGTAATTTAACCAAATAAAATAACAATATTTGAGGCAAATAAGACAAATACTACAGGAAAATTGCACTTCAATATACTAAGAAGATCTAATATAACATATTAAATCATCAAATCATCCAAGAAGTTAAATGTCTTGTAAAATAAGAGAGAATCTAGAAACTATGATATTTTCAAAAAGAATATTAAATATTTAATTGGGTAGTTTTCTTTTAGGCGAGTCCATTGACACTATTTCAACTGGATTAGACCTCATTTAGAATTACTATGAATTATCAAAGAAAAGAAACATACAAAATAATAAATTATTACTATCATACGAAGTAAATATACATTAATCTAAGGCAATATAAATTAAATATTTGTAATCTATCTAAATCAAATCTTTACAAACGTCACATGGATGTGTTATGCTTCAAATTTACTGGGGATATAGTGTTTCACTCAAACGTTATATACAATAGCATGCATATAGCCATAATCCATCAAGGAAGGAGGTCATATGGATTTGTAAAGTGCATGTGCACCCTCAAATAAACATTGTGCTATGGAGCTCAGCATTAAATCTATTTCTTACTTGGACTTTCCATTGTGTAAGAGGTATTGAGGGATTTAAATCTTTTTCTTTGGGGATGTACTACAAACTCAAATGTGCCAAATTGTTTAGGGGAGTGCCTTACTATGAAAGAACTCTAGTCAGGTCGCTTCATTAATGATTTCTTCACTCAGTGAGATTAACTATTGGGATATCACCTCCACTTTTTAGCTCCTCAATTGGTTGTTTGTGAATGGAATGTTCACATTGTAGTCGCTATTTACTACAACTCTTGAATACCATCTATTAGAAACTTGTGCAACCTTAACAGGCTACTTGGTAACCTTTATTAGACTACTCCAAAGGGTTGGATTAAGTTCAATGGGATGTAAATGTGCATGATGAGTTCAATGTAGAAATTTATATTGTTGCATAAGATGACATGAGTAGATCTATTATTATTTTAACAGAAACCGTTGTTCCATGTTCAGCTTCATTCATGGGTATTGTTATTCTTCTAAAAATAATGAAATTTCTAAGAACACTGCTTCTTAAAGTTGAGGTAGCATCGATTGAATTCTATTCAACTATAGTAATTCCTATAGGTAACAAGATATTTTATTCAACGTCATATAGCAGTTCTTAGCATAGTCTAATTGCTTATGTCTCAAGTACGAAGTCTTGAAATTATCCAACATAAAGCATCCAGGTATTAGTGATATAAATTAGGTTGCTCATCATACAATTTTGTGTGATTTTGTTTGAGAATAAGGAATGCCCCTTACAAAAATACTTCAACTTTGTATTTCTAATGATTTTATGTAAGAATCATCTTAAAGTTAGTATGTTGTGTGCTACTACCATTACTTTATGAATGAACCCAAAGTCTTTGATTTCTCATAAGCTATTAACTGAGTCCAAAGAGCAACATCTACTAATCCTTAGATAGCATTGTTTATGGTTAAGAGTAGGATGATATCTAATTATCTTTATGCTCCTAACCATCATTATTTATTAATATAAAATCCTTGGAAAATACTTTTGTAGTCGTTCAACTTTAATTAATCCAAGAATTTCACCACAAACTATGAAATGAGAATGGCAATGATTCTAATCTTGAGGGCCAACATAATAGGGCCACAAACAAGAGGACCAACCAACCCAAAGAAAGGTCCAACTATAACATTTTTAACTAGAACTTAAATATATACTATTTGTGCTCGTGTCTCCATGATTGTTGGCACTAGATTTGCCTTCCAATGGAACATCATTAAGTGTTTTAGATTGTATTAATTCCAATAGTTAGACTTATGGAGCCTGGTATTGTTTTTTATTTTCACTACTCCATGTAAGGAAAAGGTAATTTCTACTCTTATTGACATTCTTTGATTGGTAGCGATATCTTATGACCCCTCTCCAAAGTTGGACCCTAATTTTGTGTCTCCCATCACCACCACGATATGCCCCTATCATATGTTAAAAGTTGATGTGAATATAATTCGAATGATGCGTTAATAAAATAGTGGCCATGTGATCTAAAAAGTTATCATGAATCATCAAGGATTGAAGAAGAAACCTCCATCAACCATTAACCTATTAAATGCAACCAACGAAAAGTTGGACTTTGGTGCACATATTAGCTCTAGAATTATTATGACTATTTGAGTAGCCGGTAACACCAAACAAATTTTAATTGATTTAATGAGCCATTCATAGTCTCATAGTTTAAAATTCTTTATAATTACATATGCATGGCTTAATCTTTTAGAAAATGCATTAATGCTTGCGAGATCAAATACGTAGCATTATAGAGAGGAAATGAAAGTTAGGGTCTTATGTCATAGCTCACATGTTAGGTTACCATCTGACATGTTTTAAAACTTTGCTTCTTAATAATAGAATTCTTCAAAGACAACCCTCCCTAGTATGGAAAGATGACTGAAAAAGAGTGGCTTCCAAGGCTGTGGCAACATTAGAGCAGGGAGGATTGCACATTAAATAATGTTATGAAACACCAACAATTCTAACTTAGGAGAAGTCTGTAACAACAAAATAATTGAATGGAACATACACATTTGATTGCAAAATAGGAAAAATACGTACAAATGTTCATTTACATGACAAATTTCTACACATAATAACTTGTAAGGCTGAGAGGTAGGCAAGTAAAAGGAAGCAGTACCACATAAAACATGTCTTTTGCAAAACTAATTTCAAGACAATCTAATCCAATTAGCTCAATGAGCTTCAAAGACATGCAAAAAGGACATAGGGCCTAATTAAAGATGATGGCCTTAGCTAGCACCTGCATGAAATGATGAGAAGCAAGCCTTAAAAATGGGTATACCCTTACAAATGATTGATAATGTCATGCTTTGATCAATTAGCCTTTAAAATGGTTGAAAATTATTGCACCTTCCAAAATTAAGATGTTGAGTATGACTTGTGTAACTACAAAATGTTTTTCTCTAAGAGCAATGATAAGAAAGCAAGTGAGCTACTTGCTCATAACTTTATAACTATCGAGAAACACCATGTTAAACTTCTAAAAAAGTTTGAATTATTCAACTAAAAGTTCACAATCTTCTAGCCTCCTATGGCATACAGACAGGAAGAACACAAAGGTGAGGCAAGGTAGCCAATGCCTCATCGTGCAAAGGCAACAACATATGCATCTAATACACGGTAGACAAAAATTTGCACCATTGAATTTTTGCAGCAACAATAGTAAACACTACACCAAATCAGATATGAATTAAGATATCTAATAAAAGGTGTCAATATTATTGAAAATAAAACATTTAAAAATCTTAAAAAATAATAAATTGGACAAAACTCATCAAGAGAAGTCTAATGATGTTTAATTCATCTTGATTGCACATTTTTTTGAATTATATAAATTGTCAAAATAAACAAGCATAAATATTAATACAATTATTATTTAAACATTAATCAATTATATATTAAAGTTGAAGTTATATAAACCTAAGTAATGTAATGAAAAGAAATGAAAGCAATGTAAGGGTGACATTAAAGTTGATTAGAGTTACATATTTTTACAATCAAATCAATGAAAAAACCTTTAAGAAATGACATAAATAGTCAAAGAAAGTAGTGTTCAAAGATACTAAGAAGATCATGGCTAATATTGTAGATCATCAAATTAGCTACTAATAAAAATTTATCATAAAGCATGCCAATGCTCAAAACATAAATTTTTTAAAAATAAAAATAGGATATTTAGTTGGATAGAGCTCATTGAGTCTCCTCTAATGACATTTGTTTTGCCTTAATTAGATCCTTTTTATAATTACTAAGAATTTTCAAATTAAATCATAAAAAATAATAATAATTTCTTATTTGAATAACAAGCAACTATATATTAAATTTGAAATAAGATAAACAAATGAAATGTAATACAACCAAATTAAAATGATTCAAAAGTCACACTAAAAGAGATTCTAATTAAAAAATAATATTGCAAAATGAAAGAAAAATATTTGAAGAAATGAGATTATTTGTATGGGAAAGTTTAATTTCAAGATGCAAAGGAGATCAAGTTTAAAATTTTTTAAAATATGAAATAAAAATTCATTAGATAGAGCTCATTAAAGGAGTCTAAAGACATTTATTATCTATTTACTGAACCTAATTTTGAAATATGAAGAATGACGAAATTATTTAAACATGAATATTAATAATTTTTTCAACATTGGAAAATATAAATTAGAACTAAGATAACATAAATTATAATAATGTAATATCTCAAATGAATGCAATGTAAAGTTTAGAAGATTAGATTATCAATGTAATATAAATTATATAAGAAAGTTGCATCCAAGGATACCAAAGTCTTAGAGTGAAACATTACCTTTCGCAAGTTAAGCATGAATCAAAATGTCTTATAAAGTGGGCCAAAATATTGAAAAAATGCTTAAAGATAAAAGAAATAATCTTTTAATTGATAGATCCCATAAAGATAAGTCCAATTATGTTTGTTTAATCTCAATCAAACCTTGTTTGGAATAAAGCAAATTACAAAAAAAAATAGAAAAAACAATAATAATTAATTATTTTTATATCAATTAAACTAATATAATATAACTAAATCAAAGTGATTTAATTATCACATAATAAGATAACTATAGTTTCCTAGTAAAATAACCAAGTCAATGAAAAATATTTTAAAAAATGAGATAAAAGTTACAAGAAAGTTGTATTTCAAGATATTAAACACATCAAGAGTAAAATCCTTATTCTGAAAAGTACAAATTGAATAGCCACATAAAAGATGTAAAACCCTAGAAAATTCAATGTTAAAAAAATATATAAAAATATATTTTTAATTAGATAGAGCTCATGGAGAACAATTTATTGACATTTGTTATGCCTTAATATGATAATATTTTAAATAGTAGTGAATTACCAAAATAAATAAACATAAATATCAAGAAAGTACAATTTTAATAAAATTTAAATATATATTTATAAAAAATTAGATAAATTGAGGAAATGTAATACAACTAAATTAAGGTAATAAAAAGCATTAAAAAAGATAGGAGTTAAACATAAATAGCAATATAACCATATGAAAATTACAAATTTAAAAAAATGACATCATTTAGATAACAAATTTGATTTCCAAAATATTGAAGAGATGGAGTGTAATGTCCTCAATAATAAAATTAGACATGAATCAAAAAATTTGTAAAGTGATTCAAAGCTTTAGAATGTAAAATATCTAAAAATTAATATTTAATCACATACAACATATCGAGCGAATCCAATGATGTTCTGTTTCATCATAATCAAACCTCATTTATAATTACAAAGATTTACCAAAGTAAATAACCTTAAATATTAATAAATTATTACTATAATTTGTAGTACATGTATATCAAACAAAAAATGATTTAAGTCTGAACAATGTAATATAATGAAATAATAATGATGTGAGGGTCATAGGATAGGAGATTTATAGTTACACAATAGTATAATGTAATATAAGCAAAGTTCTTAAGAAAATGTGATAAATCGTACAAAATATTACACTTCAAGGTATTAACAAGATTGAGTGTAACATCATTAATAATACATTTATGAACGAATAAAAAAATATTTCAAAACATGTAATGTTGAAAAAATATTTAAAAATAAAAAAAAATATTTAATGAGACAAAGCTCACTAAGATGAGTGGAAAGTCCTACATTTCCTCTCGATCAATCCTTATTTAAAATTTCTATGGATTACCAAAGTAAATAAGCGTAAGTAATAATAAATTATCATATAAATCTTAATTAAATATTTATTAATGTTTAAATGAGATACATTGAGGCAATTTAACATACCAAATAAAAGTGACCTAAGCTTCACACGAGGGGAGATTTAAAGTGATATAGTATTATAGCCAAATGAAAGCAAAAAAAGTTAAAAAATGAGATAAATTATAAAGAAAAGATGCATTTGAATATGTTAAGAAGATTGAGCGTATCATGCTTCATCATTTTATAAATATACAAATAAAAAAGACTCGTGAAGGGTACCAAAATTATAAAAAGTATTCAAAAATATAAAAATGATTTTTTTAAAAAGAACTTGTTTGGGATGATTCCAATAATGATTGTTATGTCTCACTGGGATTGCATTTAGAGTTACTATGAATTTTGAAAGTAATTAAATGGAAGTAATAATAAATTTTTTCTTTAATATTAAGTAAATATATATCATTGCAAAAAATGGGATCCATTTATGCATGGTAATATAAACAAATCAAAGCTGCGTATAAGAAAACATGAGTGGAGAAATAAAGTTTCATAGAAGTATAACCGAATCAAAATTGAGCATTTGAAGAAATTATATAAATTGAATGGGAAAGCTATATTGGATGATGTAAAAGACAATGAGTTTAATATACTCAATTATAAAATTTTTTACAAATTTAAATTTCATGTAAATTGTGCTAAAGTAATATAAAATTAAATATTTAAAAATACAAAGAAAATGGTTAATTTAATAGGACTCATCAAGTGTAGTCTAATGATGCGTTTTTGTCTCCATTGGACCTTGTTTTGAAACATTGCAAATTAACCAAGGCAAATACACCTGAACAATAATAAGTTATAATTTTTTAATTAAATAGATTTAGATTAATGTTCCAATATGATAAAATAAAATAAAATAATATAACAAAATCAAAGTCATGTGAGGATCACAAGACAAGAGATATAGAGAATAACACTAAGGTGATTGAATGTAATATTCTTGATTGTCAAATAATTTAGAAATCAAAAGACTTGCAAGCATGCCAAAAACCTAGAAAAAAATAAGTATATAAAAGGGATGTTTAATTGGATGGACTTTATCAAGGTTAGTCTATTATGGCTTGTTTCATATCAATTAAACCTCAATGGTAATCACATTGAATTACTAATATAAAAAAAGGATAAGTAATAATTATTTTTTTAATAGTAAATAAACATATATTAGAAGAAAAATAAGGTAAATTAATTCAATATAATATAACAAAAGAAAATGATGAAAAGAAGAGATTTAGAATTATATTATAATATAACCAAGTAAAAGCAAATAATTTGTGGTAATGAGATAAAATAATTTAGAATATCACATTCAAAGATACTAGGGAGGTGGAGGGTAACATTCTCAGTTATTAAATCAAGTATCAATTAAGAATTCTCATAAAGCATGTAAAACTCAAAGAAATTAAAATATCAAAAAAGGTTATTTTGATAAAACTAATTAATATGAGTGTGATGACATTTATTTTGCCTCATGCAAACGTCATTTAGAAATATTATGAGTTACGAAAGCAATTAAAAAAAATTAATTACCAATTAATATTTAATAATTATGGATATATATATATATATATTCAAGCTAAAAAGAGGTAGACTAAAACGAAGTAATATAACCAAATAAATATGATGTATTTCATATCAAGATAAATTTAGAGTTACATTGTCATATTACCAAACGATGATGAAACATTTTAAGAAATAACATAAATACAACAAGAACATTCTTTTTCAAGTTAGAAAGAAGATCGAGTGTAACATCCATGATCCTAAAATCATATATGAAATAAAATGTTTGATAATATATGCAAAACATAGATAAAATAATACTTTCAAAAATATAAAAATATTACTTAAATTATTATGTCATATTTAGACAAGTCAAAAGACATTTTTGCGTCAATTGAACCAAGTTTAGAATTACTATGAATTACCAAACTAGATATACATAAGAAATAATAATTGTTAATTAAATTTTTTTAAAACTATATATTTATTAAAACTGATATAAGATAAATGAGTGTAATAAATATAACTAAATAAAAGTAATGTAAAGGACACTTATGAGGAGATTTAGAGATCCAAAATAATATAACAAATATATAATTCTTTTAAAGAAATATGATGAATAATGTAAAAAGTATCACCCTAATATACTAACGGAATTGAATGTAACATCCTCAATCATCAAAAATGGGATGAAACTAAAAATGTCATAAAACATTAAAAACCCTTAGAAAATAAGAAGTAAAAGGATCAAAAGGTCAAACAAAGGAGAGTTCAAGTTATGTAGTATTATAACAAAATCAAAGAAAAAAGTTTAAGGAAAAGAGAAAGATTGTGTGAGAATGATGTATTCTAAGATATAAGGAGTTTCAGTGTAACAGCCTCCATCAATAGGTTTGGTAGAAATCAAAATATGTTACAAAACATGTAAAAAATATAGAAAATAAAATATTTAAAAAATATATAAATCATTATTTGATTGGATAGATCTTATTGAGACCAATGTAATAACATTTGTATCACCATTAAACTTCTTTTCATATTAAGTTAATATAGGTTAAATAAAAATGCTATATATTTGAGCAATGTAAAATAATCAATAAAAGTATTGTAAATATGACATGAGAGAAGAATAAATCTTTCGTAGAAATATAACAAAATCAAAGAGAAAATTTTGAAGAAATTAATTGAATTATATAGGAAAGTTACAGTCGAAGATATGAAAGACTTTGAGTATAATGTCCTTTATTAAAAAATAGCAGATGAATAAAAATGCCATTAAAAACATGGACAAAAACATAGATAAAAATTATTTAGGAATACAAAATAAATACTCAATTGGATAGTGTATTTCAAGATTTGTCCAATGACATTGTTTCATCTTAATTAGAACACATATAGAATAACTACAAATAACGAAAATAAATAATAAAAAATAATAAATAGCTATTATTTTAAACTAAAAAGGTATATACTAAAATTAAAAAAAGTTAATTTTATGCAATTTAATATAGTGCAATGAATGAATTGTAATGGTTATGCGATAGAACATTTATAGTTATAAGGTAATATAACCAAATCAAACTACAATATTTGGGAAAATGAGATAAAGTTTTGTGATTGCTAAATTCTTAATTGTAAAGTCAAGTATGAATTGAAATTTCTCATAAAGAAAGAAAAAGATTTAGAAAATAAAATTTTAAAAATATAAAAATGATATCTAATAAGATAAAACTCATCTAGATGAGTGAAATGACATTTGTTTCACTTTTTTGCTCCTCAATATTAATTACTATGTATTACTAATGTAAATAAGCTTAAAAATTAAAAATTACTATTCTTATATTATGCAAGTATATATTAAAGCTAAAATAAGATAAATTAAAATAATATAATGCAACTAGATCAAAGCGATGTAAAGGTCACAAGAGATGAGATCTCGAATTAAGTATTCATAAAACCTAAAAAAACTAAACATTTGAAGAAATGTGATAAATTGTATCAGAAAGTTGCATTCTAAGATACCAAAGAGATTGAGTGGGACTTGCTTGATCCTAAAATTAGGCACAAATCAAAATGACTCATAAAATATGTCAAAACCTTAAAAAATATTTTTTTTAAAATATAAAAATAAAAAATTTAATTGGATGATGCTTGATGGATGAATATAACAACATTTGTTTTTTCACCAAATAGAATTCATTTGGAATTAGCAATAATAAATCATTATTTTAAACATAAATAATATTACATTACTACATAAATATTAAGAAAATATATATTAAAGTTGAAATGAAAAAAATAAAAGTATAGTAATATAACAAAATTGAAACAATTTAAAGGTCATAAGGGATAAGAATTAGAGCTTCATAGTACCCTAACTAATCAAAATAGAAAAATTTAAAAAAATAAGAAAAATGATATAAGAAAGTACTATTTAATGATACAATGGAAATCGAGAATATCTTTAGTAGCAATAAAAAACAATACAAATTGAAATATACCATAAACTTTGTTAAACTTCTGAAAAATAAATATTTGTTAATATAAAATAAGTATTTAATTAAAAAGAGTTAGTTAGGATGAGTTTGATTATGTTTGTTTTGCCTTCATAGAATCTTCTTTGGAATTACTATGAATTGTCTAAGTAAAACAACATAAATAATGAAAAAAATTCTTTTAAAGCTAAGTAAATATTCAATTACACAAAATGTGATGTTTTAATGGAGTATAATACAACATAATCGTAACAATGTCAACGTCGCATGATAGGAAAATTAGAGCACAAATTAGGTACAATTTAAAATAATTTATAAAAGGTGCCAAAATAATAAAAAATAAAGTATTTACAAATCAAGAGTTGACACTTAGTTGAATAGCATTAATTTACATTAGTCTAACTTTGTTGGTTATGCCTTGATTGAACATAGTTTAGAATTGCTAAAAATTATCACAAAACATAGGAAAAAATAATTAATTATTGTTAAATATTAAATAAATATTTATTTAAATCGAAGTGTCATAAATGGAAGTAATGCAATGCCATAAAATCAAAAAGATGTAAAGGCCAAATGTGTAGAGATTTAGAAATACATTGTAATATAACCAAATCAAAGAAAACAATTTGAAGAATTGAGATAAATTGTGCGAGAAGGCTGGATTATAAAAATACTATGGTGATCATGTGTATGATTGATTTTAAAATTAGGTATGAATCTAAATTTCTCATAAAACATGTCAAACCTTATAAGAAGAAATATTAAAAAACATATCAATAAATATTTAATTAGATATAGGCCATTGAGATGACTCCAATGACAATTGTTTTTTCTCCATTAGACATCATTACGAATAATAAAAATTACAAAAAAAGAAATACATAAATAATAATATATGATTATTTTTATTTAAGAAAATTTATACATTAAAGTGAAAATAAGATAAATTGATATAATATAATTAAACAAATTCAATTCATATAATTTTGTATAAGAGGAGGTTTAGAGTTACAAATTAGTATAACCAAATCAAAGAGAGAAATTTTAAGAAATGAGATCAATTGTATAAAAAAGTTGCCTTCCATGGTACTAAGAAGATGAACGTAACATCCCCCAACGCCAAATTAGAGACAAATTAAAAAATCTTATAAAACATGAAAAATCACAAAAAAAATATATTTAAAAGCAAAAAAAGTGATTTAATTTAATAAAGTTTATCTTGATGAGTCTAATGATTTTTTTAATCTTTATGAGACTTGTTTGAAAATACATAGTAATAAATCACTTTTTTAATATTAATTAAATATTTATTAAAGTTGAAATAAGGTAAATTGATGTAATCTAAAATAAGAAATTTAGTGTGATATAAATATCCCACGATATAAGATATCGAAATGCATAGTAATATAACAAAATGAAAGCAAAAAATTTGATGAGCCAGGATAAGTTGTATGGGAAAGCGACATTCCATGATGACATAAAAAATAGAGTGTAACATTCTTGATCATAAAATAAGATACTATTCCAAAAATCCTCAAAAAGCATGGAAAATTCTATAAAATAAAACAGTTCAAAAATAGGAAATAAAATTTAGAAGGATTGGTCTTATCAACATCAGACCAATGACAATTGTTTTCAATTGATGGATCTTGTTAGGAATTCATGTGAATTACAATGGAAAATTGACATAAATAATAATTAATAACACTTTGAATGTTAATTAAATTTATATTAAAGTTGAAATTAGGTAAGTTGAAGTAATATAATATCACAAAGCAAAATGATGCACAATTCATAAAAGGTTCTTTTTAGAGTTAAATAATAATATATCTAAATTAAAGTAATATATTTGAACAATTGAGATAAATTATATAAAAAAGTTGTATTACAATATACTAAATAGATAGAATGTAACATCCCCGATTATCAAATGAGGTATGAATAGAAATGCCTTGTAAAAAATGCAAAAACTCGAGAAAATTTTAAAAAAGTAAAAATATTGAAAAATATTTAATTATATAAAGCTCATCAAGATGAGTTAATTGATAATCATTTCATCTCAATCAGTCTTTATTGGGAATGAAAAAAATAAAAAAATAAATATGCATAAATAATAATGAACCATTTTTAAACATAAAAAAAACATATATTGAAACAAAAAACATATAATGAAGGCAAATTAATATAACCAAATCAACACCATATAAATGCGACACGAGTGGGGATTTCTAGATACAAAGTAATATAACCTAATCCAATTACAAAACTTTGAATAAATATATACTTTTTATGGAAAAGTTGCATTTAGGATACTTTGAAGATTGTGTGTAGCATGATTAAGCATAAAATTAGACACGAACAAAATTATCTTGTAGAGAATAACAAAGCCCTAAAAAAATAAATCTACGAATATGTATAGAGATCATCGAGTTGAGTCTAACAACATTGGTGGTGTCCCCATCAAACAACCTTTAGAATTACTACAAATTAAACGAAAAATAATAAAAAATTATTTTAATATTATATATATATTAAGGCTGAGGAAAGATAAATTGTTGCAATGTAATAAATAATAGTAAAAATGATATAATAGTCACATGCGAAGGGAATTATAATTTAAAAATAATATGGCCAAATAAAAGTAAAAGATTTAAAGAAACACATTAAAATGTATGTGAAAGTTATATTCCACGATATAATATAGTTCAAATGTAATGTACTTGACCTTCAAATAAGGTACAAATCAAAATATCACATAAAGCATTTGATAATGCTAGAATTACTAATGATGTTTGTTTCATCTCCCTCAAATCTAATATAGAATTAATGGCAATTACCAAAGAAATTAAGAATACATAATAATAAATTAATATGTTGATATTAACTAAATATACATTTAAGCTGAAATGAAATAATTTGAAATAACAAATCATTGTGACATAAATGTTACATGAGAGGATTCTTTCAGTGACATTGTAATCTAATAAGATGAGGATGAAAGATTTGAAGAAATTTGATAAATTTTTTTGGAAGTTATATTCTAAAAGAAAGAGGAAGTCAAGCAAAATAACCTCATTCATCAAATTTGTTATGAACTAAAATAAACTATAAACAAATACAAAATCTTAAAAAGTTTATGTTTAAAAAAAATTAAAATGAGTTTTTAATTAGATGGAGCTTTTCAAAATGAGTTATTTGACATTTGTTCTATTTCTATGAGAATTCTGATGGAATTACTACTAATTACAAAAATTAATTAAACATAATAATAATAAATTATAATTATAGTATTAAGAGTTCAAGTATTAATGTTAAAATAAAATAAATTTTAGCTCATTAATGCAATAATATAAATATGTTGCAAAAGTCACATGAACTATGTTTTAATGTTGGATAATTACATAGGAAAATGCAAGCAAAAAATTTAGAGAAATTAATTGAATTATAGAGGAAAGTATTCTTCTAAGAGATTAAGGAGATCTAGTATAGATAAATGTTTGTTAAATAAAGTATGAATTTATATATGACATAAAGAATGCAAAAAGCATCTACATAAAGTATTTAAAAATATCGAAATGAATACTTAACTTGATAAAGCTCATCAAGAGAGATCAAGAATGTTTGTTTCTCTTGAATCGAATATTAATTGGAATTAATATAAATTATAAAATTAACTAACCATAAATAATTAAGAGTTATTATTTTAACACAAAGTAAAAATATAATAAAGTTGAAATAAGATAAATTTAATAAATTTAATATAACGAAAGAAGTAATGAAAAGGTAATGCTACAAAATAATTATAATTTGATAGAAATATTACAAATCAAAGAAAAAAGAACTGAGGTAAATTATAAGTGGAAGTTGCATTAAAAAAATATAAGGAATCGTGTGTAACATCATCAATTATCAAATAAGGTAAGAATAAAAAAAATTATTATGAGCACAAAAACCCTAAAAAATAAAGTATTTAAGAACATAAAGATGAATATTAACTTAAATAGATTTCATGAAGACGGGTAAAATTTCCTTTCCTTCATCTCTAACAAGAGTTTTTCGTAATTATTGTGAATTACAAAAATAAATAATCATAAATAAAAATAAATTATTATTTTCTTAAAAAATTAATGTGAAAGCTAAAAAATTATAAATTGAAGCGATGTTATATGACCAAATGATTGGATGTGAAAGTCACACAATAAAAGATTTAGTGTAAAAATAATAATATAACTAACTCTAAGTAAAACATTTGATGAAGCTGAGATAAATTGCATAGGAAAGTGATGCTCCAATATATTAAATTGATTAAGTGTAACCTCTCAATGATAAAAAATGATACAAATTAAAAAGTTTCAAAATGAATGCTAGCCAAAAACTAGAAAATAAAAAATTTAAAAATATTAAAATGAACATTTAATTGGATAGAGCTCATTAAGATGAGTCCAATGATATTTGTTTTTATCTCCATAAGGCTTCATTTTGGAACAAATGAAAATTATAAAATTAACTAACCATAGAAAAATAAAGTATTATTTTAAGATAAAATATAGATGTATTAATGTCAAAATATAGTTCTTTGAAGTATAGTAGTGTAACCAAATTTAGATGATGCAAAGATGACATGTGAAGAGAATTACAATTTCATAACAAACTAACCAAACCAAAGAAAACAATTTGAACAAACAAGAAAAATTGTATAGGAAATTTTCTTGCATGACATCAAGGAGATCGAGTGTATCATCCACGACTGTTAAATCATATATAAATAAAAATGAAATGTAAAATAACAGAAGATGTAGAGAATATTATGTAAAAATATGAAAATGTAAATATTTAATTTTTTTGAACATTTCGAGATGATTCCAATAATGTTATCTTAATCTTGATTAAACATCAATTAGAATTATTATGAATTAACAAAATAAAGAAACATAAATAAAAAAATTATAAATTTAATATTCAATGAGCATTAAATTAATATCAAATAATATAAAAATAAATAATGAAATACAATTAATTCAAAGCAATATAAATGTCACAAGATAGTTGAATTAAAGTTTCATGATTCTATAATGAAATAAAAGCAAAACTTTTTTAGAAATGAGAAAAAATTTATAAGAAAGCTAAATTCAAAGACACTGTGGAGATTGAGTCAACTAGCTCAATGACTAAAAAAACAAACAAATTTAGATTTCTTATAAAAAAGGAAAAAGCAAAACAAATAAAATATTCAAAACCTTAAAAAATAAATAATTATTTGGTACAACTCACCAAGATAAGTCTAATACATCTATTTTTCTCAATTAGGCATTGTTTGCAATTTTATGAATTAATAATTTAAATAAACATTAATGAAAATAAATTACTATTTTGATATTAAGTATATATTAAAGAAGAAATGAGATATATTAGAGTAATATAATATAATAAAATCAAAGTGATAAAACAATCATATCTGAGTACATTTTGACTAAAATAGTGATATAACAAATAAAAATAAGAATTAGAAAAAAATTTGATAAATTATATAGTAAAGTTGCTTTTCTAGACACAAAGGTGATAGAGTGTGATTTCATCGATCGTCATATCAAGTATGAATCAAAATATTTTGCCAACCCAATCAAAAAATTAGAATCTAAAATCCTTAAAAATATATTAAAATGAATATGTAATTTGATACAACTCTTAGAAATAAGCAAAATGACTTTTGTTTCATCTCCATTGGATCTAGTTGGGACTTATTATATTTAAGTAATAGGTAAAAATAAATTATCATTTTAATATAAAGTAATCATATGTTAAAGCTTGAATTATATAATTTAACTCAAAGAATTTAGTTACATTGTACAAAAAATTGATGTTCCCTAACACTACGGAGATTGATTGTCATACTCGATTATCAAATTAGCTAAAAATTTAAATATCTAGTAAAACATGACAAAATAATAAAAATAAAATATTTATAAATATTAAAAAATAATATTTAATTGGGTGGAGCTTCTCAAGATGTCTCCAATGACTTTTGAATCTTCTCCATCAAAAAATTTAGAATTACTATGAATTACTATATTAAATGAGAGTAAATTATAATAAAGAAAAGAAATATATTTTAAAACCAAAAAAAGACAAACAAAAGAAAAATAATAAAGCCAAATCAATGTGATGTAAATATCTAATGAATGAAGAATTGGAGTTTCATAGTAATGTAAGCAAACCAAAGAAAAACATTTGAAGAAATGAGAAATTATATAGAGAAGTTAACTTTGATAGTGCCAGTTAAGTGCATCAATATTTCTATGTCTTCAGTTAAGTTTTTTGGAATTTTTGTGAATTTCCAAAAGAAATAATCTTAAATAAAAATGAAATTTTATATTAAAATTAAACAAATATATGTTATAACTAAAATGAAATAAATTAAATAGTTATAACATAAGAAAATGAAAACATTATCAAGGTCATAAGAGAGGAGAATTAATATATCATGATAACATAACCAAATCAATGTAAAATATTTTAAAAAAATGAGAAAATTTTTTTGGAATAGCTAAATTCTATGGTGCTATGGTGATTATATCATCCTCCATTGTAAAAACTAGTAAAAATCAAAATTTCAAGTAAAACGGCTAAAATAAAAAAAAATAAAAAATTCTTATAAATATAAAATTGATTATTTAATTGTTTAGAGTTCTCTAATATGTTTCCAATGATGCTTTTTTAATCTCAATCAAAACTCATTCAGAAATACCTCTAATAAAAAAATAAAGTTTTAAATAAATGATAAACTATTCATTTTTTAATAAGCCATACTGTATTAAAGATCAAATGAGATAAATTGAAAGAATGTAATGTAAAGAAATCATTGCAACATGAATGCTATACAAAACAATATTTAGAGTTGCATACTGATACAACTATATCAAATAAAAAACTTTGAAAGAATAAAATTAATTTTATAGGAAAGTTTTATTCCAAGATACCAAAAAGATCGAGTGTATCCACCATTACCATTAAATTAGATACATTTGCCTCAAGAAGTGTTGCAAAACTTTGGAAACTAAAAAAAATTAACAATATAAATATAAATATTTAGTTTGATAGAGCTTATCAAGATGAGTCCCATGATGTTTGTCTATCTCTATCATACCACATTTGGAATTACTACAAATTAAACTTTTTAAAAACTTTAAATAATAAAAAATTTTATTTTAATATTAAATAAATATATCATAAATTGGAAATGACATACACTGAATTAATTGTTATAATAAAACTTAATCAATGTAAAGGTCACATAAGTGTTGAATGGGATCTTTAGCTAAATAAATTGCAGTTAAATTATCACAAAAAATTAGAATTGTGTAAATTTTAAGCCATAATCTAAACATTATTATTTCATCCATACAACTTAAGTTGCCCATAAAACTTCACCACATTCTCTTATAAAATGTCTTACACCTTTAATTCTTTAAACAATGGTGGTATTATTAATGAATGAAGAAGATTTTTCTAAGAAATGAAAAAATAATTATGAATAAAGAAAAGACAAATAGAGACTGATTAAAAAAGACAAGTCACTTGCAACTATTGCTCTCTTATGACCTACTTGGTCAATATGATGCATAATAAGGTTATTGCACATAAACAAGATAGCGAGGCCAACGGTGTGGTTGTTGAAGTACAACTACTTAGGAATTATTTGAAGAAAGCTTATAGTAATGTGTTGACATCATGTATGTTGTAAAAATGCAATGATTAAGAGCCATAATGAGGGATGGAAAAAATTTCTAAAATGGGGAAAGTGGAACAAATTGTGACAATGCAGCAAATAGCAGTTGTGGATAATCATGTTAATTTGAATGACACAAATTATGCTCTGATAAGAAAAATATTGATTGTGAAGGTACACATGAGGAATCTTATAGTTGGAATCTTATTTAGTTGTAATTCCATAAATAAGAAGAATAATGAAAGAAGAAAAAAAGTAACGAAAGGAAGAGTAGAATATGCCATCCACTATTTCAGTCTATATGCAAACCAAAGCTCCAAAACGACAATGACGATATTAAATGTCAAAATTAAAATTTTGAGTTTTAACTACACAAATCTACTGAAGTTTGGAAATAATCTTAATACTAAAAGAAAAATGACAAAGACACTACCACATAAACAATTGATGCAATCATTAAAATATTTGTAAATGTTTTTGCCTTATACATGACTTGTTATAATATAATATAAACTGACATTTTTAAATAACCAAGAAAAATACCTATATGTCTCTTAGCTAAACTTATAATGCCTCTTGTCTTGCACTAAAAATGCTCTAAGCTAAGGAAGAAAATGTATAATAAAAGGTAGCCCAATTTAAGATCATTACACACATTGTAGCTCATAAGAAATAGAGCTTGATAACTTATTGCTTAATTGTCAAAGAGAACTCTTATATGAAAGTATATAGAAAAAACAAACATTTTAATAAAAGGGAATGACAAGCCTGCTCCCTTCTTCAAGAGTGTGAACATACACAAAATTACCTTCATGACTAAGAGATGCCACATTGAACTATTAATCTCTATATTGTAATTACATAAAAGCATTATTTAGGTAATAATATGAATACATTGAATAAAAAAACAAATTAATTTCATCAATTCACGTAAATATTGAAAAATAAAACTAACATTTCATTGTGAATAGGAAAAACTAGCCAACAAATTTAAAATGCCTCTTCCATCTCCATCGTGAGCCTTATTCTACATGATTTCATGGTGCAGACCAATATTACATGATGACAATATTTATTCACTTTTTGTGGACTTAGTTTGAAAAATTCCAAATGTTTAAATAGATTCAAAATTATCATTTTATGACATAAATTAGTATTCACTTTCATAATGAGAATGTGTTTTTAAATATGTTTTACACATGGTTTTAACATATTAATTGTACAATTTTATTAATGATTTTTCTATGTTATGAGATGCTTAATGTCTTTTGAAATGAGAATTTTTATTAGCATGTATTTTTAAGAAAAGTTTTCCAAGTATTTGTTGCACATAATATTTTATATTAGTAACATGTCTATTTCCTACAATTTTAAAATTTTTTATGCTTATCACACATATATCATTATTAACTATTTGCTAAAGTTAAATATTTTTTAAACCTTTGTTTCTTTTCTTGTAATAACATGTTTATGATATTTCTAATTATTAGAAAACTCTTGATAATAAGAAAATTTTTATATGTTCTATGCCTATTTATAAAAAATTTGTGTTTAACATGTTATTGACATAGGTCTAAGGATCTTATATTTTTCATTATCTACATAACATTACATATGTTTGCTTTTCTTATTTTTTTATTTACATTAAAATATTTTTACTTATTTATGAAAATTCTAAATTTTTTTATAATAATTGTTTTATTCTATTAATATTTAACTATTTTTCATATGGATCACATAATACCAATGTTATTGGCCTCCTAAGCACCATGACACAAGTTTAAGTTTAGTTGATTACCATATAAATAAAGTAAGCCACTAACAAGTTTGTCTAGTAAATTATATTATAGTAAAACAATGTGACCTATACACAACACTTTACTGAATTGTAGATTAATTCAATAGGCTTAAAATGAAGTCAAAATTAACCTCAAATTAGGCTAATTCAAAATCTTAATTGAAGCAATAAGTGTGCTCAAAGCGACTACTCAACAACTGATTATGATCATTCATGATACTAAAAGAACTTTCAATTTGCAAAAGAAAAGCAAATTGAAGTTAGAAAGAATCGTGGAGGCTTGAAAGAAAGAAAGATCCTTCAAAATGTCAAAAAACTAAGAACAATTTTGGGAATACTTTGTGTGGATATTTTCCAATATTTATCACATATAGTTCAATTTGCATGCATGATGTTTTAAAAATATGTCAAAAGACAACATTTGAATGTTTTCACAGTACACTCATAAAATGGTTTTAAAATAATTTAAAATTCCAACTACTACAGTGTCAGCACGCGTGTACTACACACACACACAAAAATCTAAGTTACTTCGAGTATTATTTGTTAAGCAAGAAATATTTGCACAAATAATTCTACAAACATACACCACAAAACAATTGATAGCACATTATTATATGTGTTAAAAGACAAGATAAATGCACATAAGCAAGATGAGGCATATAGACACTATTCCTAACATAAAGTATATCTAGCTCACAAGAAATTATTAATCAATAGTAAATATGACAGTTTAGGTAAACAATAAATTTCCATAGCAAGTAGATGTTCATAAGTTAGTTATGAGCCTATCTTTGAAAGTTTAATGTTAAATTCATAATTGGAATGGATTAAATTAATTCTAAGAAAGCAAAACTATTCTAAAGTTTTTATAACTAGAATTGAATAAACAATTTTGCAATTTGTGCTACATAACATTTCTTAATGCAATAAAAAAAACTATTCCTTCATTAAAATAATTTTATGACATCTATTTATTTTAAAACCCTTGAGAACATCAAAATATTACAACTACTTATTGGAAGTTTTGTTTAAAAAGTAAAGTAAATTGTTGTACATAATTTCCTCATCAACCTCATGTATCAACAAAGTTTGTGAGAAAGTTTTTTTACATTTGATATGCACTACACATGACACATTTTATTGAATCTTATGTATTATGCTTTAAGCAAAGGCATTTGTTTTTAGAATTATAACTTGATTGGGTTTTAGTTGCAAACATAGCCATTCTGTGAAGGTTTAGTCTAACCCACAAAGTCTCATAAAAGTTAGGCTTTAACATTGTAAGAGAAACTTAGATTATGTTCCAAATGGTAAAAAATACAAGGGGCTGTGCACAAGCACAAGGAGAAAAACAATCATGGTGAGCTTGTGTGTTTACCATTTGAAAATAACATGTGATGCCTTCTCAACTTGCTATGCATTGGTTCACTTAGGTAAGAACTAAACTAACTAAAATATTTTTGGCAGTTTTTCATTACTAACAATATTCTTTTATTGTTTTCACTTACCAAGAATGTTGTTACTATTGCTACTACAAGTTGTATTATTTGGGACGAATAGCTATTACCATAAACAATCTACTACCTTTCAAAACATGTAAAGTAAGATTTTTGGAGCATAACACACATTTTTTATAAGTGCAATAGTTTCTTAGGGACGATCAAAGAAAATAGTCTTAGAAAGACTCTTAGTATGGTCATCAGTTTACATTTCTATACCTAGAAACCAATCAAACGTCTATTGATGCTTTTGGGGAATCAATTGTCTATTCTTTATATGTAGAGTTAAGTTAATGCTTAAAATTATATTCTAGGCTTAACTTTCATGTAAAAAGGGTGAAAAAGATCCAAAAATGGCACATTTTTGTAGATGCCTTATTTTGTTACCCACCACTAATCATATTAGAGTTAATAGCTTACGTGGACCACGTTTTTTGAATAGATCAACGAACAAGTCTTTGAAGTCTAATCTAGATCACAAACTCATATGACCTACAAACACACCAGGATCTACAACTTTGTCCTTACCCATGAGCATAAACATAAAAGTAGCAAACTTTGTAAGACCCCAAAAAGAAAGTAGATCTACAAAATGTATGCTTACCATCAATCTTTGATATGCCCTAAACTAGATCAGATCCTTGACAACATCGATGACACATTTGCCCGCTTACCTCATCCATGACCCATCAACACAAATTTGGCCAAGACATCATCAACACTAAAAGGATCCAATGACTAGATCAACAACACAAATACTTGAATTTTATCTACAACACATTCAATGTGTGGCAGTTCACTAATTTAATCCACAAAATGCCAACATGAATTCATTTCAATGACCCATGGGAACATGGCTAATAAAAAATGAAAATGTAACTTTTTATTAAGATAGTTTCACAATAGTTTGGACCATGGAAACTTTAGGCCAAAACAATAACTTTTTAGAAAGCTATTTTCCAATAACTTTTGACCAAAGATTTTGTAACTACCTTTTAAAAAATAAAATTTTTGAAACTAAAAGGGTAGATTTTCAAATTGATTTTTAGTAAGAGCTAATTTCATGAAATTTGCATTTTTAATTTCTTTTTTTCTCTACATAAGCTCTTTATAAAATGGGCGGCATACTCTTTCAAAGAGAGGATCTTTACTTGTGCAAAATTCCACATTTTTTGTTAAGCCTTATTGAGTTTAGGGTTAATTACCATGCAAACTCCAAATGTGCTGAATCATCGAGGCTTCAATATTAATTGGAAGCTTGCAATGCATAAGCGATGGGATAATGTACAAGTTTACCTATACCACTACTATTTTGCCTTCTTGTGGATGTTGCATAATGGTTCCTTTCACTTTGATGTATATTTTACATCATTGACCAACTTGTATTATGTCATTTAGTGGCACTTCATTGTTCCTTTTAACTTTGATGCTTAATGTTTTCTTAGGTTTCTATAACTACTTATTGTCACCATCTTTGTTATTCTCAATTCAACTTTTTGTTTTGTGTGAATTGTCTTTATGTGCAAGTTACTTCAATATTCCATCTTTTCTATATTGCTTATTAATGTTTCCCAATGCTTTTAATCTGTGTCCATGTGACATTTATATTGTTCTTTCCAAATAGCAAAATTTGTTTTGACAAACTTCTTTCCAAATACCCCTTCTTTGTGTTATTGAATTGGTAATAGGCTTTCCAAATACCATTTCCTTGAATAGCTTCCTCTGTGTGTTGCCTTTCTAGGTTTCTCATTCTTATCATCTCATTTTCTTTTTTCTTTATCTATGTAGGCTAATCTTTAAATGCTTATTACAATTTGTACCACAAATTAAGCATAAAATCTAGCTCTAAAGCTTGCTTATACCAATGTTTGCAATGCTAATAGCAAAACAGTGCTAAACTAAGAATTCTTTTTAATTTTCCTTTATTATCATTTAATCTTAAAAAGAAAGTGACAAAGCTCAAACAAGGGAGTTTTCTTTTCTTTTTCTGAAGGACACGATTTATACACATGATATCTTGTAGAACTTGTCACAAAGAGTGTCCACACAACATCCAAGCACAAGAGACCCTCTAAGATCAATTCACTAGACTGCAATCTTTAGAGGACAAGCAAGAGAAACATGATTTTTTTTTAATCGAACTAGAACTAGCTCAAAATGAGCCTCCTTTTCAAGCAAAACACTATCATCCACTCTAATCAAATAAATCTTATAGTCAACTTGGGTTAATACTAAGATAATGATGGTAAGAATCACATGAAGTCAATAAAATGTGACATTCACATATTTGAACAATTGCTTCTGATGGTTTAAACTTAATGAAAAACAAAGCTATTATTTGCACAAATGAAACTAGAAAGAGAAAGTCAACTATCTACAAAAATCATAAAAACTTACTATTAACAAAGGAGATCACTACTCATCAAATATATATTCCTCCCTTAAAAGAATCACTTACTTCATCAATGAAATGCCTAACAAAAGGAGGAAAGTATGTAATGAGTGCATTACTCATTTTGATGAGTACATTTGTCTGTGGCATTAATGTAGATCCTTTGGTCCCTCCTTGTAGTTTCTGAGTTGGGCTTAGAGATATTTTTTGAGGGAGCTTTCCATGCAAAACATTAACACCTTAGAAGAGGCCTATGGGAATTGCACTAACTATGAAACCTAGAAACATTTATCAAATCAAACGTGTTGAGGTGTCAACTATGTTAAACTTCAAGCATTCCAACACCAAATGCTCTAGAGGTAGTGTACCAAAACATTCCACTCCATGCCCTCCCTATCCTTAAACTTACAATGAAACCCAACCAACCTATTAAACTATCACCCAAGTAACTGGGGAGGACAATTATGGGTATTTGAACACCAATAAAAGAATAAGAGATCAAAGAATATGCCTCCTAATCTTACTTAGCCAATGAATTCACCAATTAGGATTAAGAGAACAACATTTATGTCACTAGACCATTATAGTCATAAGAAGAACCTTCACTTAACCAAAGAGAAGTAAAGATTGAAGACATACCATCATTTGTCAATTCTTTGTCAAGCATAGACAAAGGTTTATAAATATATCATAGATAATAGTAGTAGCATCAATGCCATTTCTACAAATGGTATAGCATACCCCAAACACAGATCATTCATCACCTAAACCCATACATTATTGTTTTATTAACAATGCATGTGTGTCAAAGAAAAATGAATTATACCAATTAAATTTGGACAATACTTTTTTATATATTTTATGTGACGTTGGTCCTATGTTAATATGAAGTATAATCTTATTATGACCCCTATTATATGACCATGATGCCATTATTGCTAACAAAACCAACACCTACAAAATTACATATAATGACTAATAATTTAACATACACCCATCAAAACCTAAAGACCATGTCAAACCTGTCAAAACCCACATGACATCCCAGATAAGAAAATCCTATTTATGCCCAATGGTATAGTAGATAAGGAATTTATTAATAGAATTTTCATTTATGCCATAGTAGTGCCTTTTATAGTAATACCTCTCATTGTAGAATCCATTTTATTTTTGTTTCCTAAAAGTTTTACAAATGAACCCCAATGTTTACCACCTCTTCAAGACATCCAATATGCTGTAGACCTTATACTAGGTACTTGTTTACAAAAATTGTCAAATTATTGGATGAATCCTTCTAAACTGCAAGAGCTCAACTGACAAGTGCAAGACTGATTAGACAACGGATTGATTTGACAAATTCAAAATCCATGTGTTGTTCCTACTGCTTAATCCTTTAAAAAGAATGTTTCATGGAGAATTTATTCCAATAATAGTGAAATTAGCCAACATATGTGAAAACTATTCCTTATCCCTTGCTTGGTTGAACTTTTGAATGAAACTAAGGCAGCCACAATTTTATCAAAAATCAACTTAAAATGTAGGAAGAACCATGATAGAGTCTAGTTAAGGAATGAGTGAAAAATGACTTTTAAAATAAGGGATAGCTTATATAAGTGGTTAGTTATTCCTTCACTATATTTAACACACCAAGTGCACTTATAAGAATAATGATGCAAACACCCTAATTAAGAAAGTTTATGATAGTTTACTTTGGTGACACATGAACATTAGTTATACCATTATACATAAGTTAGAACACCTTAGTAAGAGTTGTTCCATGCTTAGGGAGAACATCCCTACCTAACATAAAAAATGCACATTTGTTTCTCATCATGTTACCTTTTTTAGGCTTTAAACCTTAATATCTGATGTATCAGCTTACTATGACAAAATTAAGGCTATAAATGATTAACCAACATCTTAAGAAATCAAAAATATTAAGAGTTTTTAGCAAATTGACTAATACTTTTATTGCCAATAATACCCTAATAACTTGTCTTTTAAGAAGAGAAATTTTGAGTGGATCCTTACAACTAGGAAAAAAATTTGTGAAACTCAACGAAGCAATGACCCAAGAATTTATGCTCCAACATCCACACTATACTTGACAAAGTGTCTTTGTTTAATTAGTTGCTCAAGGCCAAAAAAACTGATGAGGATGTTTATTTTATCTGGTGCTTTTGGAAAACCATTTGGCATCTTTTGCGAATCAGGTTAAAGTTCTTATTTTCCTTTACCCTTAACTTTTGGAAAAATTGAGTTCATAATCATAGCCTAGGAAATCAATTATGGTGTTTGGTAAGGGCAAGCATAAATAAATTTGACAATCTTTTACCGCAAGCCATGAAAGCTTATAGTAGTTCCATGAATATGTCTACAAGAATAAGCCCCTTTGAAACCAATAATGAATACGAACCTTTTAACTTATTCGACCTAATCCTATCATCAATTCAAGCACAAACATAAATGTTTGCATATCAGGTAAATTCATGAGTATATTAAGGAAATAATAAATTTTAATAATGAATAGTACAATAGGTTGGCTAATGCACACCATAAGCTTAAATAATTCTTAGAAGGACAATTCATGATGATCAGAATCAAGTCTGAATGGTTTCCTCTATGAACTTTGTAGAAGTTTCATTCAAGAGTAGTATGTGCATTTGAAATCTCAATGGTTAGACCAAATGCACACATCATCTAGCTAAGTACTTACTTAACTATCATGGTATAAAGAATAATAAGATTGAAGCAATAATGGATGTGAATGCTAAAGAAACCAAATGTTAGACTTATCGAAGGTATCTTTTTCAATGGAAAGGCTAACAAGGAAATTAGGATACTTAGATCATAATGGAAGAGTCATAAACACCAAACCCTGACTCATTAGACATTTATGGAGACTAATCTAGAATAGGTAAATCATTAAAAATGAAGCTCTTCTACTTCAAGGGAATTAGAGAGGACACCAGTTAAGATTTTTTTTACTCAAGGACCAGTTAGACATGTGTCAACAATTTCAAACAATCATGCTATCTTTTTCTCATGTGTTGAGTTGAAACAAAGCCTAAAATTCTATTTTATGCTAACAATTCACAGCATGAATAAATAAAAGAACAAACAAAAGGCCCATTGAGCCCATTTCTATTGATGCCATCATTCTTTGTTGCCTTTATCGCTCATCGTTGACTTTACGTGATTAGACTCGATGCTAACTTGGACCATACTCCATCAAAATAGATTAGTGAATGGGTCATTTAGGCATAATCCCATGGATGAGTTTGCATAACCCACTATTGCACCTAGATCCATTTTGTTGCAGCAACTTGTTAGATCGAACCACCTATAGTAAAGGTCATCTGCCTTGTGAACAAGCCTAGATAATTAACACCAATCTTGCCCAATAACCCACTTTGTGATACATTGACCCAGAGCAATCATGTGACACCATCAACATCGCACTAGCCCCACCAAATTAATGTGTGACATGACTATCTTGTTATGTCCTTGGTCATTACTAATATCTAACCCAATGTGTAATACATTGATCGAGAACATAATGACAAAATCCATGAAAGGTCAACCATGGTCAAAACCATAAGGACCATCACTAACCTGGTTACCCTGAAACCAAACATGTAGCTATTTATTAAATTACTTAGCAATAGCTTTGACCACATAACTTTTGAATCAAAATAACAATTCCTTAAAAACTTGTTTTGAAATTTTTTTAACCACAACTTTGGCAAATAGGTTATTAGAAAATCATTTTTCTAAAATGAAATGATTGTTTCTTAAAAATGTATATGGAAATAGATTTTGACCATCAATTTTGAATTTTGAATTTCGTTTTTTCTTCAATTGTCCTTCATTTTTTAAACATTGAGAAGCCAATCCTTTAAAATGGATAATCTTTATAAGCGCAAAATTTCCATTATTTCGTTATGTCTTTTTGAGTTCAAATTTTAATTATAACAAAAGTGTAACATGATGACTTGTTAGAGAACTAAATTTGTGAGTAGAGGAGGAAGGTTCGAATGATGGGCCACCATGCTAATTTTCTTATGATTATGTGACATTACTTTCCAATTGTAGCTACATAATGTTTTCTTTCATTGTGTTGTTTATTTCACATTATTTTTTCCATTTACTTCGTCATTTTTGTTCATTTTGTCATTCCTTTTCACTTGATTTCTTAATGTTTTTCTCAAATTTCTAGTCCTACTACATATTATTGTGTTCTTAATTTTGTTTTCATAAATGTTTCAATGAATTTTGCATGTTGTTGTTACTCAAGATGTTTTCTAAGACTAAGTAAAGTTTTTCATTGCTTTCAATCAACACCCAAGTCACCTTTACTTTGATCTTTCATTATGGCAAAGACAGTTTATCAAACACCTTTCCAATTACACCATCTCTATGTTATTATAAGGTAACTAGCTTTCATACAATGTGACCCTTGTCTTGGTCTTGCTCTCCTATTAGCTAAAATTGCCTTGGATTGGTGCCTTATGTGTGTTACATATTTTGGTTTCTAGTGTTTATCATCTCATTTTTTATAATATTATTTTATGAAAATTAATCTCTAGGTGCTCATTGCAATTGTTAGCACTCATTTGCATCAATTCACTTTTCATTTTTGGAATAAATGATGACTAGATTCTTGTTATTCATAGACTTGAGCTAAAAAGCCCTATAGAGAATGCTATGTCTCATCCAAAAAGGTTTTGGGTGACAATGTTGTTTGAAACCCCTTGAACACTCTTGACAGGAAATCTCTTTTGAAGAAGAAATGCCACACTTGAATTTTTCATTTAGGTGTGAATTCACTTAGATGCATAAGAATAAGGAAGATAAGAGACCTAAAGAAAAGGTCAAAATATCAATCTTCCCATAAGTTCCAAGGCATCGTGAAGTGAATTAAGTAAGCCACATCCTTAACTAAGATCACCTTTAGCCACAATATGTTTAGGATATATTTGGTGAGCCAACTATATAAGGAATTATTCGTTGTTTCCTTGGGTGCGACAAAAGCAAAGCCTTGAAGATGCTGGGAAAAGAATTAAAAACATGTTCTTGGAGAGGTGATGATGGATAACTTATATTTTTAAGAAAAGAAGGCACATTCATTGGTGAGCTCCAATACATGGATCAAGGTAGGATATTCCTCAAGGCTATGATATTGAACTAGAAATATATGGGTTCTAACCAGTTATTTTGGTATATATGCATGATTCTTTTCTTACGATTTTAGTCAGAGGGCTATTGTAACCATATTTCTTAATGATTCATAGATCAAATGGGTAAACTTGTCCTTCAATAATTGAATCAATGACAAGGTAAGCTCCTATGCTCTATTAAGATGAATATTGAATTCGAATTTTGCTTTGAAAAATAATTAATTATTTTTAAGAACTAGTTCATATAATGATTAATACCATAACATGGTATAACAATTACTGAAATAATACTGCTAGAATAGTTCTTAAATCTATGCTATGTGATGTGCTCTACAAATTCTACATTTTTCTTACATGTTATCCAAGCCATAATTGTTAAAACGTGTAGGAAAGAAAATCATTTTACCTAGTGTATGACTTAAGGTTTAATGGGAAGGCTTCATGGAGGGCTCTGGATCCTTTTTCTTTTGACCTAAAGTTTAAACTAATTGACCCATAATTTTTAATTTCTCTTGAACCAACCTTGCAGATGATCTATGATGAAGGGATCCATTTAATGGTAAGATGATTTAGTATTTCTATTATAAGTTTGATATAATGGAAGACTATAGTGAAATTTTCATTTGGAAATAAGTTAATGGAGTTCTACCAAGGAGTGGACTTTTTAACTCTAAATGTCAACCTTGATCAACATTTCACGAAGTGCATAATCATGGCAAAAGAGAGAGATAAAAAAGAACACCTTCTAGCTAAAAATTTCTATATAAGGGATGAAACATTTCGCATGGTAGAGACAATATTTAGGTTGATAAATAAGATAAAGGAATTAAGAAGAATATTATAAGAATAAGGTTAATCTATGCCTTAGATGCTTAATTACACAAAATTTAAGATGCAAGTGGTATCATAGCCAATTTCATTGGTTTGAGCCCTCGGTATGCCAACATGGAAAGATTACTGGTGTGAAAAGTCATGTCTATATGGAGCCAACAATGTAACAAGTGTGAAATGCAACTTTCATATGTTTCTATGACTAGCTTTCGTTTGTTTGCTTAATCCTTCTAGGTGAGGATGCATGTATGTATTCTTCTCTTTTAGTTTCCTTATCTTAACTTTTTTTGGCCACGATTAATGAACTATAGGGTTAGGCATTACTGGTATCATGCCAAGGATACTCATAAACATAATCATGCAATAAAAGCAAAAAAAAACATTTAAGAAGGGTCATGCCCTAATCTCACAAAACAACATTATTTAACATAGACTTTGCCACCTGATCCATAGTAGTGCACCTTTCATGGTAAACATCAGTGAACTTGAATTGTGTAAAAAGTCAAAAAAAAAATAGATTCATGTTAAAATTTTTCCATTTAAGGGTACTTTTGGCAATGCTAGTGAGCTATTGTAGCAACATAAGAGTCAATCCCAATGTTAGAACCATTGCTATAAGGAAGTTTTGAGGTAATTAGACACTTTGTAATATAAAAAACATATTTTTCCATCATAATTGATATACTAATACACATACAATAGTTTACAACCTAGAGAGCCTGAATCTTGACCTTCAACTTGCCAAGATGTGGGTAAACATATATTGTGAAATAACTTGTACCCTACATTACAAAACATCTAGAGGATGATTTTGATCATCGAAGTTGATTACTGTTTCAACTTCATGTGTAGTTTGTTATTCATATTCTATTATATATGATAGAGTGTAGCAACAACATCATTGACAAATTCATTTATTTTTAGTTCCCTGTTGTTGATGAACATCTAGTCCAATAAATCCCAATGCTTTTAAATTGTGCCCAATAGTAATGTATTTTGGTAATTTGGTAGTCACTAAAGAAAAGAATTGTAAAGTGCTTATGAAAATTTATATCACCATAAACTATGATTAATGGTTTCATCATTAGCATTGTGACATGGTAACATGTTAATGGTATTTTCCCTTCAATGTAGCAAAGATTTAGTTGGCACAATAAAAATCTTCCATTAAATTTTATAACCTCTAGAATGTTTAGGTACAACAATGGCTTATTGAAAAAATTTAAGTAATGAAAGTTTTCAAATAAATTATCAAAGTAACTGTAGACAAAGATTCTCAACAGTTCATTGCAAGCTAGAAAAAATATTGAAACCCTTCTATGTAAGAAATGGAGAAGATGAGGCACTTCAAATTAGTGAAGTAATATATAATGTGGAATTCCAAACTTTGGTAGCCATCAATGTATAAATTAGTATCAGTACCCCACTACAACACAAAGCATCAACACATAATAAAAAACCTAACAATACCATTAATCATCTATTCAATGACAATATGATCAATTTCAATTAGCAATTATAAAGTAGGAGTAAACAATATCAATCTGATTTGAAACTTTGGAAAGACATGCAGCTTAAACAATAAGTAGATATTCAATCTCTCGAAAGTTCGAGTAAAGAACCTTAAGAAATAGCAAAGACTTTCAGCCTTTCTATGATAGACTTTAATAGCTTCACAATGGCTAAAAGTGACAAGTCAATAAGAAAAGACACAAAATATAATGTCAAAATAGTGGTTTCCATAAAAATGACCAAAGGAAGCTTTCAAGAATCTCAAAATGTAGACATTATAGATTGAAATTAATTTATTCTTACTTTTTAACGTAAAAGGTGCAGTTAGTTCTGTGTAGCTTGATGCCTTAATAACATCCTTAGATTACATCGAATTAAGTTTTTTGCAATGATGGAATGCTTTTCAAGTAATAGATAAATTGACATCCTTTTCATTGGACCAAATTTTCGATAATGTGAAGAAACCCTTCTTACAAAGTGTAGGTGTATTGGTTGTAGTATTTATAATGTTAAAAATTGAGAATTAAGAATATCTTCTTTACATGTTGAAACATAAATGATGTGCTATCTTTTTGTGTATTCCAACAACTACATTGTTAATAGAATAGATCTTTAGAGGGATTTAAGATTGTTGGTGGACAACAATTTGCCATTCCTAAATTTAAAGGATAGTCAAATATCTTTGCTAAGGTTTAGAAATATAAATGTCATTCTTATGGATAGAACCCTAATGAATTATGATTTTGTCAAAGCATTGCTAAAATAGTGGATAAAAATATCAACAAGTTCTTGTTATTCCAATCCTTATCACTGATCATTTCTCCAATAGCAATTAAATGTTTTCCTAGACAACTTAGATTCAAAAGCACTTGTATTGAAAGCACATAATTCTCCTTAGTTGCTCAAAATTGGAGTCCTCCAATTCCTATATCGAGAATGTAGGGCCTTGTTTATAAGCTGAGGAGAGCTAAAGCCACAATAAGGAATGGAGTAAAACTTAAATTTAGTAATATATTTTTGAAGATTGAAGAAGAAAAACACCATGTTATAGAGAAGGCACATAACTTCAAAGGGTCATAGATGAGTAATCATGGCTAGAACTAACAAAGCTTAAGATGAAAGAACCATGGTTGCTAAAATGGAGTAGATGTATAGAGAAACCTTTAAAAATAGTATGGGATACTTTTTGGGAATTCCATTGGACATTTTAGAATTCTAAAATCCAAAACAAATGACAAAATAAATACCTATAACTTTAAAAAAATTAAATAAAACTTCTTAAAAATCCATAGAATTAATTATTGTCATTAGTTCCTAAATGAGCAACACACGGCATGACTTGGGTAGATTAGAGCATTACTTTGGGTTCCAATTTTGGTGTGTAGCATCAATAAAAAGGCATTGACACATTGGGTCCACTTTGGGGTTGATGTGGATAGAAGTTAGTTAGCAAGAGTTGATGAGTCAGTGCTAATGGTGATGGTAACATTGCTTAGTAGTTGTGGATGATAGCAAAAAAGCCCAAAAATAAATTTTAATCCCTTTTTAAATCAACTTTCAAGGAAATTCTCTATTAATGGACTTGTGAGATGGTTGAAGCGAAGGTCTGTAAAGAATATAAGATGAAAATCTCTAAAAAGTTCTCAATTGTTCTTTACACAACCTAAACTAAATTGTAAATATAAATAAAAAATTGAACTAACAAATATTAATAAAAATTTGCAATAAACAATGTTCTACTATAATTAATCCACACAATAGTAATATTAACAAAGATTAATGAGAAGTATAATAACAATCCTCAAAGGGCTCCAAGTCTGAATAGAACTAGTACATCTCAAAGTTGAGCCCCTAAGAGATGTATTGGATACAACTACCTTAAATGCATAAGAACTAAAAGATTGGTACTCTGTAGCTTAAGAATGGTGATAAAAACACAAATTTCATCCACACAATGTTCAATAATAAGTGAACAAAGGATAACATAAAGAGTATTAAAAATTCAACTGGAAGTTGGGCCTTAGAGAAGGATTTAATTGCCAAATACAATGTGGATTGCTTGTTGTCTCAATATCCCCTACCCAGAAAAATGAGATGTGTTTTAATTTATGATTCTTAGACACACTAAATAGAAATATGATGCTAATTTAGCTATTTAATATGGAGAAAATACAAAAAGAATAATTTCTTGATGGATTCTTCATGTGCTTATAAATTGTATGGGATTAATGTTTTTTACAAGCATTCTTGGTCCATATTGCAAGATGAAATTTATGATTATATCAATGATTTTCTTATTGGTGGTCCATCACCAAAAGAATGCAGTAGTGCTAATTTAATTTCCTTCTGTAGACATTGCATTATATCTTTCGAAGACTTTGTCATAATTTGCATGTATAGTTTCTCAAAAAAATACTATGTTGTTGGTAGTTAGCTTATATAGTTTCTTACCCATAATCATCTCAGTGGAACAATCACCTTTTGTTAAGGAAGGCAAAATCACTCAAGATATCTTACCTGCTTAAGAAACCATACTTTCATAAGAGCAACTTCATGATTTAATTAAGAAGTTCAAAGCTAATAGCTTTATTATCAAGGTATACTTTAAGATTGTGTTCAATAATACATCATGGGGGAAACATGTATTAGAAAAATTTAACTTCAATAATTAATTTATTAATATAGTCATGAGTATCTATAATATAAGCTGGTTGTTTGCCATTATTAATAAGAATGGAAATGATTCCATCTAACTCTCACATTGGCTAAAGCGTGGTAACCCTCTATACCCATTTCCTCTCCACATTGTACCTAAAGAACTAATAAGAGGTTTAAACAATCCACATATAAAAGTTAAAGCGAAGCACTAGGCCACTCCAAGTGGTTGTCAACCAAAGCCCCATTTGTGCTTTGTAATTGCCTTTTACTCTTCTTAAGAGGTGATAAACACTTAATCAAAAATATAATTTATTCTTCTCTAATCTCTAGGTCACATCAAATTTGTAGATTAATGTACAATGAATCTTCTTTATTAGATGTACAAACACGAAATATAAGTAGGAGAACATTGACAAGGAGCTCTTGCCCCAAAAAAGATAAACATGCAAAAAGAAATTACTCTTATTGGGAGGTAGTACATGTTGCCATGTCCTCTTGTCAATAGCACTTTATAAATCAAATTATATCTTATCTTCTCCATAATATTATTACTTTTTTTAGAAAATGTGATAAATGATATTCTTTGGGGTAATAGTCATTTGGTGAGCAAGCACCATTAGGCTAATTAGAATAAGAATAGCTTCCCTTGTGAAAAGTATGGATTACTAGTTAAGAAATTAATGGATATTATGATTGTATATAATGTAAAGTTTTTTTAAAAGGTCTACACCTCAAACATTATCCATTTTACATACTTGAGATGTAAGTTCCTTTATAAAAAATGTTAAGGAGCGCACTATTTAGTATTTTGCATTACTTGGAACAAAATTCATAATGAAGGAAACAATTATTGGACCATCACAAAGGATGATAAATTCACTATCAATTTAGGATGTGATAAGCTTAGAGTTAATTAACTGTCTTATTTATAAGTCATAAAAAATGTGGAATAATTATAAACATTCCAAAATAACTCTATTATTGTAGGGGCTTCTAAATAAATACTTACCATTTCATAACAACTTGAGGAAGTTAAATTTCAATTTATAGACAAATGCAAATTTTGTGCTTATAAGGACTCCAAAATGAATGTTATGGAACCCCTTTGTAATGTAACTTGCCATTAAACAAGGCCAGCATCATGATTCATGAAATGCTTCAACAAGGATGGAAGTGTACTCAAACAAACTAAATAGCTATTGAGAATTTATTGTTCTACCATCTCTTATATGCTATAATATCTACAAGATAAAAATTAAAAATAATTGAGCAAATATTACTTGTGATTTCCTTGATAGAGTTAGCCATAATACTAATGAATTTTAAAATGTTGCTTAATTATGTAAAGAAGTTCAATAGATACTCAAATGGTAAAACATACATTGCTTCCTTTATTTTTGGAGATTAATTGAATAATTTAAGAAAGCGGTTCAATGGACTCGTCTAATAGTGGATAGAGAAATTAAATTCTAGTTAACTGATTATAAATAACCAAGGCCTTACAGGTTGTGCCTGTGCAATTGGATACTACTTGGTGGAGCTATTAATGCACACTCAATTTACATAGAATCTAAAAAATATGTAAGTTGAAGCTATGGAAATACTATTTCGTTTAAATTTATGTGATAATCTAGGGTTATAGAACATCATTATAGAATCAAACAATTAATCATCCCTTGTAATGATTCAAAAAGGATTGGAATCCACCATTGTTTCTTAATCAATTTAAATAGAATGAATCAACTTCTTTGCAAAGTAGTAAAATTATAACACATTCTAGGAAGGAGATGTAGTAACAAATTAGTAGGCTTAATTAGCTGGTAACTATATTCATTTGAGGTTTTACATTCATAATAAATTCCAAAAGTTTGCAAAGCTTGAATTAAGTTTGATGACGAGAGGAGTTCATATATTATACAATGATCATAAGGAAAGTCATCCAACTAATGCTTACATAAACAAATGTATTGAATGCATTCACATGATCATTATGACTGACTTAAATTTGTTCATACGGAAATTACTAAGCACTTGGGGCTAAAAATAATGAACAAAATATTGGTAAACGATTTTATCATAAATCTTTCATTTTCTCTTAAGAAATAAATTTTGATAAAGTACTTTGGTTGACAAAACTGATGTCAAGTTAATCATATTCTAAGAAAAAGGAATGAATGTATTTGGTGTGGCTCGCTTCTTAGCAGGGAAATCAATGTCCATATAACTTCTCAATTTTAACAAATGATAACTAGTCTTCTTTTATCTAGGATCATGATTTTTTGTGCAAAAAAGAATACCAAGCCAACCCATTCCAATGTATTCCCATCAAACTTGAACTTGATTATAGCAAAGATAAAAAAGAAAGGTTCATAAACTTTTCGGTACTTTTACTAAAGTAAATGGTTTACATAATATATTGTTGTTACAATAATTTTTTGTTTTAATATAATTGAAATTTTGTGAATTAAGAATCTAACTATCAAATTTATTATTCTTTTTAGGAATAAGATATGCAAAGAATGAGGAAAAAACCATCTCTTTCTTAAGAATTGCTTTCTCATGTGATATAATTGCTAAGATAATTATTCATCAATTTTAATTATAAAACATGTTTCTACATCCTCATCATCTAGTACTCCTTGATTCATTGGCCAGCGCATCCTTCAAATCAACCTTATGTAAAGACTTGTTCAATCGCCCTAGTTTAGTATGATGGAATTAATTAGACAATACATTAGACTCTCTATTTATTTGCAATCGTTAGAGACTTTCTTTGGATTCTTAACACCTTTATCCTGGTTTCAATTGTGCTAATGTTTTTATCAATGTCTAAATAAATATGATGAGACTTATCGACTATTTCAACACGTATAGTTACAAAGTTCATCATAGTATTGAATTATATCTTACTTCAAAAGAAGTACAATCATAGCTAAATAGAATACCCAGCATAGATCTTTAACATTGGTCCAAAACATTTTAATAATGCGTCAATACTCAGTTTGGATTACTCTAATTGGGAAAAATTTCATGGCATGTCAATTATGATTTCTTAATCAGCATAGAACATTTCACAACAAGATTACCATCTTCTACGCACATTTCCTGAGTCTGATCAATTAGTTCTATGTTTTGTGCTTCACCTCTGTGTCAAGGTCATTTTGATAATACCACTCATTGCAAAGGATTAGACAAATATGTTTACTATAATTTTTTTCTTACATCATATAATCACAAAATCCATCAACATATTGTGTGATATCTTACTTTAGAGTAAGATTGTCATCAACAAAAATTGTGCTTTCTCTTAAATCTATATATAAATATGTGCTTTCCGTAAAATCAATTTGATTTGTGTCAAATTATTTAGTTACCATAAACTGGTAATATGTTAATCAAACTTATCATTGAGGCACATTGTCATATATTTTTTTGGTTCAATTCCTGAATTAGCTTAGTATGTAGCTTCATTAAACTTTCGATAAAAATTTATTCAATATAGTTCTCATCATACAATATGATAGTTCATTAGACCAATTACAGTCGTTGCACTCTTATGTGTGCTATACAATTTCAATATTTAACTTATGTGGAATCAATATCGCTAACTATGGTTACCTTTATGCATTAGACTCATTCAAACCAATAAATTAATCGTTAATACTAATACTTCATTGAGACACTCTACATCATTGAATGGTAACTTGTTTACATATGAACCACATCCATTAGAGGTCTTCAAAAAACTAAAATTGCATTTTAAGTAAGAGATTATAACTACTATGACTTCAATATGTAGTAATGGTGGAAATGTTTATCATATGATTATAGGAGATGTCAACCACTTATAACAAACATAAATAGGACTATATAACTTATGATCAATATAATCATCCAGTAGCGAAATTATATAGCATCATCAAATTATTCTAAATTTTGGAAATCTAAACTCTTCCTTTTCTCATTACCACATCAATAAAGCCATATATTGAATTATTAAGGAAACTAAAGGGATCATTTATATCATCAACATAGCTTAAAAAACTATGTAAACTTTGGGTATCTACATTCATATCTTAATAGAAATCATGTCATAAAATTTGACATTATTTCTTCATTGAAGAGAAATTGTAGAATTGTTTTTGCTTTACAATTATCCAATAGGTTGTAGTTCATGCTTTAAAAAGTCAATGAGTAGTTATGTTCTTACATTTTTAAAACATTAGTAAGGTTGTGACATAGGATTATTCTACACAATAAATAGATGTTCCATTGGATACTAGTCTTACATAGACATATAGCCATTCCAAGTTTAGCATATCAACTTTTAGGTAGTCTCTGATATCATTCCTATTATGAAGGCCAATTACAGTTGAGCCTTTATTAAATTTTATAATTTTCCTTTTATCAATTGTTTAAGTTCTTTTCATTTATAATTTTTTAGTCATTTTGAGATTGATTGGTAGCTTTTAAGATATTTCTAACTAAAAATGCTATCTAGTAAATCCTTATAGTAGTATGATAAATTTGTTAGCAAAAAAAATGTTTTTCTGAATTATTTTAAAAAGGCTTAAAATTAAGTGTTGGGTTGCTTTTTTGTTTTGCTCACTATCATCACTGACCTCTACCTATAGTAGTGTAAGTCATATGTTTTGCAAGACCCACCTTCACTCTTCAAACTCATTGATCCAATCGACACACCCTAACCATTGTGATCCATAGTCCATGAAATTTCATGATTGGTCAACAAATGTCCACTTGTTAGCATGTGCTTACCTTCATATTAAACTTGAGGTGTAATTGTGTCTCTCTACCTATGCTACATTGATCATGTTAGCCACCTCCTTGCCACTCACTTGATCAATACCAAATATGCTCATGCCAATTTAGGAGCTTCTTATGCTAAATTAACTTTGTCCCATTTCAAAGAATATGTTTGGATAAATTCAAATTATGTTTCTTATAATTTGTGATGAATTTTGGAATTTTAAAAATGTACTTTAGAATTCTATAATATGTTCCACATTTTTCCAATAACAACCTTTCGTAGCGTAGCCTAACAAATTATCATTATGGCTTCAAGATTTCCATAAATAGTGATACTCACAATATTGTAAGTAATGTAATTTGAATAAATTAACAAATTTATACCATTAGCTTGTTTAATAGAAGCATGTTGTGTATATTCAATATAATATTGTGACTATAGGGTTAGCCTAAGAAGAAGAGTGAAAGGCTTAAAAAAGGTAGATCCCAAAAAATTATCTAGTATTCACAAGAGCATCAAATCTCTAAGAAAGCTCTTAAAAGTTTAGCTTGAACTTTTGGGAAATTAATCATCTAATCCAAATTTCTAGTCTATCTCAGTGAACAAGTGATTTTCTTATATATGATTCTAAAAACTCCACCAATACACCTTCACACGTCATCATTAACTTGAGTATTCTGGGTGTTTGTTATTAAAAACAACTTTTTTGCTAGGTTAAGATCTGTTACGTTAATGATCAATGCATGCCTTAAGCTTGTAGGAAAGTTTTTACTTGTCCAAAAACACAGAGATTTTTTATTACAAACCTGTAGCACCTTTGGGTAGGCCTTTATATGTATATGTTCCAACAACATATGAACCTTTCAATTATCGATGACTAAAAGATAAGTTTTAGCAAATCTTTTTACGTTAACTTGGTATTAAAGAATTGTTAGCTATAAGAACTTTGCATAATTTCTAATTCATCATTAAGCCAGTATCTTTTAATTTTATGCAATTGTTTTTAATAGCTATAATGTATTGGAGATTATATGAAATAAGATTACAAAATAAACAAACAATCTTATTTTCAAATCTAAAGCTACAACATTTATTTATTTTTATGTTTTTTTGCTAATACATTTCATGATTTGTTTTTTCTTTATCTTTATGATCTTTAAATGATATATGGTTAAATTAAGAAAATATGAATCATTAAAACTTGATAATTATTTGATGATTACTTTCACTAGCGAATTACATGAAAAAAAAGCAATTACTATGACGATGTACCCTTAGAACTTGATTCAATTATCAATTATTTGATATTAGAAAATAGGTTGCTCAAGAATAAAAAAATTTATTTCAGTAATAAAATTTTTGTTGTTGTTTGATTTTTATGAATTCTATTGTTTGAATGAAATATTTTAGTTTATACGTCATATATGCATATGCATGAATCATCACAAACTATAGTTAAGAACCAATTTGTATGCTTTTCATATGTAGCAACAAAGGTAACACTAAATTATTGCTATAGACAAAGTCAAAATTTACTACACTACTCTTTGAGGAAAACCATTTGTTGAATTACATGTGAATATGTTCGAATTCATGCGTAACATTGTTTTTGATGTGAACATAAAATACTTCACACTCACTACACATTACTAACTCTAATGAATACAATGTTTTTATACAAAGCTTTAGGGAATCACAAGTCTTCCAACATTATAAGTTTGTATAAAGGCTAAAGTAGCTTTCCTTGATTCAAAATGACATACCCAATTTCTCATTAATATTAGAGTCTTGAACTATTTGATTTGTGAACTATTCTATTTGAGTAGGTAATATTATCTCATCATGGACCTTGACATTATATGCTAATCGTAAAATCTATTGCGTATATCAGTACTTTTTGAATATTTAATCACCACTATTTATTAGTGTTAAAAAGTTAGTAAAACCACATTCATAATGATTTGCTTCAAAAATTGATCATGTACCCAACTTCTTACACCAAGTAATAAACTTATAAACTTAAAAAAAACATTATAGGATTTTAAGATCATAATCGGTAGAAATAAGCATTTGTAAATATAACTCAATTATTCAATTAATTTTGATTCACAAAGAATTAAGCCGCACCAAATTGATAAGGATGAATCCATTATGAATCAAAATAAGTTGAATAAGGAATCTAGATGAACTATAATTCTAAATCGTTAAATATAAATGTTGTGTATTATTTTTGAATTGCTAATAATCTTCATTCACCTATATGTAAGAATTAGTGTATCTTCTTATGACAAGTTGTTGTGTAAGAAGGCTTGAATTTTTTCTAGTTTATAGTAGTAAATTATGTTAAATTATGATGCATACAAGTATTTCGGTTTTGAGGAATGACTACTTAATATTGCATATACCAAATAATCTTTGTTTATGATTCTACTGAATACATGAGCAACAATAGTAAATAACAAAAAATTAAAAGGTCAATGGTTGTGATAGATAAGCAATGTTTGTATCGATTATTTATCTTGATTGCCAAGTAGAGTCATTAGGACACTTAGAGGTGACCTCCTACACTCCATATTTTAATTTTACTAAGTTATTAAGCCTAAAAGTCTTTGTTATAGGTATGGGGAGCCTTACCTCCCCCAATCATTCATTTGTCGAGGTTGTCTGCTAGGTAGCTGACCTTCCAAAAGTTTGCATCAACCAAAGAGAAACTTAAATGGTCAAACAAAAATTTTTTTCAATGAATAAGAAATTGAAAAAATTGACACACCATTCAGGCTTGAATTAATGAGGAAATTTTCACACATTTTTCCAAATATTGATTGTGGCATTTAACAAAACAAAAATTTTTAGTGACCAAAATGTATCATTTTAGGATAACTAACATGTGCCAATTACATTTGATAGATTATTTGAGATGGTTGCTTAACAAAGCATGGAACACCAGTGAATTTAAGAAAGCAATATTTAAGTGGCAACTTAAGTTTCACATGAATGTTCTTTGAATCAACATTAGCTATAATTTAAGTTTCATTTTTGTTTTTCAATGAGATAGCTTTGTAGTCCTTAGCTTTGGTACTTAAAAAAACATATAGAGGTAACCATATCTACTGTAAACCTAACTAGAATAAGCATAAACAAGATGTCTATTGAAGTGGATCTAGTGACAGAATTTCCTAGTTTAATCTACATTACAAACAAATTGGAAACTAAAATAGATTATGGCAATGAATTCAAATATGGTAACTTTGTTATTAAATGAACTTCTATGGCCATGGTTGTACACCTCTCTTTAATGTAAAAAAAATAAAATATCTCTAAGTATGCAAGCACAAAGAGGCACCCAAAAGTGTGAATGAATATAATCTCACTAAGCCATTATTCATGAACTAGGCAACATTTTAAATGAAAATTCAATGCATTTTGATAGTTTCAATTTAGATAGGCATGCTATATGAAATTGTTCCACTACAAGGAAGGAGTACAAAAAGTCACAAATGATTTACCTAGTACAGTAGTTGGAGGATTAGCAAATCCTTAGCGAAAACCAAGTTTCCAAATGAATTAACAAGGAACAAACATTTGAGGATTTTAGTAAAGACTAGATTAAATGATGTACAAATTCAAGTCTAATGTAATATAAAGAGGAAGATTTCAACAAAATTTACGATAAGTACTCAAAGAGAAATATTAGAAATGGTTAACCAATAACACTTTTGCACACGGTGGATCAAATAGTTTAGGATATTAAAGCTCCATGGATAGAAATAATATATTTTAATGTAATAGCTACACTTGATTAATGCAAGAGTCCATCTAATCATAGGTGAAAAGCAATGAATGAATTCATTTATTACATTAGTCAATGATGCCTATGAGAACTCTGATTAATTGTGTATTTATTTACATGGATAAGGAATGAAAGGGCAAATAGTTCTAGAAAAAGGATACATTGACTGTTAGACAATCATGCTTAGATTGATCTATTCTTAGCAATAGTAATGCTATATTTTTGTAGAATTGGATTAACTTATTCATGTTACTTCAATTAGTAAGGGATCATTCACCTCTTTAAAAGTTGTTAAAATTTCAAAATATATGCGTTAAGTATCTAAACTTCATCCAAAATATAGAAAATGTTAGTGAAAGTCTATTTTATTAATAAAATAATAATTTTTTCACTTCTAAATTCATCGTCATTATTTCTCCTAATGACAACTAAATTATGGCCAAACTCCCGTTCTAATTTAGTTATCAAGATATAAAATTGTCTACAAGATTTACTACTTTTTTGTAAGAAAGTTATCAATGTATAGCTAAAATAGTCATCTAACACAAGTAGTCCACAATTCTTATGTCATATACTCATGCATTATGTTTCTCTAAACCATTTACTTGAGAAATTTCAAAGGGTATGCATAACCATCTACAAAAGACAATTTAGTTAAACATTTTATTAAGTTATATTTAATTAATTTCTTAAGGTTGTTAGCACGAGAAAATCTTCTATGCTATAAATTAAAGTCCTTAACATATGAGACAAGCATTCCATTTGACAATTGTTTACTTTTATAAAATCATGTAAATAAGTGTTATTTCTTTTGGCTGTAATAACAAATAGATTTCCATCCTTACTAATTTTATATGTAATGGAATCAAATAAAATACTAAAATTGCTATCACATAATTCACACATATTTTGGAAATTATACTTTAAACTTTAAACTAAAACACTTTAGTAATAAAAGACGTAGAATTTCAAAAAGTACTTATTCATTTGATATATTTCTTTGAGAACTCACTAAGTACTACTTTTCCTTCAACATGGGCTTCTTATTGGGATAATAAATTGATTCTTTTAATCATGTATCTTAAACATCAACTATCCAAGAATCACATCTTACTCATCTTTCAAAAGAAATCCTTCCTATAATTATAAATTAATTGTTAGACTTTTGAAGCCAAATTTGTTAAGGTCAAGCATATTTTTTGAGTGGATGAACTACATTTTCCCTAACTACCAAGAAACTTTCGGAAATTTAGATTAAGTATGAGCTTTAAGAATACATAGATGTTGTATAGCCAGTTTGCATGCTATATACATTTAAAATTGTTATTGTAACCTTGTAAAATATTCCCATTTATTTTATCCCAATGAACATGAAATATTCTAGCATTTGAAACAAAAATATTTTTACTAACAAACTTTGCAATTAATAATGAACAAGTATATTTCAAGGATATAAGATCATTAATTCTTTAACTAACGGTGCATGCCCTTCATTTTTTTTCTAATCCATCATTAGCCTTTTACATGTTCATTAAATATGTGTTAACCTTATTTCTAATATGTTCACAAAGCCTTAAGTACTCACTATTCTTTTCTTTAAGTTTCTTATGTTCCTTAGATAAGTTTCATATTATTATACACAAATTAATAGATAATGTAATCCTTCATTATAACAACTTACCTCTGTTTTTCTTAATGATGTTCCCATTTCTTCTTCATCCTCCTAAGCCACCGTAAAAAGTATCTCTTAGTTGTTCTATTCCTATGCACTTGTATTAGCCTCCTCAATGTCACTTCAAGCTTTATTCAATGCTTTCTTCTTCTAGTTCTTTCTCCTCCTCATTGAATTCTTCATTTTTTGAATTCAGTCTAGCTCCATAAAATAAGCTGGCTTGATATGTCTTAGTTTTGTCACACTCATGATAAAGATTTCTTTTTTTCTGACTCTCTTTTTGGAACTTTTTTTTGTATATCTTCTTGCAACACCAAAAAGTTTAGAAAAACCTTCCAAAATTAGAGCTATGGTATCTTCATTTGTAGTCTCCTATTGTAAGGTATCTTTCTCTTTTTTAGTGCTATTGTTTACTCATTGTTCATTTATTTTTTTTTCTAAATAAAGCCTTTCTCTTCTTTTCTCTTCTCCATCTCCAGTTCGTTAGTTATAAGCTCACCTGTAAAATCATCCAATGTTATAGTAGAAATGACTACAGTAAACTTGAAAGTTATGTTGAAAGATTAATACTCTTTTGGCAAAATTCTAAGAATTTTTTTTGGATCTTCATTCATAGATATAGTCTTTTCCAAAAAAACAAATCAATTAACAATGCTAATAAATCAAATAAACATTCCCTCAATAAATTCATTAGAAAGTATTTTCGATAACTCCTAATAAGATGTGATCATTTCAATCTAAATTTCTTAAACAAAAAGATGTACCTTTTTATGTTACCATTAACTTGTGCTAAATTTTAGCAAAAATTTCTAAAACCGTAATTAAATAAACTTCAACAACATTTAAAGTACAAATAAAAATATTTATATGTTTATCATTTAATTAAATTCTATGTTTATTTCTTTGTATCCATTTTAAAATTTTTTTTAATACACCCAATGAATTTTTTTAAGTGTGCTTTTCCCTACTTATTAACGTCAAGTGATTAGTTGTCTTAATATTTCAATAGGGAATATAATGACCAAAAAATGTGGCAGCTTACTGTATGAAGCTATTAAGTCATCTTTAGCTTTTTATGTGTCAAGTGTTAAATATTTTGTATTTTATTTTAATAGATTTGTTTAGTATAAAATAGGTTCACATGTAAATAATAAGCTCTGTACATTTGAAGATGCTGAATTAGTGATATTTAGGCTACATTGGAGTGTTCAACAAGCTTCAAGGATTAAATAATTGTTCATAAAATTTAGAAAGTTTTTTAATTACAGAATATTGGCTTCTTTATTTTATGATAGTCTCATTTTATTTGAATTTCAAATCATATTCAAGTTTTAAATTGTTCCATTATGTCAAAAATTTGAAAAACAATAAGATTTTATTTTTTAATCTCATAATAATTTTTTTGATTAAATCTTATCCTTGTCAAATTTCATGTTAGTTTTTTTTGCTAAACTTTAATTAAATTAAAAAAATAATTATATTAAATTTTTCATAATTTAAGTTATGAAAACATTGCCACATCCCAGCTTGTGCCCAAGTGCGAATCTCTTAGGTTGAGCTAGCCGGAGGGTGCATTTGCAAACCTCGGGTCAATAATTTTTTACATAGCTTTTCTACAATTTATAATGACTATAATAAAATTTTTTCTATAAATACCTAGCATGGGTAAATAGAATAGCTAATGCATGTAAATTAATCTTTAAGATCTCAGGAAAATACTACTCAATATTCTACTATGATAAATTTCACTAACAATAACTATAGCTTCTCCTCAAATCATCAAATTTTTCTAGCTATGCCTTGATCATTTCAACTTTTAATTTCTGATTTTCCTTTCTTAAATTTAATCTCATTGTGTTTTTCTTCATTAATCAACAAGTCTAGGAAGTTATATAAATTTGTCACAATATTTTTTTCTTGCTGTATTTTTTTCTCTTGGGTAAGTTGAGCCAACATTTGCAAAAGCTCAAGTTTAATTTGATCTCATACAAAATCAAGTTTGGATTAACCATACAAAAACATGAGTTATAGTTAAACCTATAAAAGCTAGTAGGTTGGACATGAACAAATAAAAAACTTTAATTTATAACCTTTTATTTGTTGTGCTTTTCTTAACCTTAATTGGGGATGGATTTAGGTTTAATTTGAACATAAGTACTTAAAAATTATGGCATCTTATTATAACTTTTATCTTTTTTTCTTTATCATATTTTTAAGCTTTTGTTTATTGAATCAATTGGTCAATAAATCGACACAATCGTTGATCAGGTTGACAGGTGGATTGGGTTCTAAGGTTTATGGGTTGGAGCAAGTCATGCGGGTGTGGGACAAGTCGATTTAGTAGCTTTTTGACGACGACGCTAATGGTGGCAAATTATGGTGGAAGATCAATAATGATGAAAATAGCCAGGATAACAAAATTGAAGTATTTTTAAACCAATTTCATCCAAATTTTGTACCTACAGACTTCTAGAATTGCTATGAATCTGCAACTGTAAGATTGTTTGTTGACGTTATATGCTCTTGTGTCACTATTCAAGTTGATTTAGATTAGATGTAGGCAATAGTTTTATCAAATCTCCTGGAATTGGTATGTACTGTTTTTCATTTTGCTTTACTTTAATTTACTGATTAGTTTAGAATAACAATGTCATCACATAAAGCTTTACCAATCTAAAAATGACTTTCAAAAAGTTTCTTATAATGTCATTCAAGAAAACAAAAAAATTCTTTTGCATAGCACTAGTTTTTTTTAAAATGTGTTCGAAAAGAAGAATTCTATTATGAAAGCTAAATAAGCTTTTCGAAAACCAGGTTCTTCATAAAGTTATTATGATTCCCAAGAGAGTATTGAAATGATATCAATTGGTTTGGTATAATAAAATTTATGTTTAAGTATGGAAGTTTGATTTTTGTTTTATACTAAAATATTAAATGAATTTTACTAATATCTTTATGATAAGTAATGCCAAAACTAAATTAATTTTGATCAAGTTTAAAATTGTATAATTCTCCATTTTTTTCGACATTATCTTCACATATTTCTAAAACGAACATCTTAGATGTTTCAATTTTAATATTTTATATATTTTCATCATTCATATTCCTTTTTATATGTGTTGACACTTATGTTTTAGTTATAAATACTTTAAATTGTTAATATAATATTTTATTTTTTTAATAATATTTTATATTATATTTTTTAATTACAAAAAAACTACCCTTTAAAATTATCATGAGCTTCCTCATATCAGTATACAATAATTGAAATTTTCATTGTATATTAATTTTTTTGTCCACCATAAAATTTTTTTTAAAATCCGAAATTCATTTGAAATATTTTCATCGATATTAGAGAGCTTAATTTTTTTAAATTTTTTAAACACTGTGAGGCAACATTTTTACATTAATTAATAACCTTTTGTTTCTTACATATTTAAAAGTTCATCTATCTAAATAGATATTTAATGAAGTTAACTTCTATAATTATGTTTTTTACTAAAAAATCATAATTGTTTCCATTTTTAATTTCTGAAAGATTAATGACTTTTTTAAATTTTTGACTTTTCTATTCTCAAATTGGACACACAAAATAATAAATTTATGTCATTTATAAATTTTTTTTTCTTTATTATTTATTTATTGATAAATCATTGAACGAGGTGGGGTCATCATCTATTAGATTTTAATTTTTTTAGACTTTTTTAGACCAACATTTGTATATGTATGGCACTTGTAATTAGCATGTTTATACAAATACATTTAGAGAACTACAACATCATACTATTAAGTTGATTGTTTTTATTTTTATTGTTTTCAATTATTTACAATATTATATTTGAAAGTTTATATTTTCATAATAAGTTCAACTAAGTTTTATAAATAATGTTTTAAAAATATAATTTTATTTAACATCTCACATACTTATTTTTAAAATTTTTAATAATTTTTTATTGTATTAATTATTTATCAAGGTTTGATTACTAGAATATATTTTTAAAAGATGAAACACAAAAAATTTTCAAAATTTTCAATAATATAAAGCTAGAAAATTTTAAGTTAGTTGTAAATTTCATTTTTTGCACTAAATTTTTTTAATATCAACAAAAAAATACTATTGATATAAGGACTTATTTTTTATTAATGGAAATCTTTATTACACTTTATTATTTTACATATTTTTTAGTTTCTTTGTATAATGATAGATCCATGACTGATTGATCAAGAAAGTTTCTTAAAATTTATAAAAGTTATATATTATGTTTTAGTTAAAATTGACAAGACATGATTTGCTTTCTTTTTCTTTATAATTCTTGCAAAAAAATATCATTACTTGTAATTGCTGTTACTATGATAGTATTTTTCCAATCTTAAAGCTTTTCTTGAATTTAATAATTTTGTACTTCTACCACTTAATATTTACATTTCTTGTTGAGAAATATTTTTATGACAGAAATATATCAAATTATTAAAATTATAAAATATTTTTCTATTATTTTTTCACAAATACATTTTAGAAATTCCAATTTAAGGACAAAAATATATGACATATGATGAAAATATAGCATGGATTATTCAAACAAGAATTGTCTTTGACTTATTTTAATTAATCTTTATTTTGTAATGACTTTTTGAAATACAATCTACAATGCAAATATTCTAAATCTCTAAATACTTAAGGTTGCATGACAGAAATCATATGAACGGCTCATCGAAGGAATCATATGCCTATCTTTATGATATGAATGATTAAAGGTGAGCCACATGTCCTTAATCATTTGGATTCTTTAATTACATTTTTATCCTTCTATTTGAACATTTTGTTTTTCTATAATGTTATTGGTCTTTTCTATGTACATTTTTACAATTGCTGTTACGAAATTTTTTTGATAAATAAATTACACTTTTTGTTTTTTAATAAGGAGAACATTTGATATCTTAATAATTTTCTTCTATGTTAGTAATTTTTAATTTTTAGCATGTTAATAAAAAAATTTTATTTTGTGATTATTAACATACTATTTTTCTAGTGTATCATATATTTATCTGAAATATTTTCAAATCTTAATGACTTTTAAAATAATAATTTAATATTTCGTAATGTTGTTTTTAAAATTTGCTTGTTTAGTTATAATAAAACTCATAAAATTTATTTAAAGTGAAAAACTTATTTTGTGATGCATAATTTTGAATGCCCACTATGTTTTAAAATAAAGTCAGTATTCACATGTTATTAAAGTAATTTTAAGTTTGTATTCAAATAATATATTTAATTTTATATGTATTTTTTAAAATTTTTTTTTCATAAAATAAAATTGAATCACATTATTATGACACTATTTTGCAAATATATTATATAACTGAAAAGTTTTTTAAATATAATTTTTTATTAAAATGTTATGGTAATCCTTTTGAACTACTAACTTCTTTTTATGAAGATAATTTTGATTTCTCTTATGTTTATTTACAGTTTTACTTTTAAAAAAAACACATATATAATTTTTGGTATATGTTTTTAGTGATATGTCACCTAATCGATTTTAAATTTTCAAATATTTTTATTATCTAACTTTTTTCTATACATATTTTTTTTACTATTACTACATGTTATATTTTCAAGAAATGTTCTGATTAAATATTATGAAAATTGTTTTCATTAATATTTTAACTTTTTAAATTTATAGAATTTTTTTAGTTTTTTAATTTGTTTTCCATGTTGAATTTTTTACTATATTTTAATAATAAATTTAATTTTTGAAATAAATATAAATCATTCTATGTGAAGGTTATATTGTGTAATTGTGTGAATAGTTATATCTAATTACAGTTTTCCAAACTTGCAAATATCTATATAAACATATTTCTTATCATTAACAGTTATAAGAAGTCATTTAAATAATATATTTTAAATGGTTTATTAAGTCTTGAATGTTTTCTTTCTTACAAATTTTCATTTATTTAAAGATTTTCTATTATCAAATTTTATTTATGATTGAATTATCCAAAAAAACTTTTCTAACATTTTATACATATAAGCTTTAATAATTATAATATTTATATTTATTTGATTTTTCATTTTTTGTTTGTTTGGTAATTTTTGTTTTCCAGAGCATATTTAATATTTTACGTTCGACGATCATTGTTCTAACTCATTTGATTTTCTAAATTCCTTTTTTATTTCTAATTTAATATTCATTACTAATATTCTCGTTTATTATAATAAAACACTATCTTAATGTTCTATCATTACTTTTTTTTACAACTTTTAGTAAACTAAAACTCTTAACATGATTGGATAACTAATAATGCCTTTTTTATATACTAAGAAATAAATTTTATTATACTAAGTAATCTTTATCTTAATTATTATTACTTCTTCATTGTTGCGTAATTTCATATAAGCTTCAATATTTTGCAATTTATTTTTACAATAAAAACATTAAAAACGCTTAAAAAACTATTATCGTTTGCTAACAAATAAATTTTTATTCAATTGAAATATATTCAGATAATTAAAAGCATTTAATAATGACATGCATTACCTTGTAAAAAATATTTTTAGGCGTAATTCGAACTTTATAAGCAGAACAACATAAAAAAACTTTAAAAGTGTAACTTGAAAATTTTATTTCTTTGCTAAATATTTAAAGAAATTAAAATTTGTAAATAGATATTAATAAAAAATAATTTAAAAAATTTAAAGCTATATCAATGAAATTTGAAACTTTTAAAACAATGAAATCCGAAAACAATATCCATTATTGTTTAACATTTAAAATGACCAACTTCTATGCATGAATTCTAAAAAAAAATTTAATTGCTGTAAAGTGAATAGGAAATATGAAATTTAAATGAAAATTAACTTTTCAAGTAAAAACATTAATAAACGATAAGACACATAAAATATGATAACAAGGTCATCAAAATTGCATCTATAAGTTAAGAAAAAAAATCATATTCTATTCAACAATATAATTGACTGTTTTATGAAAAAATGAAAGTAATACTTGTTACCAAATGTATGTGAACTTCAAATTATTTAGCATAATGTTTCAAACAACATGGAAAAATGTTTTAAAAAATTATAAAATAGTGAAAACAAAAAGAACGAATAATGAATAAATATTTAAAGAACATGCTATTACTTATAAGAAAATTAGAAAAATTTGTTTGCACTGAGCCAAAAAGACAAGCAAAGCATGATTGTCATATATCAATAACCTATTACAAGATATGTATTAGTAAGATGTTCTACTTAGTAGAGAATTATAACCAAATTAAAATCAAATAAAATAATTATATTCATGATTATACCATTAAAAAAGGGTATTAGCTTCTTTTAATTATGTAAATATATCAAAAGAAGTAATTTTTTCAAAAACTAATGCTTTGGTCGCTCAACTTTTTCCCAATGACTATCCTTTTCAAATATTATACGTAATATGTCTCTATAATATCCTAATAAAAACATGATTATAACAATTTTCAATGCAAGAAAATAAAGATTATGGTCATTTCACATCTCAAGTCTAAGAAAAATAACAAAATTGTCTTGCTTTTGCATGTCTTGAAGTAAAAGAATATGCAACCACTTACTTTGTAATGCTTTTTAACTTTCATAAGCCATAGCCCCCTAAAAGAACTTGTTTTTTTGGATCTATTATAACAAATAGAGACATTATGTTTAGCTTATTTTCATATAATATATCCTCATTGTCCTTTATTCCAATTTTCTTTATGCAACTACTTTGCAAAAAAGTATTTTTTTTGTTACAATATATGCACACATATATATGTATCTAACTCATTTTTTTATTTGACAACTGCCATTTAATCATTGGAGTTATCTAAATTTTTTTATTTTGTTGGAATGACAACATAAAAAAAATTTAGATATAACTTATGCTATTTAAGAAATAAAACATGTCAATAATAAATCATTTGATTAAGTGTAGTATATGCATAACCGATGCAACATGCAATTGCAATTTATTTGAAATATTTTAACAAACTATATGTCATTTCTAAACAAATTAGTAATTTACTATTCATGAGTTAATTTTGACTTCCATAATATAATAAACAAAAAAAATATGGTATTTATTGTATTATCAAAGCCAAATAAAAATACAAAGTTCAATTTTTACATTGCTTACATTATTTACAATATAATACCTAGTTTTTTCTTCTTTGTGGCCACGGCATTTGAAGCTCTTAGGGATTATGCTTCTATTATTAACAATCTAATTTGCTTACCTTGCCATTGTTTAATTAATTAGGTCATCCTTGACTCATCGGACTCTATTAAAAATGTTTTGTCAAATAATCTTTTGACCTATACAACAATTTTTTCCATTATTTTGGACCAATTAATGGGTGAGTTGCACAACCATAAGCATGTAACAATTCCATCCACAATCTTATTCCACTACATGATCTTATTTTACTATCTTGTCCACTATCAAGCTGCCCCATATTCATTAAAACATCATTAGTTCATTTTTTTGTCTTACAACAAAGACATAGAACTAGACCAAAATAATAATATGATTTCTATAGTTCTATATGCTCTCTCTATAATGTGGTTTAGCGAGATAGACTTGAGTTTCTTGGAACAACAATTTTGATCAATTATTAAGTATTTAAAGAAAATAGTTTAAACTAATTTTTTAATAAACTTATTTACATCTATATAATGTGTTTTAAGTTTTTTTAAAAAACTTTAGTTTTATTTTAAAACAATTTGATTTCTTTTAATAATAAATTTTGGTGAAAGTTATGAACAATAAATTAGCAAAATTAAAAAAATACATAAATGATTATTTTCTACATTTATTTTTTAAACTTACAAATACTCTTAGCAAAAGTCAAGTAAAACTACTACAAAAAATATAACCCTTTCATCATAATTAAGTCAAACTATTACAATAACAAAACAATAGACATAAGCTATTATGACCTGTAACATAATTAATATGAAAACATTAAAATATTTCACTTGAAAAATAGAAATTAATACAAATAAAAAATTATTGATTGAAAAATTCTTATTTTGAATAAAAGGTTTTAATTAAAGCAATTAGAAATAAAGAAAATTGAGAATTTCATTGATTTGAGAAAAAAATTAATATTATGTGTTTGATGATTGCAAGACACAACATATGTGAGAATGTGTACTAGGTGCTAACTACATGTATGTCATGTCATGAAAAATTTTCTTTAAATTTTCTTAAAATTTCATTACTAAATTTTGTCGAAGAATTCACTTATTTATAAAATATTTTATTGGTTAAAAATATTTTCCAAATTGAATCATTAAACAATAATAATAAATTATAAGAACATAAATAGCTCAAAATGCATGATAAGATGGCTAAATTGAAAAAGCTCTACATAGAAATTAGGATATTATCTTGACTGTTGTATTTTATCTGGGATCTTATGTTTACATTTAGATCTAATATTTAGATTACAAAAATATGCGATTGGATGATAAATCTAGTTAAGTGTTTAAAGGTAGATGTGAATACGATTATCTGATCACATAATTATGCAATCAGATGTTAAAATAACTACCTCTATTTTAATTATAGCCATGTGAAATAGATACGAGTTTTTATTACCATAATGCATCAATGATGGATCATTATGTCTTTATATGAGTTTTCTTACATTTTTTAATAGGTGAATTGTTTGGAGTTAGCTACCCATGGTTCGCCCTAAAGTTATTTGCTCTATTGCTAATACATTGATGCTTAATTAATTCTAGATTTATGAGTTATATGCTAAACAAAATTGTTTGATGTGTTTTGGTGTCATCTTCTTGATCCAATAAGTGCATCTAATTATATTTTTTTAGTTGCGATTGCATTTGATGAGTTAAGCCTTAAATACTTAGCATTTTGTGCTTATATGTTTAGCATTTTGTCCTAATGAGCTCGATAAGAGCAAATTAGATTTAATTTTAAAGAAAAAGCCCTATAGCTTTAATGATAATGAATTAAAGATATTCAAATGACTTTGGAGTATTCAATAAAATTAAAAGATTCAAGACATGTATAAAATTTGTAAAGATTTTTTGCTATAAAATAGTATACCAACTTATTAATTATAATGCAAATCTTCATTTAGTATGAAATCCTAATTTAAGTTCTAATTTAATCAATCTTTTCATGTTTTGAGAGACTTATAGGATTTCATTTTTTATCAATTCGTTTTTATTAAATCAATCTAATAGATCTTTGCAAAATTTTATGTAAATTATTAAACTTTAGGTAAACTAAAAAATTAATTTAATTAAATTTTCTTCCTTAAAAAATTTTAAGCCACACCCCAATCTCACCAAGTACAAAGTACTTGGGGCAACCAAGCTAGTTGGGCGAAGAAGCATAATGTCAACAGACCTGTCGAATACTTGCCTAGTTATCCCTAAAATTGGTTTGCATTCATGAATTTTTCGAGATAAGATAGAGGTTTGATTGGGGCTAAACAAATCGAGATCAAGACAAAACCATAAGCATGAAATTACCTATAAGAAAATGAGTGGCCTAGGTGATCAAATCACAAGCACACTTGTATTATGCACCCATGAAATGTATTGTAAAGAGAAAACAACTTTTCTTTTCAGTAATATGGGACTAACATTAGTATAATAATTTAGCACCAAAAGCATTTTCTATTTCTCACCATCCAATTTTTTATTATGTTATAAATATTTTATCCACTATAAGTGCTCAACCATGGCTCAAAATCGATCAACCAAGATCACGCCTTGGTTCATAAGATTTCTTTGGTTGTTTGTACCTTTCAAAACAATCAACCCATGATTAGAAGTTCTAAAACTGTCCTTGATTTTATCTTATATTTGAGTTCTTTTTTGTCTTTGCAAATGATGAATCAAATGATCCAGATCTCATCTTAATCAGTTGGCTAGATCTAATCCATCTTGATCAAGCCATCAAGAAATAATCTGTTTTAATATTCTTTGATCTAAAAGTCCAAAACCTCCCTAATAACTAATTCGAAGTAATATTTTAAATTTTTTGGAAGATATATTTAATCTGTCTTGAAGCATCATTTTAAAAAACTTTTTCTTAAATTTCTAATAGCTTTGGCCAAATATTTTCTATAAATCTAACCATTATTCATGAAATGACTAATAAACATAAACAAATATTTGATATCTCAACAAAACATAGTATGCTATTCTACTGTCATAAAATCTCTTGATAGTAATTGCAACTTAATTATTTACAAAATGTCAAATTCTTTCAGCAAACTTTAGCACATCTAAGCTTCCAATTTCTTCTTTGTCTTAGTAATTTTAAGCTCATTGAGCCTTCATCTATTCATCAACAAAAATCAAAAGTTGCACAAGCTTAAAATTTTTTCTTCTTGTTCTATTTTTTCTTTTTTTTTGTTTAGGTAGCATAGCATTTATAAAATCCTATGTTTAGATTAATGTTAATAAAAACCAAGTTTGTGTTAATGTCAGAAAAGCCTGTGTTATAATTGAACCCATAAAAACTAATAGGTTGAATGATGGACATATGTTCTTGTTTAAACCAAATAATCTAAAGATTTAATTATATTATTTTAATATTTATTTTATTTTTTTAATCATAAAAATAAATAATTAACATATAAAAAATAAAGGTTTTCCATAATTATACAATTACTATTACGAATAAGTTTTTTAAAAATAAATATAATCTAGAAAAAATATTTTAATACTCATAAGTTGCCTGCTCATGTGGCATTCATATAGTTGTTTTTTTTAGCTCATGTTTTAATTGTTTGTTATGTTTATTTATTTATTATATTTATTATATAATAAGTTTAATTTCTATCTTACAAATTTTGTGAGGTTTTCGAAATATGTGTTTGTTAATTTACTTCTTAAATTATGTTTTCAATATGTTATAACTCATGATTAATATTGGTGCAACATTAAATGAATGTCTTCTTTAGTCATTCGATCATTACTTAAGCAAAAATTGTATTAATATTTCAATGATAGATTTAGAATTTTCATCCAATCAATTGACCTACAAGATTGGAAAGTGTTCATAGAACTATAAGATTTTCTTAGAGAATAATGCACAAATTAAATCAAGTTGTTTAGTGCACTTTTGTAGTGATCAATGTAAAATGATAATTAAATGTCATAGCACTCAACCACCTCCATTGTACTATATGTATAAGTGAATTTAATCAACTTATGAATTTGTATATTGCACATCATGTTTGGAAAAATTTAGAAGTAACTTATGAAGGAAATTTGTAAGTTAGAGAAAGAAAGAAAAATCTTTCTACATATGATTATGATCTCTTTAGAATGAATTCAAAAGAAACTATAAAGAAGACACCCATGCGATTTTATAATATTATAGACAGATTACAAAATCTTGAAAAAATACTTTCTAATTTAGATCTTGTAAGAAAAGTGCTAAGGATTCTACCTAATGAGTATGATCTTCTTGCCACAGTAATAAAGGAATCCAGAGACATAACAAGCTCACATTAGATTAGTTACTTAGGTTATTATTAACAACAAAGATGACAAGAATAGAAGAGTTTAGAAGAAGTCCTCCATATGTAAGAAAAGCATGGACCAAGGTGCAAGGAACCATCAGCTTTTAAAACTAACAATGATAATATAGATATGACATCTATATGTTCTCTGGACTTGGAGGAAGACGTTAATTTTCATGCTAAAGGTCTAAATAAAATTTTTTAAAAAGATACATTGAAATTTGTAAAAAAAATAAAGAAAGAGAAGATGAAGACACCAAGATGCTATGATTGTGGTCAAACAAAACAAATTATCCAAGCCTATCCACAAGTTAAGTAAATGAATAATATGGAAGAGAAAAAGTAGAGAACAAAAATAAAAAGAATGGTTTCCAAGCTACTTGGAGTGCTTGAGTAGAATTAAACTCCATGACTTCAAGTAGTTAGGAGGAAGGAATGATATGCTTCATGAAAATGATGTTGAATCAAGTAAATCAAGTGACGAATTAAATATTAAGGTAAGCTCTTTGCCTCATGAAGTTTTTGAAAATAATTACATAATAGTTATTAGTGTTTTAACTTCTTTATTATCTATTCATAAAAAATTAAAAATGTTTCACAAATAAAAATGATCATTTTGATTATTTATGAAAAGAGATTAAAGAAATTCATATGATGAAAATGATTTCATGATCATTTAGAAAACTTTTTGAAAAAAAGAACGAGTTTGGAAACAAAAATTTATTCTATTGATCAAACAATTTTTTTATAATATTTTACATTATTTAATTTTCTAAATAGTAAATATGTTTATTTTTTAATAAGCTCAATATTACAAAATTACAAGCTTTTATAGTTGTAAAAAACATCGTACTATTAAAGATTATAAAATTAGGGAAAATATTTTTAGTTCAATACCTTGTTTCAAATGACTAAGTCAAGCTTGTTGGGCTCCTATGATTAGAGAATAGAAAATTTAAAATAATTTTTTTTTTCATTATCATTTTATAGAGATAAAGTGTTTTGGAGACATTCATAAGTTAGAAGCAATACACTTTGGAATTATGCAAAGAAATAAGGCAAATAAAATTTACATTTTATGATTACTAAGTAAAAGTTCTATAATTTATGTAGCCTAATATTGAGAAAAGAATCAAAATGTAGCTCTTGAGAATGGAATAGTGGATGCTCAAGACTTATGACTAGAGATCGATCAAAGTTTATCTCAAATAGATGGATAAGACATGGAGACAAGTCTAAGAAAAAGATAATCAAAATTGGTCACATGGGATATTCTACATTAAAGAAAACAAGCAAGCTAGCTATAGTTATCTTCTCAAGCCAAACAAAACTAGTTGAAAAATGTATGAGTCAAGATAAAAGGGATGGCATGTTAAAGATTTCTTTTAAACCTACAAATGACTTAACTAGTAGTTCAACTTTAGGGATAGTTTATCTAGACTATTTTAGACTCATATAAACTTAAAATTTAGGTAGAAAAAAATATCAATTTATAATTATTAATGATTGTTGTAGATATATTTAGGTTATATTCTTATGAGTAAAAGTGTGACATTTAAAATCTTTGTTAAATCGATAAAAGAGATAGAAGAGAAAAACTATCAAAAATTAATTTTTATTCGATGTGATAGTAATAACAAGTTTAAAAATGAGGGGTCATTTCTATTAGTAACATGACTAGAGGCAATTAGACCTTTCTCAAAATATTCTTGTCATAAGATGTTTAGATTATTTCAAATAGATGTAAAATTCTAATTTAAAATAGGATAACAAAAAATATGTGTGTATAGAACAATCTATAATTTTGAGACCCATGTACATAGTGATTATGTAAATAAGCTTTAGAAGGGATTTTATGGCCTTAAGCAAGCTCCTTATCAATGGTATCATTGATTGAGTAATTATCTAGTTGATTGTGGTTTTAAGAAAGAAACGTTAGCACAATATTCCTAAAATCTTTAAATGATCATTTGTTACTTATACAAATTTATGTTCTTGACAAAATGTTTGAAAACATAAATGAAAATATGTGCAAAGGACTTAGTGATTAATTATAAAGGAGTTTGAGATAAGTATAATTGGTGGAATGAATTTTTTCTTTGGATTGCTAATTATTTAACTAAAAGATGAGATTTTTATTTTACAATTTAATTATTTAAAATATTTCTACAAAAAATTTGGGAATGAAATATGAAATATAAGGAGATTCCAATGAATCAATATGTTCATTTAGAATTATAGAAATCAAGAAATATATTGATCAAAAACTTTATGAAGAACTTGTTAGATCTTTACTATATCATATAGCTAGTTGATCAAACATCTTATTTAGTGTTAGCTTGTGTAAGATTTCGATAAAATCCTAATAAAATTCATCTAAAGGTAATTAAATTAATCTTCAAATATATAGAAAGTATAATGAACATTGGTTTAAGGCATCCTAAAAACGTATATTCTTGAGATCTTATTAGGTTCCATGATCTAGACTTTATAAGCTCCAGTGTAGATAAGAAAAATATCTTAGGTACATCAATTAATAAGAAATATTTCAATATTGTGGTCAAGAGAGAAGAAAAGATTTCCTAGCCATATTGACCATAGAAATGAAGTATGCAGTGGCTGAAAGTTGTGTCGCTCATATATTTCCAATATATTTGATAATTCTAGTGCCTTGGCTATAGCAAAGAACCAAGTTCATCATCAAAAGGGAGAGATTGTTATCACCTTTATGTTTGATGAGTTATGCTATAAATAATTAGTAGTTTTTTAGTGGGCTTGTTTAGTGTGGATTAGGTTTTATTTTAATGATCAAATCTAACACCTTTTAAGATAGTGAGTTAGTGGTCTCCAAAATATCTTGAAGTATTTACTAGTCTTCAAGGATTAAAGACATACAAATCAACTTCGAAAGGATTTACAATTTTGTTATAAAATAGAATATTAACTTATTGATTATAAGCTACATCTTTATTAATCTCACTTTCACATCCTAATTTAAACGTTTAGCTTGTTCATGCTTTTCATGATATAAAAAACTTGCAGTATTTCTTTTATTTTCTTAATCATGTTTTCTGATTAAATCCATGCAATGCATCTTTGCCAAATTTCATGTTGATTGCTAAACTTTTAAAAAACTAGAAAATTGATTATTTTTTATTTTTTAAATTAAAGAAAAAGTAAGCCACACCTTAAGCTAGTCCATTGCAAACACTTGGGGTTAACCAAGACAAATTTGGCTTAGTAGCATGGCATTAGGAGATGAGGCTAAAACAAGTGAAGAAATTATTTAGGGTGCAGAACTAGATTAGGGAAATGTAGAGAATCGAAAGGTAATAAACTTGAGTTTTGCATGCGAATTGGTATCTTATTAGAACCATCGCCATGAAATGACCTATAAGCTTAAGAATGTCATAGGTGATGACATCTTAAGCGCAAAAAGGTAGCCAACCTCAATTTGTTAAGCATTAGACACCCATGATGTGTATAATAAAGAAAAAAATACTTTTCGTTTTAACAATATATAAATCTTAAAGTCTTTCAACTATTTTGTAAACATCCCACCATATAAGAAAGAAATTAGTCAAATTCAAAAAATGTTTGGGTGTCTCCAAAGGGCTCTTCCTCTACTTTCCAAGTTGTTTTTAGTGAGTAAATTATGCATGGGTTATTTTGTTGATTTCTCTTGTAAGGAATTCCATTGTCATTTTCTTATGAAATATTTTAGGGTGCACCACCATGTCTATTTGATTATGTTTTTATATAAAAGTACCACTAACAAAAAGTTCTATTAGGTCTAATTAACAAAATACTTGATGTGCTATGGCAATGATAATGACAACTATCCTGTAAGTAATAGAACAATTTATTTCAATAATCAATGAAAGCACAAAATGTCTTGTCTTTAGCTACTTCCTTTTTCTAAACATTGTAATGTATTTCATGGGACCTACCATTAAAAATAAATGATCCTCTTCCCAAAAATCCACTTTCTTAATTTTCTTAAGTTTTTGTGAAGCAGTCTATTCCTTTGAATTCTTGTTTTGATTTTTTAGTTCTTCTAAATAGGATATAAAATTATATCTATTTTAATTAGAGCATTCTTCATAATTAATGCATCTTATTATATACATCTTTATGTTCGGCCAATAATTTTGGTTCCACTAAAAATAATTAATAGTGAAATAGTTGTCTTATTTGTCTTAAAAACATCATTTTTCATAATCCTAATATTCTCAAGTTCTTCAAAAATTCTCTTTCATGTACTTTATATTGAGTCTAGACTACTGTGTTAGACATTAGTTGAGTATCACAAGGAACAAGAACTTTTTTGTGAAAGTATGATATAAGTTGGAATCATTATATAATATATTAGTGTTTTATAGACCACATAATCATATTATTAGTCAACATGTATTTGACTTCTTGTTTTAAAAAAAATGTTACCTTAATAAGTAAAATATGAATTTTGGGGTTGACAACCTCATTTTCAAACGTATAACTTTTTTGGTTTTAATTTTCCACACATCATCATCTTGGTTTAAGACAACATCCTCTTGTTGCAAATTTGCCACAATCATCAATAGTAAAGTACCTTTAATTTGTAATTGATATAACATATATCTCTCAATTATCAATCTATATATTTAACTGAGCTTCCTCTATGTTATATATATCATAATCTTTTGCACTCTTTCTTAAAGAATTGGTATCTACTTTTACCTTTTTCCTAGGTGATATGAGATCTCCAAACCATAATGCTTGAATAATTCAACCTATTCTATTTATCCTAATGTCTAAAAAGATTTATCATCAAGCAAATTACAATAAGACATCATATGTACTATGAATAATAAGAAGCCAAAATATGAAAACTTTGGCATTTTTGGATGGTAGTGTTATATCTACAAGATAAGAATTGGAGATTAGAAACCAAGTTAATGGGTGCTATCTCTTTATGAGATTCCACAAAAAATACACCTGTAAACCATTTAATAAAGGAACCTTAATTGGGAAGGAATTTACTAAGGTGGTTTTTTATGGGATTATGCATCAAAATGAAAATTTTTATTGGAAACACATGGAAGATTTTAAAAAAATAAAATTAGAAGACAATAAAAAAGGAAAATAAAGATATAGTAGCATTATTATGAACATATATTTGACCTATTGTTTTGTCAAAAATGTGATAATAATAGACAAAATATGTATTTTTTGGTACATAATGTTATTCTCATTTTGTTTAAATCAACTTCTCTACCTACAAATATTTTTATTTTAATCTTACACATATTATCACGCAAGTTTAGGACAACAAAATTTGGTTATCAATATGTGAAAACTACCAATATAATATTCTATCTTTTTTTATAAATATAGTATTTGTCTCTTAATTGTCTATCTAAATATTTACTTTGGCTTCTTCAATGTTACGCATCAAACAATGTGCTCTCCTCATAAAGCATTCAAAGCTTCAATTATTTTTCTCATTGTGATATGGGATCTACAAACCATAATACCTTAATAATTCAAGATGTTCTATTTATCTCAAAGCCTCAACAAATTTATTTTCAAACCAATTATGAATATTATACCATATTACTTCATAATACCAAGAAGCCTGAATATTAAAATTTTTCATTTTTCGATGGAAGTGTTACATCAAAAGGTAAGATAGAAATTGGAGATTCAAAAGAAAATTAATAGAGTCTATTAGTTTATCATATTCATCAAATAGATAAAGTTATAAGCAAATTACTATGGGAACCATTTTTGTAATGCAATATACTGAAGTTGTGTTTGATGAAATTATGCATTAAAAGAATTAGATTTAGAAGACATGGAAGATTATGAAAAAAAACTAGAGGACCAAGAAAGATAATTGTATTTAAAACTTATTAGATTTCTACTCAAACATTATTTATGAAGGGAATTTAGATCAGACTTTGTTCAACAAGAACTATGCTAATGAACTTCTTGAAGTCATAGGTTATGTAAAGGATGTCATATTTGGGTCAATCAACTTTGACTTATATGAACAAATTATTAAGCTTATGGTTGTAGGATTTGAGATTAATATAATGGGTGAGTTTTCCTATTTTCTTGGAGTACAAGTTAAAAAAAATGAGAAAGGCATCCTTGTATCTTAAATAAAATATATAATTCATATTTTAAAATTTCAAAAATAAGGAAATGGTTGCATATTTGAAGTTAGTACATGATAAAAATCATTTTAGTGATATAATCCTAAGTGATTTTTTTGTGCAAACCAGTGCCTCTCTTTAAAATGAAATCATTTATATTACATCAACTTAAAAACTTGTTCCTCAACATAATATTGAAGTAGGAAGGAATGAAGTTTATTATGTAGGTTGCTGGATGATTTTAACTTGTTTGTTTGAATGAATGGCTTTGTTATTATCATGTAGGATATGTGACAACAATATTATCAAAATAAATTCGTATTAAAAAATTAAAAAAAAATCATGTGGTTATCATTCAAAATATGTAAAGCCTAGTGGCAAAGGGTTATAATCAACAAAGAATACTATTAACCTAAAAAGAGCATTTCAACTAATTGTATGGTTTAAGGCAACATGTCCATTATTAGCATTTCTTTCTACAAGCTACTTAAACTATACCAAATTTATATTAAGAGCATACTCATAAATGTTATTTGTTAGGTGAAGGTGTATGCAAAATAATTGGATTGTCATTAACATTGTACTCATCAAAATCATGTTCGAAAGCTAATTAAATACTTAAATGATTTCAAGAACAAGTATCATGGTATTCATAAACATAGTAGATTTTTACTCAAACATTAATTCAATATGGGAATGTAGATTGAATTTTTTGCATCAGGAACTACACTAATGAACTTCTTCTAGTCCTAGTTATGCAAATGATATCAACTTTTGATAAGACAACTTGGCATTTTTAATAAGCTAATGGGTGTAGGATTTGAGATTAATATAATGGCTGAAGAGACCCATTTTCTCATATTACAAGAAAAATATCATTGTATCTTAAATAAATTATATAAATGAGATGTTCTAAATGCTTTATCATAAGAATCTAAAACCTATTTTTACTTTCAAGGGTACTCACAAAACTATTAAACAAAGACAAGAATAGAAAATAAATAGATATGTACAAAGGGATGATATGTTCTTTAATTAACTACAATATGACCAAAGAAAGTTTTTTGTGTGAGAACTTTTTAATCTATTTTCTGATTTGGATCCTATAAAAAGAATCTTTTGGTAATTGCTTGGCACAATGGTATTAAGGTATTCATACCACAAATTTGAGTTATGTCATTATCTCATAACATAAAGCTACAAAGATTATGTTGTTCAAGAGTACGTAAGAAAAATATTGTATGTTTTTAATCATTTTTTGGAGACATCTTGAACTCATGATCTATTAAAATAATTGAACTATTTCTTGCAAAAATGAACCATAATATATAGCACTGGGGGGAATTTTAGAAAACATTTTTAGCCTAAAAGGGAGACTAAAAGATATGCGATTACATTCGCAAAAAAACTACCTATAAAATATGACAATATTTGCGCCATTTGCCTGACTCAAAACCTTATCTAGTACTCTAAGGACAAACAAAGTGATGCTGGGCACCATTTCATTAAGGACCTTTCATAATGAAATGTGGAGACATTTAATTTGTTTTTAAGAACATGCAACTAGTTGGCATCTTAATGAAGCCATTTATGAAAGATTTATTCAAAAGAACTAGAAGTCTTTTTTATGATGACAAAAGTAGGAGATATTAATCTCTATTTTAGGAGAAGCTCCTTGAGCCAAGGGGACCACATCCATGTGCTTTTATTGCTTACAAATCTAGCTTCACTTGATACTATTTAGCAAATGCTTTCTTGCATTACATTCAGTTACCTTTTGATAAACTTAGAATGCAAGTTATCATAAAAAGATAAGAGGTTATTATTATAATGAGTAATAATCTAAAATATTTTGATAGCAACAACATATTTCAATAGCACCCTCATTGATCATCAAACTTTGTTTCTAGGTTTGATGTTGAATAACACTAGAATGACATTAATGTTGGAGGACATCTCAATTGATTAAGTATGTGGCTATAACCTTTTGTGAAATAACAATGGGAAAGATAATTGTATGATGAAGAAATTAGTGTTCTTTTTGAGTAAGACATTTTCCCTACCTTATAAATTAAAGAAACCTGCAACTCAACTACACTATTCATGATTTTTCAAATTCAAAATGAAAACTTTTGCCTTACTAAATGCACCAAATGATTGTATTTTATGCAAAATGATTTGATATTGGAGAAAAGAGACAATTTGAGGACTAGACTATTTGATCTGAGCAAACAAATGAATCTAGTAAAATTAGATGGAATAATTACTAATAAAGTTTAAAACAATATGATCAAACTACTCAATTAAGGGAAAACCATTCCATAAAAGAAGTATAAGAAAAACACAAACAAATCAATTGATATAGTTAACTTACACATTATAATAAAATCATTCAATTTAAAATTAAACTTTTGGAAATGTTATATATCACCATCATATAATATGTAATGGTACATAAACAATATGACTTGTATATTTGTGATGTTCTAACAATACTTAAGTAAAAATACACAAAATACAAATATTAGCTTTGACAATGTAATTTTTTTATTCAAATAAACTTAAGTAAAATAATGATATTTGTATGGTACAAAAAAAATTTTTTGGATTCTAAGATCAACTCGCTTTTACTTACCATAGGAAATTCATTGAATTCATATGGTATACAAACATTCATTCGTACCAACTGGATTAACTATAAATAGATGCTAAACCATATGATTATTATGTTGAATTATACAATTAGACCACTAAAAATTTTTGATGTTTCGAAATTCTCTTATCACATTATTCCAACTTGAGAAATTTTGTTAACAAATCATGAATTCTTATGTTGTTTTCGAAAATAAATAGTATTGGGAGTGAATGTTGCAATAATGTATGAAAAAGAAATTTTTAACTATGGTGTTGTTAATTATTTTGTCCAATTGAACCCATTTTCTTAAAATACTCGTAGATAAGAATTTCTCATTAACATAATTTCCTATACAATTGTGGTGTTATAAAATTTTATTTTAGATGAAAGAAAGTACTTTAAATTATTATAAACTGTTTTTGTCCTTATTTTACTTATATGGCTTTGAAAAATTAAAACAAATAACGATATTAACTTGTTCATATTACTTAAACCATTTATATTTTTAATTAAATTGTTTACTTGACTATTTTTTTTGTATTTTGTTATAATTATTAGTCAATGTTAGATATTTCTCTTTCATAGGTGCTAATCAAATATTTCAATAACAAAAATATTTTATTTTCTACTTAATTATTTTCTGTTATAAATATTTACTTTTGCTAGAATTTTTATAGCTTTTGCTTAAAATCTTTGTAATACGAACAAAGATTTCAACTACTTAATTTGGTTAGCAATTGTAATTATTTTTTAAAATTGTTTCTGAAAGTATGCTTTGATAATTGTGCCACTGAATGAGTTCTTATAATATTTCTCACATGTTCTATTTTTTTCTTAAAAATATTTTATTAATTTAAAAATTAAAATTTTTAAATTTTGTTCATTAATTTCAATTTTCAATTTGCACAAACATAGTGAAATTATGTTATAGCTTTTATTATTTTTTGTTTGAAATCTTCAATGATTTTTAGTCTCATTTTTTTATTATTTTGTGATGAGAATTTTATACAATAATTATTGGTATAATATTTTTGAGTTATTTTGTAATAAATCTTAAAGGTACAGACTACCCTTTATTCAAAAGAAAATTATCAATACATATTTTTTGGGATATTATTTTAAATATTTTTCATATATTTTTAAATTTAAATTATCATGACAACATATTATATTTTCTAATTTTTTTATATCATTGTGTAATTAAAAAGATAGAATCTGTAACATGCTCGAGAATCTTTTAACACCACGTCTATCCAGACCAAAATTATTTAAATATCGATGTGAAAAAGGCATTTTGAGTTCGTAAGTTTTCCATAAGCTTTATTACGTGCGACTTGCATGTATTATTGTTTTATTTATGTAAGCTAAATTTTTTGTTGTTATATACGTTTAACAATTTTATAATAAATTATGTTTTTTAAATTTTCAATTTTTATTCATTTTTTAGGATAATTTTGATAACTAAGTTATAAATAGTTTCTAATATATTTAAATTATTTTAGGGTCATTATATTTTTATTTCAATAACAAGATTTTCTTATTACATTATTGTGCAACATTATGATGTATCATATTAATATATCAAATACTTTAAAAATATTTATTAATTATGATGTGCCTTTTTTTGCATTTTTTATTTAAACTAATCATGTTTTATTTAGCCCAATAATGTTTAAATTACAAAAAATTTAAGATATTTAAATATTGTTAAAAGGAATAGGTTATTTATTATTCTATAGCAATATGAAAACTCTATGTTGAAATATTATTCTTATTTCTTATCTTATTTATATATAAAATATCTTGTTTTTAAATTTTTCAATATAATGCATGTTCTTTCAATGTTTTGTCGTCCTAATAGTTGACATATTTTTAACTTCTATTATATTTTTTTTAACTAACATGATTTGACAAAGATTTCAATTATTTAATTTATGTTATAGCATTTGTGTTCACATATTCAATTTTTTAAATTATTTTGTTTGGATCACACAATCTACTTGTCTGACAGACTAATTTTTTATTTTTTAATGTTTTTCTTTCAAAAGTTTTTAATATTTTATTTACTTATAGTTTTTTTAAGGTTCACAACATACCCTTTCAATATTTTTATATTTTTACAAGCTTTTGAAATTATATTTTTAAATAATTATTTTTTAGGTGTCAAATCACATTAACAGCTATGACATTCTCATATGTAAAATGCCATTTATTTATGATACATGCAGTAACAGAAAATCGATATGATTTGTAATATTGTTTCAACATTTTCTATTTATATGAAAAGAAAAATTAGCATTTCATAACATATATATTATGTTAACAAATATTTTTTTTATTTTAATATTTTTATATTTAGAAATTACTAGAAACTAATTTAAATATTAATGATATAAAGCTATATTTTGGTATGTTATTTTATTTACCCAATCTCACTATTATTTTAAACATACAAATTGTAATTAATTGGAATATTTTAATCACATTTAATTGACATTATTTGAAAATTTTTAGAAATTTCTATGAACCATTTTCTCTAATGTTTTGTAACATAAAATTTTTCTATAATATTTCCCTAACAATTTTACTTTATTTCATTTAGTTTTGTTAGTTTTTATTGAACATAATGATTAAAATTTTAATTATTAAATTATTTTAACAATCTTATATCTTTTAATTGTTGAACAACAATTACATTAATAAGTTTGAAACCATTATACCACTAAGAAAATTTCTATTCAGTTCTAATGCAAGTGATGATAATTAGTTAGTTTGAAACCAGTACATTTTTACTATTTCTAATAGTTTTTTATTTGGTTATATTTTATTGTTTTATATTGGCAAATTTGTTTTGATTTAGTTTCTTAAATATTTTTAAATACATTATATGCATTGTGTTAAAATTGTGGTACAATTATTTCATGATAATTTAAAATTTTCTTGTCTTGCAACATTTTTATTTAAATGGAACTTATTTGGAATTTATATTATGATATTTAATTTAAAACCTTCTAGTATTTCATATATTTCCATATGTGTTTTATAATGTTTTTTGCAAATTAGGCTTGTCTATGAATTTGCTAATACAAATGGATTGTTTAGGAAAAGAAAAAGAAATTATTGTTATATTAAAACATCGAACTAGTCAACATTGTGAAGGAAATGATAAAAAAAATTTACATAAAAATAGGAAAATAAATTTTTTTGTGAAAATTATGAAAAAATAAAATAGTAAAAACTGAAAGTTTATGTAATTTGTTAAACATATATAGCATTAAAAGTGTATAACATGTAAAAAAATAATTTACACGCCACAACAAATAAAAGAAGAAAAAGAAAAAATATACATGAAAATATTTAAAGAAAATAGATAAAATCAAAATTAAAAACATATAATATTACAAATATATCAATACAAATATCAATAAAATCTCACAAGAAAACACATTTTACAAAACAAAAATGAACCAATGTTTGTTTGATGTTAACAAATTAAAATAATTGATGCTACCAAAAATCTAAGAATCGTCAAAACATTGTGTGTAATTTTTCATAAAACATTGTACATATATTGAAAAAATTTAAAAATAAAATCAGAAAAAAAATTTTAAAAAATGAAAATAACAAAACCTATAGTTTATCAATAAAAATATATATTCTATTAATTAAAAAGTTTTATATTTTTCAAAAAAGATGATAATTTTTTTGTTAAAGATATATATGAGAACAAGAATAATGAAGAAAAAGGAAGAATGGACTTCCTTCAACAAAATTTAGATCTTTCTCTTATGTAATAATGATAAAAAAAGGTGGATAAAGAATAAAAGAAAAGGAATGATGGACAATCTTTGTGCTCCTTACTAATTGGTTTCTTGTACCAGTAATTCCAATGATAGAGAAATCAAATATTGTAATACAAATTTTATATTCTCATTCATAAACGTTTTTAACATGTTGATAGTAGAAACCCATGTATCAAATGGCTAACCTTTATGTACTAAAAAATTCCTGTATGTAAACCATTACAAAAGAAAAAAACTTACAAATGAAAAAAATAAAGAAAAGAAAATTATTAATCTTGTAATACAACATTTCTTGTATTAGTTAGCCCTACTAAAAAATTTCATGATTTATGTGTTTATACACTTAAGATATTTTGTTGAGTTCAACTTTTATGTTGAAGATATGACTAATGCTTTATCGAAATAAATTCATATAAATAGGAAAATAAACATTATGCTCAGTTTTGTACTTGAAATCATGGGTAGGAACATTTTTTAGAGTTATAAAAATTCACCTTATTTTTCTTTAAATGTTTCAGTAAAATTAAACTTAATATAGATAAATAAAGGTGGATATGTTTTAAAAAGGTAATTTTATAGTTTTGCTATTATATTAAGAAATAGAATTAGGAAATTATTGAGAAGTTAATTAGATTCACTTAGAGTTAACTTAGGTAGATAAATTTTAAAAGGTTATTCAGATCTTTATTTGTGTTAAAGAAATTCAAAACTTCACAATTTATCATTGATGAAATGTGAAGATGAAGTATTGAATAATAAGATGGATATTTGAAGTGATAGAACTTTCATGACAAAAGTGCCAAGAACTTACATAGCATAACTAACTTCTTTAAAAATATAATATAAATGTAGCTATATAAATCTATCAACAATGTATTATGTATGTAATTTTCATAGTTATTAGCAATACGATATTTTTTGTGTTTCTTTAACTTGAATTGCTTCAAAAAAATTCATTAAAATGGGTCTTAAAGGTGTAATAGAATTAATTTTTGTAAATTTAATTAAGATAATTCCAAGTAAATAATAAAGACTTCATTAATAAAAATTATAGCTCCTTAGAAAAATTAATGTTAAACATATTGAGAGATTGCACAAAATAGTCAATTAGATTTTGACAGTGTATTAAGTAATTTAATACATGCATGTGTCACATGAATAATTTTATTGCTTGAGCATAATAAAAACCGATGTAACTAAGCTATAATTAGAGCTACTTATGTTTAAAATATTTAATGTAGTATTTAACAACTTTCAAGATTGATATGTTTTCATAAGACAAACCTAAAATAGATAAATATTTCGTAATTTAATTTTTAATAAAATAGAATCTAATCTTCTAAAATTTATACCTAATGTAAAATAATAGGTCACAAGTGGCATAAGGACAACATCAAAATATAGTAAAATTTCAGTGACAAATATTTTGAAAACCTTCTTTCAAAATAAGTTATAATAGTCTCAAAAAAGGATTTAACTTTTTTAGAAGTAGTCAAGATGAAATTACTTTGCTATGTCAATTATTAATTTGGATGGAAAGGAGACAAGTCACTTGAAACTTTTACTCCTATGGGAGCTACTTGGGAAATATGAAGCATAATAATGTTGCCATATAAAGGATAGTGAGGTCATGAGTGAAGTCGCTAAAAGACTATTTCTCAATAATTATTTGAAATAAATCAAATAGCAAATGTGCTAAAACCATGCCTTCATATAGAATACAATAATGTCAAGCCATAATTAGGGTTATAAGAAAATGTTAAAAATGTGGGAAGTAAAGTAAAATGTAGCATTGCAACAAGTAGTCATTTTGAAACAAAATGATTATTTCAATCACCCACTGTAAGCCATTTTCAGTTTCAACTTAAATAGATCTAGTTAAGATGCAAAATACTTTTCTATTTTAATTATTAGTTTGGAAGTATGAGAAAAGTCACTCGAAACTTTTACTCTTATGGGAGCTACTTCACCAATATGAACAATAATAATGTTAACCTATACACATTAGTGAGGCCACGTATGAATTTGCTAAAACATTATTGCTCACGAATAATTTTAAACAAAACACATAACAAATGTGCTAACTTCATGCTATCATTGAAAATACAATAATTGGAAGCCATAATGTGGGTTGTCAGAAAATGTTAAAAATGATGAAAGAAAAGTCAAATATGGCAATGCAATAAGTAATGATTTTGAATCATAATGACTATTTCAATAACTCAAAATAAGCTTTAATAAAACAACAATTGACCTTTTTGATAAGTTTTTTAATATTTTTTTATCTACAAGCTATGTAATATGAATTTAGTTATTTTGCATGAAATTAAACTACAATATATTTTCATCCACTAGCTATTTGGTAGTTTAGTTTGTTTTTCTTTTCAATTTAACTTCAAAATTACATTCTAATTAAAAACCTATGATGGAATAATAAAATGGTCTTTTTTGAAATTTGCATTATATTTCTAGGAATAATGTTTTCTTTATCTAAAAGAGTGTACAATCTTTTTTTGCTATCTAGGTATTTTAGATAATTATCTAATATCTAGATTATGATTTGAATTTATCTCCATCATTACTGACAAACTTTTCATTGTTATCTTTCATCATAAATGTTATTATAGGAGTTCCACTTTCCCATATAGCATTAATAATGTTTGGCCATGCCCTTAGTCACTTAAGCCCCATACCTCATAAATCATTAAGCATTATATTCATTTTAGCTAGGCCAACTCACAAAATTATTCAAGTTATGAAGTTAAATGAAATGATAATACCCACACTGGCCATGGTATCATTATGAGTGCATAAGTCCTTGTCTTTGAACACTACTTTACTCATAACAACCCTTTTAACAAGAAATAAGGATTTATAAAGCTAAGTCACATCTTTGTTCGTCATATTTATATAATATGTCGTTCCTTTCATGTTTGGGATTTCCAATTAAAAGTGGTAACCTCTAATAAAACATAAGTTTCCTTTGTCTCATTTTTAAATAGCTAGAAATTATTTTCAGTTATTTCTTTGACATTCCATTATTAGTGTTTGGAATACTACACTTCTTTTACTCAACTAATAAATTTTTTATAAATTTCCTTATAAGTTATTCAATTTTGCTTCTAACTATTCAAAAGACATATAGAATAGAAGTTGTTCATGTCACGAACAAAAATGGTGAGAAATTAATTATAATTGTGGAAGTGGGAAAGCTTTGTGTATGTGATTACAATATAATGAGGCAAAATTGTTATTACGCTCTTCCAGATTTCCGTATGTTTGATGTGCATGTCCATATCATTGAAAATGTATGTTTGCATTACAAGAGGCCAATCATATTACTCCAATGTAAATAAAGATTAAGTTTGTCTAGTATAATGGATGAGGTGCTTTTCCTATGCTCATATTTGAATATTCTTTCTTTCTATTCTACTTACTAAATAAATTTTCTCAATACATTTACATCATAAGATGAAGTGTACTAGTTATGACCAAGATTAAAGGGATGATAATATAATCGACATCAATCATATTAGTCCATTGTTTACAATTCTTTGTGAAACTTCAAACTTGTCTGAGCTTCCCCAAATAGTATGTTATGTCGATAGTTAGGATTTCCTTACATAAAGTTATGATTTCAAGTAGTGTTAAATGATAATAATGTTATATTTTGTAGTATTTACTTTGTTTCATACTTTCTTTTTCCATTAGTTATTAAAGTTGCATTAAGGAATTCATGCACTAAGAGTTGTAGTGCTCACCACCCATTACTATTCAACATATTTTTATGTTATGATTTTTTATGCACATAAATAGTAACTCTGAAAAGTAGAAGTACATATCTTTCAGAAACAATATTTCTATTATACAAAATAGGTAGAAAACTTCAATATCTTAATTCTAACCCCATGTAATTTGAACATTACTCCATATTTTAAATGTCTTGTCTTCTGTGATGACAAAATATGTGAAAGTTATATTTTTTTCATATTAATAACAACTTTGTATTTATCTATAATAGATGTTCCCACTATATATGGGTTGAGTTTTTTATTGTTGTTTTCTTAGCAAGAGTACGGGAAATGTATTATTTTCTTAGCATAATAAGCTCCACTTTATGTTTAGCAAACTAGTTTTCATTTGCGTCATGCCATTTGCGAATGCCCATTGTATATTTTCTCGATCTTATAATAGACTCAACAGCTCACTGCAATCCACTAAAATGTATAAATTGTTAATTTCTAATTTGTTTCATAATTGAAGGATTTATTTAAATATTAGCAAAACTAAACTCATTTCTACCAAATTGTTTCTAAAGACTTCAACTACAATAACACAACAATTGACACATAGATTCTCACCAACAAAGTATAACTATATTCAGATATTCGATTGAGTGAACCACCTAATCACTTCCACTGTTTCTTCTTAAGTTCTTGAGAATTAAAATATGACTCCTAAAATCATTTGTTTGACATCTTCCTACAAAGTCTGAATGATAGGAAAAAAGATTTTTATGAAGCAACAATTCACTTTAATATTACATATAACACCATGCAACAATTTGATTTAATTGCTCGGGTTTCTTAGCTATGTTAGCTTTTTGAATGTTTTATGACATTAAATAGGGAAGTGTTATTATCCCCTCTCTATTACAAATTTCATTTTACCTTACTTGTTGCATGATGTATTTCATTTCATTATTTTATAGGTATTAGATTGCACAATGTGTAAATTATATTCAAAAGTGACCCATGCTTACTTAGTTCTTTGTAACAAAAAAAGCATGATCAATTCAATCTTCAATTCAAACTTGTTGTCATATTCATGAAAGTTAAAAGTTTAGGTTCATTAGGTTACTTGGTAATGGCATAAGTTATGTAATATCTTCCAAGTTAATATTAACATCTTTAAAGGGTATTTGGTGTTTCATAATTGTAGTCTACATTTTAAACTTAGCTTTCTTAACCTCAAATAAATCCAGGTAAAATGACAGCTAAACTACACATCACAAGTAAGAGATAATATATAACAAATTCATTGACCAAGACAAATTTACATTCTTTTTAATAAAATGTTTCATCTTTTGCATGTCAGTGCATGTTTTGGATTTCACTTTTGATGCATCTAAGGATTAGCATTTTATTGACATGTAGTTAGACCACAGACTATTATTATTGAGTATCTTCCAATAAAGTTTTACATAAAATGTTTCATCATTTTCCATATTCTCTAAATGCCAAGGCTATTTTTTCTATTGGGAAACTAATTTCATTTCAAGAACTCTAGTGATGTTTGAGATTGTCTTCAAACAAGCCACAAAATTAAATTCAATCATTCTTTAATTTATTAAAAAACTATGTTAAGAGTTTAGTGTTCATCACAATATATAATGAATTTGAGGAAATCGAAAGCTTGATGAGAATGTGTCCACCCATAATAGATAAAAACTTCTTTTCCACCATAGGAAATTTATTTTAAATTTTATCAATCAAATTTTGGAAGTAAGCTATTTTCTTCTAACACATTTATTGTCTATACCACAAATAAGCCTATGAAAGATTTATTTAATACAATTTTGGCCCTTTGTAGATTTGATTTACATAGAATATACTCTTCTTTTTCTAGAGATGTCCTTACTTTTAATATTTGCAATTAGGAACTTTTTAGAGTGTTCGAAGTGTTATAGAAAAATATTAAGATTAATAATAATTTTAACATGTCGTCTAGTAATGATAATTATGTTTTTTGCATAAACTAAGAGAGTGATACATATAGATGATCTATCTTGTCCATATAATATCATTCAATTTTATGCAAAGACATTATTAGTGGTTCTTTCGAGGAACTTCCACAAATGAGATGAAAAGAAAGAAAGATAGAAGATTACCATGATTAAGACTGATTGAAGCTTGAAAAAGTTACTTGGTAATCTACTAAAGATAATTGATATCCATGTATTACAAAAGGTAATTAGTGGGCACATTAGCAAGCTTCTTATTAGCATTGTACTTAGAGAATATCATACGAAGAAATCTCATGAAAAGTTGTAATTAACATTCCTCGAATCCAACTTAACGATAAAATTGCCACTTCATTTTTATTGTTAAGAGACTATGCTAATTTCTAAACAAATAATATGCTCTATACAATATATCTATATTTATAAAATTTTTTTCTTTTGAGAATTCGACCTATTTAAAATTTGTTATATCTAACCAACAATGACTTTTGTGAATATTGTTTCATGATTTTTTAAGAAGATTTGGTCTAAAATCAACAAAGATTTCTAGGATATGAGATATAGGAATATATATAATGTTTGGACCAAAAATATTGGAAAGAATTGGGGATACTATAAAAATTCTTTAGCAACATTCAACACATGTAAAATTAAATCCCAATAATTAGTGAATTTGTTTCCATTAAAACCATCTAAGCCTAGAGTGCTACCTAAATTCATATTTAAAGTTTTCTCTTTATTTCCTCCTTGGTGATATCTTTCACTATTCTTTTGTTTGTTTGCTTTTGCTAATAAAGAAAGGATGTAGTCAAACATATTTTCACCTTTAATTACTTAAGGAGACTTAAAATGACTTTCAAAGTGGCTGATTACAATTGTCATTATTTTGACCTCTTTGTTTTTTTTCTTCATATCGTCGCTATGTGCAAAAAAAAAAAGTTCTTTTACTTTCTCCTTCTATGAGACATCTAATTCCTTCTTTCTATTTCCTATAAAATTCCATCATTTCAAAATCTTGTGAATAATAAGAATTAACAAGCTACAACTTGTTGCACTAATAATTTTCCTTGAAGAATTACTTATTTGTGACTCACCATATCCATATCTAATTTAATAGGATCAAAGATTTTGTAAATATTGATTTTTCAATCATTAAGGAATATTTTATGTCCAATTTATTTTAAAGCTAGGCCCTTCTTCTCAAATTAGTTTAAAAAACAATTCCAATTATTCTCCATCTTTTATGAAAATGTAGGGTGATTCAAAAACATGTTATAAATTTTAAATTTTAGGGAAATGAAGGATGGATTTTGATGATATTTAGTAGGTGAAGCACATGACTTGAACCAGTTATTATGATGTGATCAATTATAAAAGTTTAAAGTAGTTCTGCCTAATTCTCAATCACTAGCACCCTACTACAGAAGCCAAAGAAAACACCTGACTGGCACAGTGTGGGAGGCTATTGTGAAATGCTCCATATTCAATAGCCTTTTCTTTACAATTTAAAGGAATAACTAAAAAATGACTACTGCTTAAGATGATATAGAATTATAAAATAAACAAACTCTTACATTAGTTTTAATTTAGGGGTTGATAGTCCATTGTAATCATCTGAAGATGTTATTTCATTAATCTACTTCCCCACCATCCATGTATTTGTAATGTTGTTCACAATGTGAAATGGCTTACCCATAATAGGTTTTTTATAGATATCAGGCCTTTATCTTTGTTATAAGTGTAGCTAGCTTTAAAATCCTTGCCTTAATCAGTGATATCAATGCGACTCAACTACTTCCCATTAATGTCAACAATATAGTTGAAGTTCTTCTAAAGAATCTATATTGTTTACATTGATTGTAATAAAAATTCTAAGAATTTCATTTAATATCAATTTTTTACATCTTATCCTTATAAGACATAAGTTCCAACAAGACAACTCATCTTATAATGTATACTTTAATAAATTGATCAATCACCTAGCTAAGACCCTTTTAATAGTACCTTAAATATTTCAAAATAAGAAATTTTTCATCAAGACCAACATTATCCACAATTTGGATAACTGAAAGCATCCTGTAATACTTTTTCGGCTAATTGGTTTTTCCTAAAACTTTTATAACTTTTTTCTCATCATTTGATATTTCAATCGCTTAAACTCAGTTTGAATTTCAAATATATAAGTTATTTATCTCCAAAAAGATTTTCACTAAAAATTTTAAGATGTAGATAGTCACCCATTATAATAGTCCTAAATTTTATCTTATGAAGTTTTTGAAAAAATAAACTTAATTTCCTTCTCATTTTTTAGAATTTTTTAAGGAATTATAATCAAACATAATTTTCTTATCAGATTGTTCCACTCCCTCGTATATATCAATTATCTTTCATTAACATTAGGGATGTGCTCAATTGTTTTTATTTTTATTAAGACCTTTGGTAGAACCTCCATAGTGCATTTCTTGACCAAAGAGTAAACACTAAAGTATGAATTTTAGTGGCTTCAATATTTTCTTATTGTTGTTTATAGCTGTCGACATCGTTTTTAACATTTTGTCAATTAATTACATGACTACATTCCTTGATATAAACAATAAGATGATCCAAAGAGCTATCTAATCATTTTTAATGGTTGCCTTGAGTTAGCTCATGCCTATGTTTGTGGCACCCATTGTCAAATTTATGTATGTTGTCATACTAGATTTTCTAACAAAAGCTATTAATTGAAGCATCATTCATAGAAATTCTAATTATGTTTGTCAACACTTTTCCCAACTTAAAATAAATACATAGTAAAGCAATTTTTTGATGTGTGGCACTAAAAGTAGCAATGTTTACTTTAAAAGGCCTTAGTCACTGATGTTATTAAGTGAAGTACTAAAATAGTGATAAGTGCTTCACTATGTTCCAACCCAAGTGATTTTTCCAAATTCTATTAAAAGAAATGGTAGAAGTGACACACAAATGAGTTGGACTATTAATAGTCTTATGATGCCATTCAAATTCACATCTAAATATCTTGTGTACATGAAGAAACATGTTAATGGATATTTAAAAAATTTTCCTTCAATTTAATAAGTTCTCTTTTCAACACAACTAAGATAATAAGTTTTTCTTTGACATCTACATTTTCTTTTCTTAACAAAATTATGGATCAATTCAAAGCATCAATGCAAGAATAACTTAAAAATAATTATTTACATAGAAAAAAGGCTTATTTTACAAGTCATTTTGAAAACAGATATGTCACTATGCAACCCCTTAGAGTAATTCATTACTTCAAAATTTCATGCCCCTTACAACTCATGAATATTGTTCATGCTTGTTGCTTTTATTTTTTAAATTAGCATAATATTGATTGGCTTCATTTGTTCGTTCACTAATTAATTAATGAATTTACATAAATTGTCATTATATTCAACAAGTGAGATATGATAAAAACATCAATTAGACTCTGCACCTTTGTTTAACAAACTAAGTTCAAGTGTACGTGATGTTACTTTCCTTTTATATTGATTTTGCTTCTTCGTCTCTTTCTATTATAAAAACGTTATTTGTGGTAATTTATTTCCAAATAACTTATTTAAATCTTTGATTTAATTATAACAAGAAGAAAAGTTGTAGACGTTTATCCCATGGTATGAGACAATGCTAAGTGCAAAAGATTTTGTCTTCTTGCATTATGTTGAATAATTATACTTGGCTTATGACCCCAATCATCACAAAAAATGCTAGTATTGACCCAAAAATTGAACAAGTTATAGCTTATAGTTCAAAAGAACTTTAAAATCAATTCTCCACAATGCATAATGTTTCCAAAGAAATAAATTAGCTCAATCCACAATGTTAATAGATATATGAAACAATTGAACATAAAAAATACAAGAGAATGTCCTCATATTAAGAACTTCTGCATTTGACACACCCTTATGACAAAAATTCAAAGGACTATGGTTGCTATAAGAGGAAGGGAATTGTGGCTTTTTGAATTATGAACGTCAATGATTTTTGCTATATAACAATTATTTTGATCATTTGAAATTGTTCCTAGACAGGCTTTCGCTAAACTAGCAAAAGCTTCATCAATTTGTGCAACAAGTTCATCAATAACTTACGACCATTTAGGTGGACAATAAATTTTCATAGCCACTAGTGAACATTTGTAGACATTCTTAAGTTCGTTCTAAGCCTTTGTATGGAAGTTTAATGGTGAATTCATAACTAGAAGGGATTAAATTAATTATAAAAAGAAAATCTATTCTAAAGTTTTTATGAGTAGAGTTAAATAAAAAATTTTGAAATTAGTGCTACATAACATTAATTAATGCAATCAAATGCTACAACTCCTTTATTAAATTAAGTTTATCACATTTAACTATTTTAAAACCTTTTGCCACTTCAAAATCATGCAACTACTTCAATATTTTTTTGAAAAAGCAAAGTACATTATTGTGCATAATTTCATCATTAACCTCAAGCATCTACAAAGTTTGTGGGAATTTTTTTTTTATTTTTCATTTGTTCTACACCTAACCCATCTTTTATAGCATCTTTGCATTGTTCTTCAAGTAAAGGGAGTTGTTTTTTTAGAATTATAACTTGATTGGGTTTTAGTCATAAAAGTAGCCATTTTTATGAGGTTGAGTATAACCCACAAAGTCTTAAGAAAGTTTGGCTTTAGCATTGTAAGAGAACAACTTAGGTTATGTTCCAACTAGAAAAAGTAGATGTGGTTGTGCATTAGCACAAGGAGAAAAACATTCAAGGTGAGGTTGAGTTTTTACCTTTTGAAAAGGACATGTGATGCTGTCTCAAGTTGTTATGCTGTGGTTCACTTGGGTAGAAACAAAACCAACTAAAATGTTGTTTTTTCATTACTACCAATATTCTTTTCTTGTTTTCCCTTGCCAAGAATGTGATTACTATTGCTACTACAAGTTGAGTTATTAGAGATTAATAATTATTATCATAAAAAAATCTACTAAAAATGTAAATCATGAAAGGTAAGATCTTTAGAACAAACACAAAAAGTTTTTCTAAGAGCTATAGTTCTTAAGGGACTAGCAAAGCAGACACATTTCATAAGATCCTCAGTACGGTCATTAGTTAGCATTTTTTATGCCCAAAAATCAATCAAACAAGTGTTGACACTTTTGGGGAATCAATGCAACTTTTTTATATACGAATTTAACATATTGCTTACATATCAAATTTCATGCAAAGAAGGTGAAAAGGACCCAAAAAATTGCAAATTTTCGTCGATTCCTTCGTTTGTTACCACCATTAACGTGATTAGACAAAATAGAATACATTAACCATTTTTTCCTAAAATAGATCAATGAAGTTCCTCCAATTCTAATCTAGATCATGAGCTCATATGACTTACAAACACACCTAGATCACCAACTTTTTGCTTATCCATGAGGACCAACTTAAAAGTGGCATAATTTGTAGGACCTCCAAAAAAGATAAATCTACCATTGCTACCCTTACCTACCATCACACTCTACTACGCTCCGAACCTGATCTAATCCATGAAAATATCGATGTCACATTAACCTGCTAACTTCATCCATGACACATTAACTAAATTTTGACCAAGACATCATTGAAACCACAATGATCCAATAGCTAGATCCACAACACACCTACTTGAATCTGATTAGCAACCCCTTCGATGGTGTGCTAATTCACTAGTATAATTTGCAAATCTTGAACCAAAACTTTTTTCAATGACCAATGTGGACCTGGTGAATAAAAAGATGAAAATGCTACTTTTTACAAAGATAGTTTGGCAACTATTTGTACCATGGAAACTTTGGACCAAAACAACAACTTTTTTGAAACATATTTGGCAATAACTTTGAGCAATGCTTTGGTAACTACTTTTAATAAAATAGATATTTTGAAACTAAAAGTCTAGCTTTTAAAATTGGTTTTTGTATTTTTAATCTCTTTTTGTTATGCATAGACTCTCTATAAAATGTTGGTCATAAACTTTCAAAAAGATGATCCTTAGATGTGCAAAATTCCACATTTCCCATTATGTCTTGCTGAGGTTTAGCTTTAATTGCAATGAGAACTCCACCAAGAAAAATCATCTAGATTTCAATATTGGGGGCAAGAGCACGAGGCTTAAGCGATGAGACAGTGAATCAGTTTGTTTACTTATAGCACTACTACATTGTGTTCTAGTGGATGCTGAATAATGGTCCTTTCACTTTGATGTTTGTTTTACTTCATTGATTCACGTTTATTATGTTATTTTCTTAAACATCATTATCAATTTTCATTTTAATACTTAATCTTTTCTTTGATTTGTACAACTACCAATTGTCACCTTCCATTAAACAATTCAATTTTATGTTTTGTTTGAACTAGCTTTATGTGCAAGTTACTTCATTACTTTATCTTTTTTATAATTCTTATTAATTTCACTCAAGGCTTTTAGTCTGTACCCATGTGACATTTATGTTGTTCTTTTCATATAGCAAATTTTCTTTTGTCAAACCCCTTTCCAAATACCCTTTCTTTCTGTCATTGAATTCGTTGTAGGCCTAACATAAGGATTGAAATCCGTGTTGTTCTTGGTTACCTCTTGACGAAAGTTGCCTTGGATAGCTATCTCTTGTGTGTTTCCTTTCTAGGATTCACTTTCTTATCTTATCATTTTCTTTATATTTAATATATGTAGTCTAATGTCTACATGTTCATTATAGTTTTTAGCATTAGTTAAGCATCATATCTTGTTTAGAGCTCAATTATACCAGTGTTTACAATGTTGATGGCAATGTAATAGTAAACTAAACATTCTTTTGAATTTTTCTTTATTAACACCGAATTTTAAGAAAATAAAGTGACAAAGCCGAAACGAAGGAGTTTTCTTTTCTTTCTTCTAATGGGCATAATTTAAACAAAGGATATCATGTAGAGCTTATAACGTGGAGCACCCACACAACAACTAACCACAAGTGACCCTCCAAGGTCTTTTAACTTGACTACAAACTTTGGAAGACAAGCTAGTGAAATATGGTTTTAGGATCATCGAACTATAACAAGCTCTGAATGAGCCCACCTTTTCTGACCTAATATTTTCCTTCACTCTAATCCAGTACCTCTTATAATCAACAAACCTTTATTTGGTTGATACAAAGAAAATGATGATAATAAACACATGAAGTCTGTAAACTGTGACATTCTCATCCTTGGAGGCATCATAAACCTTATGGAATATATATCATGGAAACTTTCCTTGGACTATTGCATGCAATGGTTTAAACTTAATGAAAAACAAAAGGAATTGTTTGCACAAATGAAACTGGCAAAATAAAGTCAACTATCTATAATATCATAGAAATCCACTCTCAACAAAGTGGATCACCACTCATCAAAAAACATGTGCCTCTTATAAAAGAATTACTTGACCAATGACATACCTAATAAAGAGAGGAAACTATGTAATGGGTACATTACTCATTTTGATGAATAAATTTTTTTTTCTGGTGTTAATGAACACTCTTTGGTCAACTCTTTTTGATTCTGAGTTGAGCTTAGAGTTATATGTAGAGAGAACTTTTATTGCAAATCGTTTACACTTTAGAAGAGGCTTATAGTATTAGTATTGACTAAAACATAGAAACATTTATCTAATCAAAAATTTGAAGCATCAACAATGTTAAACTTTGAGCTAACTAATCCTAGATGGTCCACAATCAGTGTACCAAAACATTCCACAAAGTTATCCATTTCCTTAAACTTACAATGAAACCCAACCAAGCTATTAATTGATCACACAAAGTTAACTTGTTCTGATGCAAAAAGTCAAGCTACATGATAGCCCAATAAAAAAAATAGCAAGTAAACTATAACAAGGAAGGCAATTTATGGTGAACTGAACATCAATGTAGAATAAGAGATTAAAGAATATGCTTCCTAATCTTACTTAGCTAATGAATACTCCAAGGAGGTATGAGAGAAAAACTTTGATAACATGAGGCCATTATAGTCATGAGAAGCACGTTCAACGAGCAAAAGAAAAGTGAAGTTTGAAGACATACCATTGTTTTTCATATCTTTGTCAAGCTTAGAGAAAATGTTTGTAAGATCATCATAGAAAGTGGTTGTAGCATCAATGCAATTTCTACAAATGGTGTAGCATTCATCAGACTTTGGATCATTCACTGCCCAAACACACGCATTATGTCATTTATTAACTAAATATCCATGTGTGTCAAGAAAAAATGAACTATACTAATTATATTAGGCAAACAATTTTGAAGATATTTTATGTCATGTTGTTCCTATGGCAATATGAAGTATCATCTCATTATGACCATGGTTTTATGGCCACAATCAATTATTGCAAGTGAAGCCAACACTTATACATTTACACATCATGACTAGAAATTTAATTTATGACCATCAAAACCTAAATATCATGTACAACCTATCAAAAACCGACCAACACCCTAAATAAATTAATACTATTTATGTCTCATGGTAAACTAAATGAAGAATTTATTAATATAACTTCATTTATACATAATAGTACATTATATAAAAATACCTCACATTGTAGAATACTTTTTATATAGCTTTCCTAAAAGTTTTGCAAATGAACTCCAAGTTTTTCCACCTCTTAATGACCTCCAATATGCTATAGATCTTATACTAGGTGCTAGTTTACTAAATTTGACATATTATAAAGTGAATCCTTGTAAACATTAAGAACTCACCAAATAAGTGCATGTCTTATCAGATAAATTATTCTTTGAAGAAAGTTAAAATCCATGTGTTGTTCCTACCCCTCTTGCCCTTAAGAAAGATGGTTCACCGAGAATTTGTTTCGATAATAGATGATTTAGAAAAATGACGTGAAGTATAGGTTCCTTATCCCTTGCTTGGATGAACTATTGGTCCAAACTAATGGAACCAATAATTTTTTCAAAATAAATTTAAAAAGTAGAAAACGTCAATGTAGAATCTAGTTAGGGAATAAGTGAAAACTACTTTCAAAACAAAGGATAGTTTATATAAGTGGTTAGTCACTCCCTTCACCATATTTAATAGACTAAGCACACATATAAGAATAATGACCCAAATATCCTAATTAGGAAAGTGTATGATAGTTTACTTGAATGGCATATTGAAGATTAATTGTACCATTGAAAATAAATTAGAACATCTTAAAAAAAGGTTTGTTCCATGCTTAGGGAGAACAACTCTACACAACATAAAATGTGAATATTTGTTTCCTATCATGTGAACATTTTGGACTTCAAACCATAAAAGACGATGTATCATCTTACTATAACAAGATTAAGGATGTAATTGATTATCCAACCCCTTAATCAATCCATGATTTTAATTGTTTTCTTGTCCTAACAAGCTTGTAAAGAAAATTCATTAATAATTTTACTATCATCACTAACCCAATAGTTGATCATTTTAGGAAGAGAAATTTTGAATGGACACTTACAACTAAGAAAATATTTGTGAAAGCCAGTAAGCTATAACCCAAAAATCTATGCTTCAACCTCCACACTATACTTAGCAAAGTGTCTACATCCAATGAGTTGCTCAAGACCACAATCATTGATAAGGAAATTTGTTTCACTAGGTATTTTTAGAAAACCATTTTGCATCATTTGTGAATAAAATTATAATTCTCATTTTCTTATCGCCCCTAGATTTTGATCGAATCATGTTCAAAAATCATAGTCTAGGAAATTAATTATGGCATTTGGTAAGAGAGAACATAAATAATTTAGGCCATCCTTTACCACAAGCCGAGAAGCCTATAATAGTTCAATTAATATGTCCATAAGATTGAGCCCCTTTGAATCCAATAATTAATATGAACATTTCAAGCACAAACATAAATGTTTGCATATATGGTAGGTTCATGAGCATATTAAGAAAATAATAATGATTTTGAATGAGCAAAACAACAAATTAGCCTATGCACAAGCTTAAAGAATTCTTACAAGGAGAATTCTTGATGATGAGAACAAAGTCTAAATCTTTTCTTTTATGAACTTTGCAGAAGTTACATGCATGTATAGGCCGTCCATTCCAAGTCTAAAAAATGGACCAAATGACTACATTATGGAGCTACCAGATGATTACGACATTAGTAATACCTTCAATATCACAAATTTTGTAGCTCACACAAGGAGTTGATCATGATTTCTAGTGAGTTGTTTGAGTCCAAAACCACATACATTGAGTGTGACCACTTACTTGAGTGTTTACTAACTTATCATGGTAAGAAGAGTAAGAAGATTGAAGGATTAATGGATGAAAATACTAAGCAAACCAAAAGTCAGAGATATCAAAAGTTTGTTTTTAATTGGAATGGTTAACAAGAAAATAAGGATATTTGGTCGTAATGGAAGAGTCATGGAGATCAAACTTTGACACATTATAGATTTATGGGAACTAATCTAGATTAGGTAACTCATTAGAAATGAAACCCTTCTACTTTTTGAGGAACTAAAGAGGACACTTGTCATGATTTTAATTGTCGAAAGACCATTAAGGCATGTATCCACAATTCTAGACAATTAAGTTATCGATTCCTCTTGTGCTAAGTCAAAATTGAAGCTAAAACTTTATTTTATGCTTAAAATAAACATCATGAATAAAAAAAAGATACAAAAAATGGCCATTTAGCACATTTCTATTGATGTCATCATTTTTTGTTGCCTCTATCACTCATCGTTGACTTGACTCAATTAGACTCATTGCTGACATTGGTTTCACTACATTGAAATAGATTAGTGAATAAGTTATTTAAGCTCAATCCCATGCATGAGTTTGCATAACATAAAACTATACCCAGATCCATTAGCTTGATGCAACCAGCCAGATCGAACCAATAGTTGTAAAGGTAAGGTGCCTTGTGAACAAACCTAAACAATTAATGCCAAACTTACCCAACTACCCTCTCTTCGGTATATTGTCCAAGATCTAACACGTGGTGCCAAGAACATCACACTAGCCTTACCAACTTAATATATGACATGACTATCCAAATATGACCTTGGACATTGCTAACATCTTATTAATTCATGGAGCAAATGTGCAACACATTGACCCAGAACATAACGAGAAAATCCATTGCATGTTGACCATGAACAAAACTACAAGGGCCTTAGCTAACCTTGCTAGCTTGAAACAAGAAACATAGATTTTTTTACAAAACTACTTAGCAATAGCTTTGGCCACACAACTCTTGGTCCTAAATGATAGCTCTTTAAAAATTTGTTTTAAAATTATTTTAAACATAACTTTGGCAAATTGCTTATAAAAATTTGATTTTTTTTTAAAAACGAAATGGTAGTTTCTTAGAAATTTATATTGAAATAGATTTTGATCACCAAATTTAAATTTTTTTCACTTTATTTTCTTTTATTGTTTGTGCACTTTTATAAAATGAGAAGCCTATCCTTAAAAATGGATGACCTTTGTAGGAGCAAAATTTTCATTACTCCATTGTCTTGTTGCGGTCTAATTTTGATTATAATAAATGTCTAACATGATGATTGTCAGTGCATTAATTTTGGCAGTAGTGTGATGTGCAAATTATCAGATAGCACACTAATTTACCTAAGATTATATGACATCACATTCCAATTGTGGCTACATAGATGTTCCTTTCACTATGTCATTTCTTGCAGTTTATTGATTCCTCCTTCCTTTTCATTCACTTTTCATCCCTTTTCACCTTATTGCTGAATGTTTTCTCAAATTTCTTGTCCTACTCGTCATTGCACTCAACACTCTTCTCAATTTTGTTTTCATTAGTGTTTCAACTAATTTTACATATAGTTACTTTGTTACACAAGATTTTTAGTAAGTCTTAATAAACTTTTTTCAATGCTTTCAATTAACTCCCATGTTGTCTTTACTTTGTTCTTTCATTATCGCAAAGTTAACTTTATCAAACACTTTTTCAGGTACACCATCTCAATGTTATTTGTAGGGTAACTAGCCTAGCATATAACATAACCCTGTGTTGCTCTAGGTCCCCTCTCAGTTAAGATTTTCCTGGATCGATGACTCTTTTATGTTGTATTTTTTAGTTTCTTGTGCTTATATTCTAATTTTTTTATAATCTTATTGTATGAAAATTAATCTCTAGATGCTCATTACAATTTTTGCCACTCATTTGGCATGAATTTAATTTCCATTTTTGGAATATCGGATGACTAGAATATTGTTGTCCATAGATTTGAGCTAAAAAGCCTTATAGAGAATGCTATGTCTCATCCAAAGAGGTTATGGGTGGTAACATGTTTTGAATACCATTCTTTGAATGCTCTCGAAGCAAATCTCATTCGAGCAACAAACATCACACATGATTTTTCTTTTAGGTGAGAATTCACTTAGATGCCTAAAAACTAGGAAGATAAGGGACACCAAGGAAAGCTTAAAATATGAAGTTTCCTTTGAGTTCTTAGATATTAGGGAGTGAATTGAGTGAGCCATATCTTTAACTAATATTGTATTTAGGCACATTATCTTTAGGAGATTTAATGAGCTAGCCATATAAGAAATTATTGATTTTTTTCATGAGCGTTATGAAAAGCTAAGCGATAAAGTACTAGACAAAAGAATTGGAACCATGATCTTGAGGAGGTGATGAAGGATTAAATAGATGTTGAGAAGAAGGAGGAACTTTCATTATTGAACTCCTCTACATGGATCATGGTAAGATGTACCTCGAGACTATGCAATTAAACTACAAATGTGTGTGAGTTCAAAAAAAATATTTGGTATATATGCATGATTTTATTTTTAGGATTTTACTAAGAGGGATATTGTAATTATATTCCATAACAATACCTCAGATCAAATAAGGGTTTGCATGAACTTGTGTTTTGATAATTGAATCAAAGATAAGGTAACCTCTTATGTCCTATCATGATAATTATTGAATTCATGTTTCACTTGGACAAATGATTAATTGATCTTAATAACTAGTACTCACCATGATTAACACCATAACATGTTATAATAATTACCATCATACTAATACTAGAATTGTTTTGAAATATATGGTATGTGATGTTCTCTACAAATTTTGGAATTTTCTTCCATGTTTTCCAAACCATAATTATTAAAACTTGTAACAAAAAAAGATATTTTACCTATTGTATGCCTTAAGGCTTGATGGCAAGGTTTTTGTGAAGAATTTGGAACCTTTTTGTACTAAGCTAAAGATTAAACCAATTGACCCATAATTTTTTATTTCTCTTAAACTAAACTTGAAGATGATCTATGACTGAGGAATCTATATAATAAGATGATTTAGACTTTCTAGCATAATTTATATATAATAGAAGACTATAGTGAAAAAAAATCCTTCTAATGTAAGATGGATGATAAGTTCACTAAATGCAAACTAAATGACATTTTAATACCAATATTCCTATAAACTAATATTCCTAAAACATCATTGTGGACAAACTATAAGTGCGCAACTTTTAATTGGGAAGAGCTTGGTTTAGTTCTAATCTAGTCATGAAATATCATATACAAGAAATGAATTTTTTAACATTTAATGCCAATCTTGATCAAAACTTTCTCAAAGTCTACAATTCTGTCAAAGTAGGGAGATCAAAAAAGTATCGCACAATGGCTAAACATTACTATTTAATGGTTAAATCATTTGGAATGGGAGAGATAATATTTAGCTTGATGAATACGATAGAACAAATTAAGAAGCATAATATAAGAATAAGGTTAATCTAAGCCTTAGATGGTTAATTCCATAAATTCTAAGATGAAAGTGGTATCGTAGCTAATGTCATAAGTTTGAACCCTTAGTGTGTCCATATGGAAAGATTATTGGTCTAGAAAAGTCAAGTCCATATGAATCCACCAATGTACCTAGAGTGAATCGCAACATTCATTTGTGCATATGACTATCTTTCTTTTATTTGCTTGATCCTTGTGGGTGTAAATGTGTGTATGTGTTCTTCTCTTTTAGGTTTGCTATATATACTTTTTTAGGCCATCATGAATACACTATAGGGCTAGGCTAAGTCCTCATCCTCTTAGCATTTTCTTATTAAAAAAATTGTTGCTAAAGCCTATACTGATATTACATCATGGTTGTTCAAACAAATAATAATACAACAAAAGGAAACAAAAACATTTAGAAAGGGACATGCCCTAGTCCGAAACAAATCATTTTATAGAGTAAATTTTATTCTCAAATCTATAGTAGTCTTCCCTTCATCGTAAATATGGCAAACTTGAATTGAGTAAAAAGTCAACAAAAATAATTTTCACATTATAATCTAACCATTTTAGGATACTTTTAGTACTACTAGTTAGCTATTGTAGCAATGTAGGAGTCAATCATTATGTTATGCCCATTCTGTAAGGAATAAGTGAGGAAATTAGATAAGTTTTAAATCGAAAACATATTTTTCCATCTCAAATGATCATAATAAAACACAAAATAGATTATAGTATAAGTAGGGTCATTGTTGCCCTTCATCTAGCCAAGATGGGGGGCAAACATATATTGTGAAATAACTGGTAGCCTATGAAGGCTATGGTGGCTCCAAAATTTCCTCATATGGAAATTCCAACATTGCAAAAACTCTAGGGGATAATTTTCATCGTGGAAGTAGATGGGAGGATCAACTTCACGTCTAGTTTGTTATTCTTTCCTTATTACATATGATAGAGTATTGTAGCAACATAATTGACTAATTCTTCTATTTTTATTTCTTGTTGTTGATTTAGATCGTCTAATGAATTCTTAAGCTATAAAAATGCATCCAATAATTAAAGTCATCGAAGCAAAAGAATTAAAAACTGATTGTGAATTTTTATAGCACCATAAACTATAATTAATGGTTTCATCATGAGGGTAGTGCCATGAGAGAATGATATCTTTGTTGATTCTCTTTAATATAGTAAACTTTAGTTAGGCATAGTAGATAAAAAAAATTCACTTGATCAGCATCATTATCTTGCTTTCGACCATAACTTTTATGCTTAGTTTACTAGAAAATCTTGAGAATAATTTAGATTCAAAAAACTTTAATGTAGATATGAGACAATTGATTTTTGTTTATCCATGTAATGCCAAACTAGTGAGTGTCATTTAATCTCCTCAAATCTATTAGTTTTGCTAATCCATTATTTTTCTAAGTAAAATAAAAGTACAAATATTATGCATTTCTACTTGAGGTTCTACCTCTTTTTTGTCACCAAGAAGAGACAAATCATGGAACACTTCAAATTCATGCAATGCATGTCAAATAATTTAAATTTTCTAAGATCTTGAATGTAAATTATTATAAATGTTATTTCACCTTATAACTGATATCCTTAAAGTGTGACTAATTCCCTAGTGATTATTCTCCTTGATTTTTATAAAATCCCCCATAACAACCATATTCTCACCTCAAATAGACAAACCAGCTTTGCAAACAAAGGCTTAGTACTTTAGCAAAACTAGTGCAAGAGTTAAAGTATTCCGTGTCACTCTCAAACAATACTCTATTTGTTTGTGTGACATGAATTCAATCCATAGCTACTTGATCGTAGACCAAAATAATCTACATATAAACTAACATATATTTTATAAGAGTTCAATGATAAATAAACTCCTAAAGAGCTTGGTTGCTTGGTCATGCATGCCCAATAAGCTTATTTCAATGCTTTACTTGACTAAAAATAGACTATCAAAATGGTGCTAAAGACTACCCAATAAAATCTAGTAAAGTAACAAAAGTAAAATAGTTTCTTCAACTTATTTTTGAGTTTGGTTGGTAATTCTCTTTCACAAGTTTTGTATGGTGCCTTTTCATAAGATCAATACCAAGGTTGATGAAAATTCACTTAAAGCACAACACCACATGATAGATAAGGTTTCTTTTAGTGTTCCATATTGAAGTTAGAAAACTTATGATTATAAATGAGTTTAACTATTGAATTTTATTTAGTTTACTAAATTTTTTATTTTAATATTTGTTTTAGGGGATCACATAAGTTGCCTATGATATTTTCTTCATACCAATACGTTGTATAATTTTACATGTTTTCAATAAGAATAGTATTTTATTTTGTTTTTCTTTTGATTTTATGTTTAATATTATGATTTATTTAAAGCCTTATTATGGAATACAAAGAAAGATTATTTTTTATTAGCATTAAAATTTTAGAATTAATGTTTTCTTTATCTACATGGGTGCCCAACAATAAGTTGAAACTTAGGTATTTTAGTTCATGATTTGATAACTAATTTATGATTCAATTTTTCTCCACCAATTTTTTTATACTTTTCATCATCGCCTTCCCTTTCATTTCCTACTATAAAAATTCCTCCTGACCATCCTAAAATTAATAATATTTGTCTATTAAGGCCATTTGTCATGTCATTAGTCCTTTAAGTCCTAAGCAACATAAACCATTAGGCATTATATTACTCTTAGGTGGGAAATCCACAAAAAAGGTTCAAGTTATGAAATAAGTTCAATGAAAATTCCCATTAAGACCACGATGTCAATAAGTGTATACGTTGTTGGCTTCAAATACTACATTATTCCTAGCAAACTTCTAGTAAGAATTAAAGGATTCAATAGCCCAAATCTATATAACATACTCTAAATCTTCATGTTTAGGATTTATTTTTAGAGGAGGTATCCCATGACACATCACAAATTGTGTTTATCTTAAACTTAAATGCCTAAAAATCATTTTCATTCTTAACTTTGATATTCCCCTACTAAAATTTAATTTATATTTTGCACAATTCACTTTTATTACTCATTTAATAAATTGAATATAGATTTTCTTATAGGCTATTATTTTTTGTTTCTAACTATTTAGTAGGCCATGCGAAAGGAAAGTTCTGGCTGTTGTCAACAAAAATGGTGAGTAACCTATTACAACAAAGGAAGTGGGTAAGCATCATATTTCTACTTACAACGTAAAGACAACATTCTTATTACATTCATGCCAAGTTTTGTATATGTCTGATATGCATATACATATCATTGAAAATGTATGCTTGCACCATTGTTAAAGATGCCAATCATATTGGTCTGATGTAAATAAAAATTGAGTCCATTTTTTATAGGAGTTGAGATGCATTGCCTACACTAATAATCAATATGGTATTTATCTATACTTGGTAAATAAATTTCTTCTATACAACTATATAACAAGATGACTAATATCGGTGACAACCAAGCATAAATGGATGTTAATATAATAGACATAGAACATGTTATTCAATTATGCATAATCCTTTGATAATCTTCGAACTAGTTTAATTATGCAAAGATGGTATGTTATGGAGATGGCCAATTTTTTCTTACATAGTGTTATGATTTGAGGAGGCATTGCATCAAAATAGTATCGTAGTTTGATAATATTTACTTTCTTGTCCAATTTTTTGTCCATCAGTTGATAAATTTGTTATGAGGAAATCATTTCTTTTGATGAAAAGTGTTCACAACCCATAGTTATTCAACTTTTTTATGTTTTGATTTTTTGTGCACATGAGTAGTAACTATCAAAAGTACAAGTGCTTACCTTATCAAAACAAACTTTTATTATGTAAAATATGTAAAATCATCAAATAGCTAATTTTACCTCTATATATATATACGAAACATATTCAACATTTTAAATTTCATGTCCATTATGATCATAGGATATATGGCAGTTTTTTTGCCCAAATTAATCACAATCTTACATTTATTTATAATATGTTGTCCATCGAATATACTAGTTGAATTTTTTATTATAATTGATTTAGATAAAGATATCTCACTTTATTGTGTGTAAATGATTTATGCTTTTAGTGCATTAATATTCATTATATTGGTGATATTACTTTAATTTTTTAATATATTTTTAGTTGTAATTTTTATTTTTTAAATTTAACTATTCAATAAAATTATAATTTCTTAGGTATAGTTTTTATTTATAGAAAGTCAATTATTTTGTAAATTGATACAAAAAAAAATTCTTTGATATTACATAACATTTAATAATTTAATGTTTATATGAAAGTAATTGTTTATGTTTTGAAAAGTTTTTAATATGAAATATTTTATATTATTATTAAAATTTTTATATTATGATCCTTTGTGCTATCTTTTTTGACATTGTCACAACGAGTTAATGAGTCATCATTAATGAAAATCATTATTTTTCAATCAAAAGATATACTTTTCACAGCACAACAATTTAATTATTAAAAGTTTTCTTATATTATATTTTTTATTTATATCACATGTTATACATATTTTTCATTTTTAATATCTTTCTTAATAAGTCTTAACATTAAATTTTTTTTTTGTATTACAAAAATCTCATTTTAAAATTTAATATTATGAATCCTTTGTCCATTTTATTATTTTTATATTTTGTACAGATAATTAAATATTTAAAAACGTCTTTGTGTTCACAATATTATTTTTATGAAATAATTTATATTCTTTTAATATTATATATTTGATAGTGTACAAACATATTTGTTTAGATTATAAACATAGAACTTGAAAACATAGGTGCATTTATTGTTAGACCATTTTCATTTTTTAATATTTTAATGCCCATATTTTTTACATACATGTATTGGATTTGTTATTTATAAATTTTAAGCTCTGTAATATCCTTTTATTTACATTTTAATATTGCGCTTTGCCATTGTGATATTGTTACTTTGGTTGCATACCTGTTTTTTATTTTAAATGTTAATTTGTTTTTACATGTGTTTTAGTGAAACTTATTTTATTTTAAACAGCATACTTTTTTGGAAATGAAATTCATATTAATAAAAAAAAATTATTTTAAATATTTTTTTAATGTTTAGTTTTGTTTAGAGTATCTTCTTTGATAAGGTTTTAAATTAATTCAACAATTTTCTTGTTATATCGTTGAATATTTTATTGAATACTTTAGATCATTTAATGCCTTATAACTCTCCATGCACTATTAAATTTACCATATCATTTATGTACTAATTAGACTTGATTAAAAACGTATTCTTCAAATATTTGTAATAAATTTTTGTCTGTTTGCTGATGTAGGAATAATTATATTTACTTCAAAATACTTTTCATTAGCTTATTACATAAAGTAAAAATATTTAAAGATTTATGTCATAGAAGGAAAATAATTATAACTTACAAAGTTCGTTTTATTGTTTGTCAAAAAAAAAACAATCCTTTTAATAACAAGAACACAATAAATTTTAATGCCCAAAAAGCTCACATAAATCTTCAAAAACATTGAGTTTTCCAATCTTTATATTTTCAATAATGTAAAATATTGAAATAAATAAAAATTTGGAAACATAATTCTATTATATATTTTCAATGATATAAAATGTTGAACATTTGAAATAAAATTATTTGTGTAACATATGAAATAAATTTATATACTATCAAGACTTCAAAAATTTGGCAAAAAAATTACATTATTTCAAAATTTTTATCAGCTATGCTTTCATAAATTTTCAAAACAAAAAATGTTGATTTAAAAAAATTCAAAAAATAAAGCAACTAAATTAAAATAAGATGGTGAAGAATACTAAAAAATATTTAAAATCTTGAAAATAATGTTCAAATTTTGTCATAATGCAATGCATAATAACCGAGAAAATTGAAAAAAAATAAAATATTCAAGGAATATTAAATAAATAAATAACATTGGATTAAAAGTAAGAACAATTCACCCTTGCAATAATACCTAAAATTTATTTTTGCTAACAAAAAAAACAAAAAAATTTGAACTGAGAATAAAAATATTCTCATAAAAAGGACTTTTTTACTTTGATACATGCAAATGATCCAACACTATTTAATCATTAATGAAAGCTAAACACTCATAAAAAACATTTTGCTATATGCATTTAGTGGCCCTCTTAATACCTAAAGTAATGCATTATAAAAAACAAGTAGAAAAGCTAATTATATCGTCAAAAATCTTCAAAATCTCCAACAAAACATCATTAATTATTAAGTATTATTTCATTTTTTTAAATATACGTACACTATCAATTTTCTTGTTATTTATTTTTGTCTATTAGTTAATTTGATATTCTTTTGTTATAACACTTTTCATGTAATAAAAAACGAAAATTATTTTTTTAGTAATTTCGTTGTGGAATATTTTCTTGACATTTATAGTATTTCATTAAGTTTCCAAATTTGTGTATTTTTAAATATTATAGATTTCAATTTTTATTACAATTTAAAATTCTTCTAAATTAAGTTATTTAGAAATGTTTTTGTTACTATTTTTTGTAAATTTACAACATAATTTGTGTTCATTACATTGTTGTGACTAGTATTTCTTGTACATTTCCATTATTTATATACATAAAATATAATTTTTCATAAGTTGGTTCATTGATGTGATACATTTTTCGTAAAATGTTATTTTTTTATTTATAATAACTCATTTATGATTCTTATATTGATATATGATATATAGTTTTGATGCTTTGCATTTTTGTAAACAAAACAATCACTTTTGGTATGTTATTTAAATAAATCTACACAATTTTGATTGTCTTTGTCGTAAATGTTTTATATATGTTTGTTCTTTAAATTTGTCTCTAAAAATTACTTTTTGACCTAATATTAATAAAAGTAAAAATATTTATGATTTTTTTATCTTGTTTACTTTATATATTTTTATTTTTAATTATTCTTCTTTTTTACTAATATAGGTTTACACTTCTTAGATACATCACAAGGTATCCTTTAATTAACATTTATAGATATTTTGGATATTTTATAAATAAAAAGAATATATTTAATAAAATATCTAATCAAGATATTTTAAAAGCATTTGTTAGCATTTTAAAGTCAATCCTAAAGAAAAATTTCTTTTTTTTCATTGCTTTTGCTATTTTATTTAAAAACATAGATGCCATATTCGAATTGGTAAATTTATTTTTTATTAATATTTTTTATTCACATATTTGAAAACATAAAAACTTCAATTATATATAATTAATTTTATTTTCAATGACTTATATTTTTTTTAAATTGTTGTAAACATAAAACTTAATAGTCCAAATGTTGTGCGACATTTGAAATCTTTGTCAATTTAATAAAAGACATAGAAGAGCAGACCTTTCTCAATTTAATTTGTATTCAATGTGATAGTGGTAACGAGTTTAAAAATGTAGGGCATTAATTTACATGTCCTTTTTCACATCAACAAATTCGGATCATAGAAAGAAAGAAGAGGACCTTGGTTGAGATGGTAGAATTATGTTAATTGAATGCAACCTATCAAAATCCTTTTTGGAAAAGCAAACTAACACAACTTGTTATATAATAAATAGAATTAATTTAAGGCCAACATTTAAAAAAACTCCTTATGAGTTATTTAAAAATAAGATATTGAATGTTAGTTAATTTCAATTTTTCTGATATAAACACACCATTATTAATACTAAAAGGTCCAACCTTAACAAGTTTTATGAAAACGTATGCCTAGAAATTTTCATAGCAGCTCTTCTTTTTGAAAAACTTATAAAGTTTAAAACATATATACTTAAAACTTAGAGAAAATTATGAATATAGTGCTTTGAGGACTCTAGACTAGGCATCAATTACCTAAAGATTTTAAATACCAAGCTTCATGTCCAAAAAAATCAACTATAGGCGAATTAATCATGGTAATATGACTAGAAACTTTATAATAGAATTAATCATAATATATTTGTATCTTTTATAGAACTAGTATGTATATGGGAAGCCTATATGTTAACTACTAAGTTTAAGTAATGAAAGAAGAGTAAGATCGATTTGAGAGAAACCAAGTGTGGGAACTATTTCTTAAGCCATATGATCAACAAGTAATTGGAACTAAATTGATATTTAAAAATAAATTCTATGAAAATACAGTGATCAATAGAAACAAAAGTAGATCTATGGGAAAGCATCGTAACCAAGTTGATGGTATATATTTTTAGGAGTCATTTCTATTAGTAACACGATTAGAGGCCATTATACTTTTCTTAGTGTGTTAATGTCGTAAAAATTTTAGATTATTTCAAATAGATGTAGACTTTTTATTTTAAAAAAGGATAATAAAAAAATATTTGTGTATAAAACAATCCATAAGTTTTGAGACCTTTCTACACAATGATTATGTATATGAGCTAGAGAAGGGATTTTATGGCCTTATGCAAGCTCCTTATTTATGGTGTCATAGATTGAATAATTATCTTGTTGATAGTAGTTTTAAGAAAAAAATAGATAACACATTATTCCTAAAACCTTTAAATATACAAGTTTGTATTGACGAAAAAATTTTTTAAAGTATAAATCAAGTTACATATAAAGAACTTAGTGACTTAATTGTAAGGGAATTTTGAGATAAGTATACTAGGTGAAATGAGTTTCTTCTTTGGATTACAAATTATGTAACTAAAAATTGAGATTTTTATTTTAAAAACTAAGCATTTAAAATATTTATTAAAAAAATTTGGTATGAAAATATGAAATATAAGAAGTTTATAATGAATCAATCAGTCCATTTAGATTTATGAAGAACTTGTGAGATCTTTACTATGTCTTATAGTTAATAAATAAAACATCATATTTTGTGTTAGCTTATGTGTATGATTTCAATAAAGTCCTAAGAAAATCCATCTAAAGTGGGTTAAATTAATCTTGGTATATATAGGAACTACAATGAACATAGGTTTAAGGCATCCTAAAAATATTAATCCATGAGATCGAATTGGTTTCTTAGATCAAGACATTTTAAGTGCTGGTGTAAATAAGAAAAATATCATAGGGACATATCAATTACTAAGAAATACTTTAATTTCATGGTCAAGAAAGAAGAAAATATTGCATGGCCATATTGACCATGGAAGTCAAATATGTAGTGACTGAAAGTTGTGTTCCAACAGTATTGATAATACTAGTTCTTTGCCTAAGCAAAGAACCAAGTTCATCATTCTAAGAGCAAAAACATTGTGTAAGACATCACTTTATGGGAGACCAAGTAGTTAAAATCTTTATAGAATTCACATATGTTTCTACTAAGCAAGAATTGGTAGACATATTTACAAAATTCCTTCCAACTGATAAATTTCAATTCATAAGATAATAATTAGTTATAATACAAATTATATAAATTATAGCTTTTTCCCGTAGTGTTATAGAGGGAGAATAACCATGTTTTAAATAAGCAAGTAGGAACATATGGTAGGGGGAGTATGAATCAAGTTAGAGCACCAATATTTCATTTTTAATGCCACTTATCATAATAATATTTTTTACTTAAATTTTTATTTAAATATTTATATCTTGTAATCATTAAAAAAGAGAGATTTCTATCACCTTTGTGTTTGATAAGTCAAGCTTTAAATATTTAATATTTTATTTTAATGTGCTTGTTTAGTGTGGATTAGGTTTTGTTTTAATGGTTAAACCTATCTCTTTTTTAAGATGGTGAATTAGTGGTCTACAAAATATCTTGAAGTGTTTAGAAAGGCCAAGGATTAAAGACATGCACATCAACATTGAAAATGTTTATATTTTTGTTATAAAAAAGAATATTAACTTGTTGATTATATGCTACATTCATTAACCTCATATTCATGTCCTAATTTAAGCATTTAACTTGTTTGTCATTTCTTTGACTTAGAAAACTTATAGGATTTCATTTTATTCAATCTTATTTTGCAATTAAATCCAAGTAATGGATCTTTGCCAAATTTCATGTTAATTTCTATGCTATTAGTAAACTAAAAATTTAATTATTTTAAATTTTCATAATTAAAAGAAACTTTAGGCCACACCCTAAGCAAGCCAAGTGCAAAGCCCTTGGGCTGTTGAAGATCAACTTGGCTTGGTAGCATCAGATTAGGAGAACATGCTAAAACAAGCTATTAAATTATTTAGGGTTCATCTTGAACTAGATTGGGCCAACATAGAGAATCGAGGGGTAATAAACTAGAATTTTGTGTCTGAATGGGGGTCTTATTGGACCCATCATCATGAAATGACCTATAAGCATATGAGTGACCTAGATGATGAAATCTTAAGGACAAAAAGGAAAGCTAACCTCAATTTATTCAACATTATACACCCATGATGGGTATTTTAAAGTGAAAAGTACTTTTCTTTTCAACAATATAGGACTACCTTTTCTCTAACCACTCAATGCTAAAAGTGTGCTCTATAGAACATCATTCAATCTTTGATTGAAAGTAAATGTTTCATCTACTATAACCATTTGATCATAGCTGAAACTTTAATAGAAAAGTCATGTTTGACTTCATTGAAATTTTTTTATTATTTCTACAGAGGAGATCTTTCCCAACTTTTCCATCCACGAATCAAAGGATTCAAATCTCATCCCATTAGATCAGTTGGCTCAGATCTAATCCACGTTGATGTAACCCTTCAAAACTCATCCACATTTACACTATTTTATCTTACTGTTTAGAACCTCTAAGATCAAAGCCAATTGCACAAGTCAATCCTACAACATGATTGATTCCCTATCCGTTTATTAAGCCACTACATTAGTATTTTAGAAAAAAAATAATTTATGTTATTTGGAAGTAGTTTTTTAATCAACTTATTCTTAACTTTCTATAGCTATGATTAAAATTTTTCTTTAAAATAACTAACCATTATTCATGAAATCACTAAAAAAGTGTGATCCAACCTTTGAAGAATTAACAAAACATACAAATTTTCTATTAGAAACTTCAATAATAATACTTAAGGATTTTATCATCAAACAAAATGTCATAATTAAGTGTAAAAAAAAATATTCATTAACCATGCAGTAGTCCTTGAAATGATCATCAAACTGTCGACTATCATTTGACTGTGACACTATTCTCCATTCCATAAAATTTTAAGATGATTCCATCCATTTGTTGAACAAGTTGATCTTAACTTACAGTAATAGGTCTCATCTATCTTAAAGGCACTTCCACAATTATATAATTTGACTCCCTTTTCCTAACCTTTAGAACAACTTTATGTTTCACTTCTACTTATAGTATCTTTGTTATCAATTTCAATCCTCTTGATATTCTCCTCTTTTAATACATTAATTTTGTTCATAGTGACCCTAGTGGTAAAAACCTTAAAAAAAAATTTATTTCTTGCACTTCTATTGCAAATGGCATCAAAAGTCTTTAGAACAATTTCATAGAAAACTACTATATGAGTTATTTATTTAAGCAAAAAATTAGTGTTATTTTTAATGTGCATTGGAATTTGTTTTATAACATGTTCACTTCCAATTCATGTAGAAATATTATTTTTGGTTTCTTTTCATTTTTTCTTTGAAATTTGACTTCCCCTCCACATTATAGTTCTTTCAAATAATAGTATTTTTGATGTTATTGAAGGATATCCATATGCGAATTTTATTTAATGATATACAAAATAAAATTTGAAATGCACTTACATTATTTCAGCAAACATTATATAAATCTATAAGTATTTCAACTATTTCATAAACATCCCTCCATATAAGAATTGATTCAATCAAATTCAAAAAATGTTGGGATGTCCTCAAAGAGCTCTTCGTCTACTTTCGAAGTAGTTACTAGTTAGTAACTTGTCCACAAGATGCTCTGTTTCCAAATATTGTAATATATTTCATGGGACTTACCTTTAAAATTACATGATTCTCTCCCTAAAAGTCCACTTTCTTAACTTTCTTATCATAATTTTTTAAAGTAAATCTATTCCTTGTTTTAATTTTTAGATATTCTTAATAGAATATAAAATTATATCTATATCAATTAGAGTATTGTTAGTTTGTTCATACCAACATAATATAAATTATAGCATCTTATAATATAATATTATGTATGGTGTCACCTTTATGCTATAGAATTAATTCTTATTGTAAAAAATTAATTAGAAGTGAAATACTTATCCTAGTTTACCTAAAAACATCATTTTCATAATCTTAATATAATCTCAAGTGCTTCAAGTCAAGAATGTTGTGTTAAACATTAGTTGAGTATCACATGGATCAAGAAACCTTTTGGAAAAGTATGATATAAGGCAAGAATCATTATGTAATATATTAGTGTTTTCCATACCACATAAGTCACACTATTAATCAACATATATTTGACTTATTATTTCGTCAAAAATGTTGCCTTAATAAGTAAAATATGAATTTTTGGGGTTGAGAATCCCATTTTGGGACCTACAAATATTTGGGTTTTAACTTTTACACATCATCGTATTGGTTTAAGAAAATAACTTCTTGCTGTCAATATGACACAAAGATCAATACTAAAGTTCCTTTAATTTCTTTTGGATGTAGTATATATCTCTCAATTATCTATCAAAATATTTATTTAAGCTTCCACTATGTTCTACAGCATAAAAGTTTTTACTCCTTAAAGAACTCATATCTACTTTTACTCTTTTCTTGGTGATATAGGATCTCCAAACCATAATGCTTGAATAATTCAAGCTATTCTAGTTATCTTAATGTCTGAATAGATTAATCATCAAACAAATTATAAATAAGACATCATATGTACTATGAATAATAAGAAGCCCAAATATGAAAGCTTTGTCATTTTTGGATGGAAGTGCAAGTAAAATAAGAATTGGAGATTAGCAACCTAGTTAATGGAGGCTATTTCTTTATGATATTTGAGAAATAATAGACCTATTAACCATTTAACAAAGGAACCTTAGTTGTGAAGGAATCTACTGAAGTATTTTTTTAATGGAATTATGCATCTAAATAAACTTGTAGAATTAGAGCACATGGAAGATTTTAGAAAGATAAAATTAGAAGGGAAAAAAAGAAAAATAAAGATATAATAGAATTATTAACAATGTATTTTTTACCTATTCTTTTGTCAAAAATGTTATCATAATAGGCAAAATTTGTATTGTTTTGGTAGATAATGTTATTCTCATTTAGTTTAAATCAAACTATCTATCTACAAATAATTTTGTTTTAATCTTACGCATATTATCATGCTTTTTTAGGACAACAACATTTGGCTATCTATATGTCACAACTATCGATATAATAGTGTTCCATCAATTTTTATAGATATAATATTTATCTCTCAATTGTACATCTAAATACTTAATTTTGCTTCTTCAATGTTATGTATCAAACAATGTGCTCTCCTCTTAAATCATTCATAGCTTCAATCACTTCTCTCATAGTGATATGGGATCTCCAAACCATAAATCCTTAATAATTAAAGACATTCTATTTATCTCAATATCTCAATAGATTTATTTTTAAACCAATTATGATTATAATACTAGATTACTTTGAAATAACAAGGGCATAAATAAAAAAGTTAGGCACTTTTGGATGGAAGTGCTACATCAAAATGTAGAATAGAAATTGGAGATTAAAAACCAAATTAATGGAGGCTATTGTTTTATGATATTCTTCAAATAGATAGACCTATAAGTAGCTTAATATGGAAACCTTAATTATAATGGGATATACTCAAGTTCTGTTTGATAAAATTATGCTTAAAAAAGTGTTAGATTTGGATGACATAAAAAAATGGTTGTTATTTAGATGAATTTCATTGTGTGGGTTTCTGGATGATTTTAACATGTTTATTAGAAAGAATGTTTTTGTTATTATAAGTTAAGGAAAACACCACAATATACTCATAAAAAAATGTTTTCAAAGATAAAAACAAATTGATCATGTGGTTATCATTCAAAATATGGAAAGGCTAGTAGAGAAAACTTATAATCAAGAGTAGAAAGCATAAAAGAAGCACTTGAACTAATCAAAAGGTTGAAGACAACATGGTCATTATTAGCTTTTTCTTATTAGAAGGTATTTACACTATACCAAATTGATATTAAAATCATATTCATAAATGTTATTATTTAGGTGGAAGTGTAGTAGAATAATTTGATTGTTGTCAACATTGTCCTCATCCAAATCATATGTAAAAGCTAATTAAATACTCATGTGATTTGCGATAAGATCAAAGATCCTGGTATTGATAAACATAGTAGATTGGTACTCATACATTAATTAAGCATGAGAATATAGATTGAATTTTTTTTCATCAAGAACTACAATAGTTAACATCTTCTAGTCCAACGTTATGCAGCCGATATCAATTTAGGATCAACAAACATGGCCTTTGTCAATGATTTAGGAAGCTTATAGGTGTAGGTTTTGAGATTAATATAATGGGTGAAGAGACCCATTTTCTCATATTGATAGTTAAACAAGAAGGGAATGGTATCATTGTATCTTAAATAAATTATATAAATGAGTTGCTATAAATACATGATCTTGAGAACCTAAATCCTATTTCAACTTTCAAAAGTCTCTGCAAAAGTATTAAACAAAGACAAGAATGGAAAACAAATTGATTCAAGGTATACAAAGGGATGATATGCTATATAAATAACTACCAGAAGACATAAGAAACTCTTTAGTATGAGACTTTTTTAATCTATTCTCTGATTTGGAACCTATAAAATGAATCTTTTGGTAATTTCTTGGAACAATGGTATTAGGGTTTTCATATTGCAAATTTTAGATATGTCATTATTTTAAAAGATAAAGCTATAAAGATTATGTTTTTTAAAGAGTAAATAAGAAAAGCCTTGAAGGTATTTAATCATTTTTTTGGAGACACCTTAAATTCATGATCTATTAAAAAGCTTTGAACTATTATTGCTTGCAACCAATGAACCTTAATATATAGCATTGGGAGGATTTTTAGAAAAAATTTTTGTGTTGGAAAGGAGACTAAAAGATATGGGATTACATTTGAAAAAATAATCCCCATAAAATATGACAATATGTGTGTCATTTGCCTTACTCAAAACCTTATCTAGTACTCTAAGGACATACAAAGTGATTTTTGGCACCATTTCATTAGGAGGCATACAAAATGAAATGTGGTAGACAAATATTTTTTTTTCAACAGCATGCAACTAGTTGTCATCTTAATGAAGCTGCTTAGGAAATATTTATTCCAAAGGATTAGAAGACTTTTTTATAATGCAAAAGTAGGAGACAATAATCTTGGTTTTAAGAATAGTTCCTTGAGTGAAGGGGGACACATCCATGTGCTTCTATTACTTGCAAATCATGGTTTACTTGATAATATTTAGCAAATGCTTTCTTGCACCGCATTCAATTACTTTATGATTTACTTAGAATGTAAATTATCATAAACAAATATGAGATTATTGGTCTACTGTTGGACAACACTAGTACGAGATTAATGTTGGAAGACATCTCAATTGATTAAATATGTGGATGTAACAATTTATGAAATAACAATGGAAAAGAAAATTGTATGATCAAGAAACTAATTTTGAGTATGACATTTTCCTTATCATGTAAATTAAAGAAACTTGTTGCCCAACTACAATATGCTTGAGTTTACCAATTTGAAATGAAACATTTTCCATCACTAAATGCACCAAATGACAATATTTTATACAATATGATTAGCTATTGGAGAAAAGAGACAATTTTAAGATTAGACTACCTGATTTGAGCTAATAAGTGGATCTAGTAAAATTGGATGGAATAGTTGCTAACAAAAATTAAAACAATATGATCAAACTATTCAATTAGAGGAAATACATTCCATAAAAAAGGTATAAGGAAAAATCGAACAAATCAATTCATATATTTAACTTACACACCCTAATAAAATCATACAAATTAAATTAAACTTATAAAAATGTTGTATATGGCTATCATATAATATGTAGTGGTATAATGAATATTTTGAATCATATATTGGTGATGTTCTCACCCTAATTAAGTCAAAAAATATAAATACAAAATAAAAATACTAGTTTAGACCATGTAATTAACTTACTCATGTAGACTTAAATAAAATCAAATGGTTTGCATGGTAGAGTAAAATTTTTTTGGATTCTATGATCAACTCGCTTTTACTTGCAACAAGAAATCCATTCAATTCATATGGTATATTAACATTCTTTTGTATCAACTTGATTGACTACAAATGGATGTCAAACCATATGATTATTATATTGAATTATATAATCAAACCAATAAAAAGTTTAAAGTTATGAAATTCTCTTATCACATTATTCTACTTTTTTAGCAAATCAAGAATTCTTGTATTGTTTTTGAAATTAAATGGCATTGAGCTTGAATGTTGCAAGAAGTTTAAAAAAAAATTTAAGTCAAGTGTTGTTAATTCTTTTGTCCAATTGAATATATTTTCTTAACAAATTCATACCTATGAATTTATCATTGACATAGTTTCCTATATATTTGTGGTGTTATAACATTTTATTTTAGATTAAAGGTAGTACTTCATGAGTATTATAAAAGAAAATTTTGTTCTTATTTTACTTATTTAGTTTTAAAAATTTTAAACAAATTATGTTAATAAATAATTTATATTCCTTGAATAACTTATATTCTTAATTAGTTAATTATACATAATTCTTTGAAAAATCTAGATTTATAAAATTTTCATGAATTTATTTAGTAAACTATTTGTTCAAAATTAATTTTAATTAAGTCATTCTTTATTCTTAAAAAATTAAAATACTTGACTAATTACAAGCATGGAATAATTTTAATATTTTTAGTGAAATTTTTTAATTCTTTTTAAAATAAATTTTCAATACATATGAATATTTTATAAATTTTTTAATTCTTTTTTAAATTTTTTAATTCTTTTTTAAATTTTTTAATTCTTTTTAAAATTTTTTAATTCTTTTTAAAATTTTTTAATTCTTTTTAAAGTACTTTTTAATTTTTTTTTAAAATAGATTTTAAATATATATGAATATTTTATGCAGTAATTATTGTTATAATACTTTCTAGTTAATTTCATAATAAATCTTAAAAGTATTGAGTACTCTTTATTCATAAGAAAGTTACCAATACTTACTTTTTTGGGATATTATTTTGAATTATTTTCTTATATTTTTTAATTTTAATTATCATGACAACTTGCTATATTTTTTGAATTTTCATTATACATTTTGGAGTTAAAAATATCAAATAATCAATATGCTAAAAAATTTGTTAAATATTGATGTCAAAAAACTTTTTTAGGTCATAAGTCTTCCTTAGGCCTCATTACATATGAGTTGGTTCTACATATTTTTTACTTATGTGCACCATTTTTTAGTTGTTGTATACTATTTTTTAAAAATTTTACTATAAATGCTTTCTTTTAGTTTTCAATTTTTCTTCACTTTTTTTATGATAACTTTGATAGTAAAGTTATAAATAGTTTTTAATAGATTTATTTATGTGTCTTTTTTTGGTATTTTTATTTAAACTTATCACGTTTTGTTAGCTAACTACTCTTTAAATTAAAAAAAATTAAATATTTAAATATTTCAAATATCATTAGCTTATTTATTATACTATATTAATAGGAGAACTCATTGTAGAAATATTACACATATTTCTTATCTTATTTATATATGAAATAACCTTGTTTTAACATTTTTTTCATATAATACAAATACTTTAAATATTATGTTGTCCTCATAATTGACATTTTTAACTTCAATTATATTTTTTTTAAAACTAACATGAGTTGACAAAGCTTTAAGTTATTTAATTTATGTTATAGCATTAATGTTCAAGTATTTAATTTTAAATTATTTTTTTCAGATCACAAAATTTAATTTTTTTAAATAATAAAAAATAATTATTTATTTATTTAATATGAAAATGTTTTTTTAAATATTTTTTTTCAAATTATGAAAATAATTTTTTTAAAACAAATTTAAAAAATTGTTTCTTTTTTAATTTTTTAATTTTTAAATTCTTTTTTAAAATTATTTTTTACAATTTTATTATGCTATGTTTTTTTAATATTTATGATACATTTTTTTGTGTGTTTTTATATTTTTACTTTCTATAGAAATTATATTTTTAAATATTAATTTATCACGTGGCAAATCACTTTAACATCTATGACTTTTTTTTTGTAAAATATTTTTTAAGACAAAAGCTCTAATAGGAAATCTTTATGATTACGACTAATGTTTAAATATTTGACATTTGTATTTAAAGAAAAATTAACATTTTCCAACATATATAATATATTAATAAGTTTTATATTTTAGCTATTGTTTATATCTTAGAAATTACTAGAAACTAATTCAAATATTGATGATATAAAGCTATATTTAAGTATATTATTTTATTGACATAATGTAAATGTTTTTTAAAATAGAAATTATAGGCTAAGAAATTTTTTTATTCTTTTTATATAGAAATAGAAAGATAAATTGTAATTAATTTCGTAATTTTTTATCACATTTTATTCACATATTTTTAGATATTTTTAGAAATTTCTATAAACTATTTTTACGTGAAGTTTTGTAACATATAATTTTTTATACAATGTCCATAATTATTTTATCTTTTTTATTTATATTGGTTTGTTCCTCATTGATTAGTTGTAACGACTACCTCATATATTTAACATTAAGACTAAAAATTTAAAAATTAAATTATTTTAAAAAACATATATCATTTAATTATTTCAAAATATTTAAATTAATAAGTTTAAAACAATTGCTGCACTAGGGAAATTTGCATTCATTTCTAGTACATTTGGCGACAATAATTTAAGTCATTTTAATTGTTTGTTTACTTGATAATTCTTTTATTTTTTTTTTTACATGGAAAATTTTTTCTTGTTTTAATTAGTTAAATATTTTTCTAATATATTATACATGTTGTTATAAAATTGTTGTGGACAAATTTCAGGACAACTTAGCATTTTCTTATTATACAACATTTTTATTTAAATTGAATTTATTTGTTATTTATATTACGATATTTAATTTGAATCCTTCTAGCATTTGATCCATTTCCATATTAGTTTTATAATTTTTTTTTGCCAATTAGGCATGTCTACTAATGTGCCAATATAAATGGATTTATTAAGCAAAGAAAAAATAATTATTGTTATATTAAACATCTGACAAATCAACATATGATAGAAATGACAAGAAATAGTTTACATAAAACTAGGAAAAGAAATTTGTTTTGTGAAAATTATGAAAATATAAAATAGTAAAAACTAATATTTATCTAATTTATTAAATATATATATATAATTCAAAGAGTTTAACATATAAAAAACGATTTACTTATCATTACAAATAAAAAAATAAATTAAACAATAAATAAATTAAAGAAAATAAATAAAAAGAAAACCCAAAGCATATAATATTACAAATATATTCATAGCACAATTTCAACAAAATGTGGTAATAGAACAAATTTTACTAAACAAAGGTGAAAGCAAAGTTTCTTCAACATCAAAAAATTAAAATAATACACTACAAAATATCTGAAAGTCATAAAAATATCGTGTACAATTTTTCATAATGTATTGCATATATATTCAAAAAAGTTACAATTGAAAAATAAAAAATAACAAGAAATATAGTTTATCAATAAGAATTCGATATTTTATAAATTATATATATATATATATATATATATATATATATATATATATTACATAACAGCATGATAAATGTTTTATCAACGAAATTATGAAGAAAAAGATAGAATGGAGATCCTCCAACAAAATTTGGATCTTGCTCTTATGGCATAATGATAAAATGTAAAGAATAATTGAAAATGAAGGAGGGACAATCTTTGTGCTCCTCACTAATTTCTTGCTTGTATCGAAAATTTCAATGATAGAGAAATAAAATATCATGATAGAAATTTTATATTTTCTTTTATAATGGTTTTTAACATGTTGACAGTACGAATCTATGTATCAAAATGATAACCTTCAAGTATCAAAAAATTCCTTATACGTAAACTATTTCAAAAGAATAAATATTACAAATAAAAAATGGCTGAGAAATGATTATTATTAATCTTCTTGTACAACTTCTCTTATATTAATTAACCTTATTAAAAAATTTCATATTTTATGCATTTATACTCTTAGGATATTTCATTGAGTTCATTTATTATTTTGAAGATGCGACTAATTCTTCTACATAAAACAAAGAAAAGAAATTTTTTTGTGAAAATTATGAAAATATAAAATAGTAAAAAATAAAAAATTATCCAATTTGTTAAACATATATACCATTCAAATTGTATAAAATATAAAAAGTAATTTGCATATCATTACAAATAAAATAACAAAGCAAAATTAAAAAAGAAAAAAAATTAAAGAAAATAAATAAAATGAAAACATGAAACATGTAATATTAAAAATATTTTCATATCGCAATATCATTAAAACGAGAAAAGAAAACACTTTTTACGAAACAAAATTGAAACAAAAGTTTCTTTGCCACGAAAAAAGTAAAATAATAGACCCTAGTAATTATCAAAAAATCATCAAAATATCGTGCACAATTTTTCATAAAATATTGCACGTATATTGAAAGAATTAAAAAATTTTAAATAAAATAATAAAAAAATAACAAAACATTTTTTTTATTAATAAAAAATTAATAATATATATATATATATAGAAAATTTCCTTCTACATAAACCATTGCAAAAAAATAAATATTACGATTGAAAGATACTAAGAAATTATTAATATTAATCTTGTGCTACAACTTATCTGATATTAGTCAACCCTACTAAAACATTTCATACTTTATGTATTTATACTCTTTGGATGTTTCATTGAGTTCAACATTTATTTTAAAGATTTGATTAATTATGTTATCAAAATAAATTCATATAAATAGGTAAATAAACATTATTCTCTGTTTTATATTTAAAACCAATGGTAAGAACATTTTTTGGAGTAAAATAATTTCACCTTATTTTTCTTTAGATGCATTAGTTAGATTAAATTTAAGATAGAAAAACATAAATAGATATGTTTTGGAAAGGTAATGTTTAAAACGCTTATTATTATATTAGAAGTATAATTAGAATATTATTAAGAAGTTAATTAGATTCAATTAGAGTTAATTTTGGTAGATAAATTTTCAAAAGTTTTTCAGATTTGTATTTATATTAAAGAAACTCAAAACTTCATATTTGAACTTATCATTCATGATATGTAAAGATGAAATATTGAATAATCAGATGGATATTTTAAGTGATATAACTTTCATGACCAAAATGCCAAGCACTTTCTTAGGATAACTACGTTCTTTCAAAATATAATATAAATATAGCCATATAAATCCATCACACAAATTATTATTTACGTAATTTCCATAGTTAATAGCAATGTGGTATGGTTGAGTTTCTATCACTTTAATGGCTTCACAAAAGTTTATTAAAATGGGTCAAATAACTTTAATAGGATTAATATTTGTAAATTTATATAAGATAATCCCAAGTAAACAATAAAGCTCTCATTAATAAAAATTATAGCTTCTTGAAAAAATTAATATTAAACATATTAAGAGATTTCCCATAATAGTAAATTAGATTTTGATAGTGAATTAAGTAATTTAATGCATAAATGTGTAACATGAAACATTTTATGGTTTGAGTAAAATACAAATCCATGTAACTAATGTACAATTTGAGTTGCTTATGTTTAGAATATTTAACATAGTGTTTCACATATTTCAAGATAGATATGTTTTTATAAGGAAACTCAGAAATGGATAAATATTTTTATATTTAACTTTCCTTAAAATAGAATCTAACCTTCTAAAACATATACCTAATGTAAAAAAAGTTGGTCACAAGTGGCATAAAAACTACATCAAAGATATAAAAGTCAAGAGGCAGTTACTTGGCAAATATGAAGTATAATAATATTGAAATATACACGATAGTGTGGTCATGAGTTGAGCTTATGAAACACTATTTGGTCGAGAATAATTTCAAATAAATCAATTAGAAAATGTGCTCACACCATTCTTCATTTAGAATACAATAATGTGAAGCCATAATGTGGGTGGTAGGAAAATGTTAAAAATGAGGGAAGAAAAGGAAAATGTAGAAATCCAACAAGCAATGATTTTGTAACATAATGATTTTTTTCAATGCCCCTCTGTATGCCATTTTCAATTTCTACTTAAATAAAAGTAATTAATATGCATTTACTTTGTTATGCTAATTATTAGGCTATAGGTAAAGGAAAACAAATCACTTTAAACTTTTAGCTTTGTGGGAGCTACTTGGACTATGAAAAAAATAAAAATGTTGAATTGTACACGATAGTGAGGCCATTTGTGGAGGTACTTGGACTATGAAAAAAATTGCCTTTTGATCAGATTTTTAATGATATTCCTATACACTATCTATGTAATTTGAATTTAGTTGTTTTGCATGAAATTAAGTTGCAATCTACTTTTATCAACTAGTTCTTTGGTAGTTTAGCCATTTTTTCTTTTTAATTTATGTTTAAAATACATTATATTTAAAACCTTATGATGTAATAAATAGAAAGATATTTTTTTAATATTGGCATTATATTTCTAGAAATAATATAGGCCATGTCCTTAGTCATTTAAGTCTTAAACCTCATAAATCATTTGGCATTATACATAGTTTCGCTAGGATAGCTAATAAAATGGTTCAAGTTATGGAATTAAGTATAATGGTAATCCCTACTATGGACATGGTATCACTAAGAGTGTATAAGTGGTTTGTCTAGTAAGAGACAAGGATTTAATAACCTAAGGAATATGTTTGTACATCATTTTCTATGTAATATGTTATTTTTCATGTGTGGGATTTCTCGTTATAAGTGATAACCCTTAACACAACATAAATTGGCATTGACTCATTTTTAAATACCTAGAAATAATTTTCATTCATTTCCCTGACATTCTGTTATTACAATTTAAATAATATTTGGCGTAAAGCAGTTTAAATAATATTTGGCATAAGACACTTGTTTTTACTCATCTAATAAATTTATTATATATTGCCATATATGCTATTAAATTTTGCTTCTATCTATTTAGAAGGACATGTAAAATAGAAGTTGTTGATGTCATCAACAAAAATGGTGAGAAATTCATTCTGATATGAAAGTAGGTAACCATTGTTGTGTGATTGCAATATAAGTAAAACAAATTCATTTTATGGTCTTCCAAATTTTTGTACATCTGATGCGCATATCCATAACATTAAAATTATATGTTTTTATTGAAAGACGCCACTCATATCAGTCCAATGTAAATAAAGATTAGGGTTTTTAGTGTAAGAGTTGAGATGCTTTTTCGTTGCTCATATTGGGATATTCTTTCTTTCTTTTCTACTTAACAAATAAATTTTCACAATATAATTACATCATAAGATGAAGAGTATTATTGATGGCAAAGATTAAATGGATGATAATGTAATCAACATAATTCATATTAGTCCATTGTTTGTAGTTTTTTATCAACCTTCAAACTTGCCTAAGCTGCAACATATAGTATGTTGTGATGATAGCCAGGTTTTCCTTACATAATGTTATGACTTAAAGCAACATTAAATCATAGTAATACTATATTTTGATAGTATATACTTGGATTCATGCTTTCTTTATCCATTAGTTATTAAATTTGTGTTGAGAAAATCATGTAATAGGATTAATAGTGGTCACCACACACTGTTATTCAATTAATTTTATGTTATGAGATTTTATGAACATGAATAGTAAATCTAAAAAGTAGTACCTCTCTTACAAAAATAATATTTCTATTATATAAAAAAGGTAAAAACCTTGAATATCATTATTCTAACAGCATGTAATATTAAAATTACTACATATTTTAAATGTAATGTCCTATATGATGACAAAATGCATGGAATTTGTAGTTTGTTGACATTAATAATAGCTTTGTATTTATCTAGACTTGATGTTCCATCCCTATATGAGTTGAATTTTTTATTTTTTTTCTTAGTAAGAGTATGGATACATTATTATTTTCATGGTATAATAAGGTCCACTTTATTTTTAGCAAATTAGTCTCCAAATTTGCATCATTCCATTGGCTAACTCTTGTTGTATATTTTCTCTATCTTGAAATAGATTATGTAGCACACTGCAATCCACTAAAATGTATAAATGGTTAATTTCCAATTTGTTGCATAATTGAAGACACCTTATGCTTGATGAAATAATTAATGAGGTAAAAAAAATTTGAATAACTTAACTAACTTAAGATACTTACAATTAGGAGTTTGGTGTGTGATGGAAGTAACTATCATAGCAACAATGATTTTGGGCTATTAATGGCTTGAATATCTGGTTTGAAAAGTTTATTTAAATTCCATGAAAATTCATCAATCCATTTTGTTAAAAGTTTGCCTTATTTATAAATGATATTTTAGGACTAAAAGTACTAACCAAATAAGCAAAATAATCATTATTGTTTCTCCCATTTTTTATTACTAGTTGAAAATTAATTATTTAATGAAAATATTCTAAAGGCTAAAAATAGTAGCTAAAAAATGTCCTTGAATCACATGAATATAATGAACTATGACTAATTATCTGGGATAACTATATGATAGAACAAATGAGATTTGATGGGGATGTTTACAAAATGTATTTGATCAAAATTATTAGATCGAGAACTTTGTTTGATGGCTAAATTTGAATCTTACACATTGAACAAAAAATGATCATGCAATTACTAAATGTTATCAGGCTTTATAAAATGATGAATTATAAAAAAATTTATGAAAAACAAATTGGCAAGTGAATGAAACACAAAATTTGAAATTAGATTACATTGAAAGATAAAAAAAGTTCTCAAACATTCCAAAAAAAAGACATGGGCATTTGGCTCATCTTTAACCATAATTTCGATAAATGTAGAGAAGGCATGTGACTACATTGATTAGCCCTTCTATGTTCAATCTTGTTAAATATTGGGCTTTTAGAGATGTGTTATGATTAGATTGTGTAATACATTTCAAAAATTTGTTACAAAATGAAGATTAATGATAATGTTTGCAAGAATAATTAACCAAAAAAGATATAATTTAAAATAACAAAATTTTAATAATTAGACATAATTTATGCCACAAAAAAGTTTCTTAACAAGATATTAAAGAAAGAATACCATAGTATAATCATTACAAGTAAAGAACTAATGTATAGTTATGTTTAACAAGAATATAAAATATAATTTATATAAATAATAAAAAATTATCGTGATCAATTAGTCAAAAATAAGTCATCATCCAAAAATCTCAAAAAAAGCAGAATGGTTAAGAAGTATAATATTTTCATTAACAAAACATTAGTGTCTTAAATAAATAGAATATTTCTTCAGTTTTCATACAAATGATAACTTTTATAAGTAATTTAAAAAGTTATAGTTTGCAATTAATCTAAAAACATAACAATCTAAAAATCCATTAGATGATATAACATCATAGCTTTTTAAATTTTTTGTGTATTCATGTGAATTACAAAGAACTTACCTTGGAAAAAAGAAGGAATATAAAACACAAAAAATTTAAAATTTCATAAATAATAGCTCAATTAAATGATTTTGTAAAACATGTACAAATAGTTAAAAATATTTTTAAATAACATGAAATTGATTAATTTATTTACACAATTTGAGAATACAAAAGACTAAAAATTCTAAAAATTAAGAAAATAAAATATTATCTATATTTATATGAAAAAATAATTATAATAGAATAACAACATTAAATATCTATTTAGAAAAAAAATTTAAATATTTAAGAAATAAAAATGATTGAATTTGTAAACTTTTAGCACATTTCATAAAAAATTTAAAAAAATGAATTCACTAATATAGTTGAAAATATTAGAAATGAATTTTGAATGTTTCAGAAAAGATTGTTATGTTTGCAAAATTTCAATTATAGTATATTTTGATTTGAAAGTTTTAACAATTTGACTAATAGATATTGTGTAACTAAAAAAACTTACCCTGTTCATTCTCAAAATCATAGAAAGCACCCCATTTTTGCTCTAGCCTATGTTGGAGTCAACTTGACAAAATGCTTTGTTCTTTTGCAAGGCCACATAGGTGGCTCCTCACTCAATTGTACTACTTCTTCAATTGTGGCCATGTACAAATAATGTCATTGAAAAGAGAGCAATATAGTTTATATAATTACTAAAACACTTGCAAAAATAATATTAAATAATTATATAGTTCATAAAAAAATAGTATGGCCTAATAACTAAATACTATGAAATGATGTTGTTTTCCAAGCTAATCTGTGAAACTTCAAAGTAATAGCAATGTTGATGAAGCAAGTAAAACACTAAATATAATATCAATCAAGCAAACAAGATAAAGGATGAAACCAATGTGAAAAACACAACCAACTTCATTATTCTTGTTTTGCTTGTAACATTACTTACTAATAGATTCAATGTCATATTCAATAGAAAATAACTTGTATTTATATGAATAAAAGGAATATAGTTGAATAAAAAAAATTGAATAATTAAAATCCCCTTCTCAAAAGAATCAAATTTACTAACATGCTTTTATGATAATGATCATACTACAATAAACCTAAGATCCTGCTCAACGATAACTATTACTTTCAGATTGCTTGTATTAAGTGCTTATCTAATCTATTCTTTTTTTCATATCTCAATGTATCATATTTATATGAGGAATACATTATGATATAGGATTAGACAAATTTACCCAAGAAAATTCTTTAGCATGAGAGCACATTGTATGATGTAAGTGTGTAGCATATAATACATTGAACGAGAAGCTCAAGAAGGTAATCATGAATGATTGTATATGCGTGAAAAGAAGACAAAACAAACATAATAGTAAAAAGATTAACAATTGGAACAAATGCCCAATTTGTCAAATAAAACCATATATAATTCCATATCATAAAGGAACGATATTAATAGTGAAATGGTACAATAGGAATCTTTCTATATGTTATTTGTAAGATTGATGAAACTTGTACGAATATGTTGTATACTTTTAAGTCAATGCATATTTCAACTCAATTAATATGATTGTACTAGTATGACCTCTAGATCACATAAGTACACATAATTTAGCTAACTTATAATTTAGGTTCTCAACACTTAGCATATAACAACTAATTATACATTAAAAAAATGTTAACGTACTTATATGACACTAAAAACTTTACATCACATACTTAATATTGCTTAATTTAAGCCATATCCAATCTTTTAATGATAATAATATATGATACACAAGACATTATTTTGTGTTAGTCTATATTACACACTTTAACACACTTCTCTAGTCGCCATTCAGTGTTGAAGTATGATAAGAATATGAAAATATTACAAATAGTGCAATTGATGGAAATCACTCATGGTCACATTCAACTTATGTTTCATTTAATGCCATGCTTATAGATTGTATCATAAGATAGTTGAAAGGTAAAATGTTAAAACTAAAGGGAATATGCAATTTTACTACTTGTACTAATTATAATAATTGATCAATTTAATAAATGAAATCAACATAATAAATATCGATACGTATATAACATGTATAAAATGCATGCTTTATTGTCTCCCAAATTCAATATTCGTTAGTAATATAATATATCCATATTTGTCAAATCATTATAAAAGAATAAGTTTTATAATTCGAACTAAAATGAAGTGAACATGAAGAATCTTAGATTTGGAACTACTCCACCATGAGCTAAACAAGTGACTCCTTGATATGCACCTTGGGCCAAACTGGAATAAAACAATCAAAACTTATTAAATTATTTTTACAAGTGAATTACACGATGGAACACTTGATCAAGATTTTTAAATTAATAATCCATATTGATTTTGAGCTGCATGATTCAAATGTCATTCAACAAATTTTGTTAATAAAAATATGATTCATCAAACAAGTCGTGCACAATCAAGTGTTTATTAGTTCGAACTGTTCGTGTTTCATTCAAACAACTTTAATTTTGTATATAAAGATAATAATTACTAAAACAATGTATATCATTAAAGTGTTTTAAAATTATTAAAACTATCATGAATGAGTAATTCTAAATAATAAAATCAATTTTTGACATCATTCTTTTTTTATAAATAAATAAAAGGTGTTATAATGATAAGTGTATCAAGAAATATGGAACCTAAACAAAAAATATATCATCATTATTATAAACTATTTAAAAAAATTATATATTTACTAAGCATAATAAGAATTTCTTAATAATGGAAGAAATCTTGCATTAGAAATAAAAAACTCAAATTAGTAAGAGTACACAAGTTATTAAAATATTAGAATGCTCAATATATTGAAAGTTATGTACAAAAAATATTTAGTTGAAAATGCTCTCAAGGTGTAGTGTGCAACAAATTTACTAAACGAGATGATGAGCTTAATAAAAGAATCTACAATTTTAGGACTTAATTGCATAAGAGTAACTTGTGTGTGCATGCTTTATGTGGGTACAATATGCCTTTTAAAGAATTATAAAAGCTAAATGTAGACATAAAAAATACTTGAGCATACATGAGCATGCTTTTTCATTTGTGCACCTAGATAACAAGATGCATTTTGTAGATAAAAATATGGTTTACATTAGGTATATGATCTTCGGTGGTGTTTCCATTTGTTATTGTACACTTTTTTATCCATTGCATAAATTTTTTTTTCCTTATCATAATTATCGAGATATTTTATTAATATTTCCTAAAGTTATTTTTAATACTTTTTAATTTTTTTATTATTCAATATTTTGCCTTTTTTATTTCAATTTATGGACATAGATTAAAACTTTTAGATGTTACAAACTATTTATTTATTTTTCTTTCTTGAGTTTCAAAAATTTATATTTGTATTATTTTGTTGAACATTTTTTTCTTTTAAATACTTATCAATATTATATTACAAACATTTTGTAATACTTTAAATTTGTAAAATTTCATGTTTTTTACTTGATGATTTTCTATATTTTTGTGCCTTTCCCAAGTTTGGAATCGCACAACATTTTTTCGATATCCCATATAAATACTTTGTTAAATTAAAATATAAACAACTCAATGTTATAAATGGTTTTAGATTTTTTTAGCATATAATATTTTGTTAATTTCAGAAATATACCTCTATAATAGCATGATGGGACAATTGATTATTGATTTTTCTTTCACAATTACTTAATTTACAATGATAATTAACTTTTATCTCTTTGCTCTCATATTTGAGTTTGTATTTGTATTTTTACATAAATTGTATTACTTAAATGCTATTTTGTTACATATTCATATAGCTTATTTATAAAAAATCTTAAATTACCTTAATTGTTTGTGTTATTGTTAACATAATAGTTGTATTTATTTTACGTAGTTATTCTATTGAAATTTTAAGCATTGTTTTTTTAATATTGCAAAAATGTTTTAGTGTTTTAGATATTTTATTTCTTTTACATAAGCAAAATTTTGAAATATTCTTCAACGAATTACTTCAAAATGCTCAATAAAATGTTGTATTAATAATATGCTTCTTATTAGATAATATAGCAAAAATGGTCATAAGAATTAGAGCATGGACTCTAAAAAAGTAAAAAATGTTATAATTAAATTTTAAAATTTTAATATATTAAAAAAAATGTCAGTACAAATAATGGATTAGAAATTTAACAAATAAAAATATACAAACTGTTTAGATTTAGTTATTTAATTTACAAATTATTTAGCAAAATATGTTTTGTTTTCATAATTTATCAAGGCTATGTTGATGGCAGCTTTGTAATAATATATATTTTTTATTATGTTTCTTATTTTCTTTTGTTTAATTTTAAATATTTATTTTTTAATAGTATATTTTTATTGTTCTTAGTAGATACCAATTTTTTTGATATGTTACATCAGCAATTTTAACATTTCAAATGTTAAATATTTAATATTATTGTAAATATATATTTGATATTTTTTTCCTTTTTTTTGATTAATTTAAATGTTATATTAATTAAATATCTTCTATTTCTTCATTATAATATTTTATTAAATGTTTTCTTCACTATAAAACTTGGATAACTTAATTTGTTTCACAATTTATGTGCCTTGATATAATTGTAGAAATTCTTAGACATGTTAAACATTTAGTTATATTTATGCTTACAACAACTTAGTTTTGTTTCAATATTTATATAATTTATTAGAAGAATTTCTTTTGCAAATTATAAAAAGCTTTAGCAACTTTAGTCCTTTTATTTCATCATTTAAAATGAACTTTAAAATATTAAAATTTATGTAAAAGTAAAAAAGTAAGATAAATAAAAGATAATTTTGATAATCGAATATCAATAATAATAAAAAAACTAATTCTTCACTAAAATGTTTTTAAAAAAATTAAAATATCAAACATAATTATAAGGCTCGATAAAAAAATAACAATAATTAGAATTTTTATGACTTTAAATGATTGTGTAACAAGAAATTATGCATCAAAATGTTAGAATAACAAATAAGAAAATAAAAAAACATAACAGTGATTCAAAATTATATGACAACTAATTTCATCAAAATATTATATAAAAACTATAAATATTGAGAATATCTTAGCAAAATAGAAGTTGTTTTAAAAAAATTATCAGCATAATAGGATTTTTGAAATTATGTAAAATTGATGTCAAATAAGTTCAAAGAAATAAATGAACAATAATATATTGCATTTTAAAAATTGTGTATGGAATGTTGAATAAAGAAGTGAAAAACCATACGATAGTAATATATTGGACTATGAAAACTATTATATTATAATAATTTAAATAGGTGTTTAGGTTTGTAACAACATAGATGTAAATTAAGAAAGCATGACATTAAAATGATTAATGTTTTTAAGATAATTTAATAAATCTTAATGCTGGTGTCATAAAAGCGTTTTTAAAAAATTATTAGACACTTAAATATATGTTGTCAATTTAACAAAATTAGCCTCAAAAAAATTTGTGATAAGTTTGCATAAAAAATAATAAAAAGGAAAGAAAAATCATGAAATAAATAAAGAATAATATTAAAAAAATTTAAGTTCTTTCCATAACTCTTTTTAAATAATGTATCTCAGGCTCACGATATTTAACAAAAACAATTTAAAAATTTTAAAAATATAAAAGGCCATTAAGGTATAAAAACTTATTCCTTTCTATTCATTTTAGTTTTAATAAAAAATTTGTTATTCATTTATTATGATAAAAACCTTTTAAAATAAAATAAAATTATTCTTATATTTTAAATTTTTAATACTCTACTTTAGCGTAAGTCTATATCTTCTATTTTATACCTTTTTATTTTGTAAACACTTGTGCTTTACATTACAACAAATTAAGCAAATTGCTCCAAGAAATTTGGGTTTTTAGAATATAAACTATTTTCTCATTTTAACTATATATAAATTTTTTACGTAATTTTTAAAAGCAAAGTATATATATATAATGTTTCCAAATTTTTAATATTTTATGTTTGCTTTGTTTTTCCTATTATTTTACTTTAAGCTATGAAATTCTAATTTTTTTTGTTGATGTTTTAAGACTAAAATACTGTTCAAATTCTTTTCTGAAATTATAAATCAACTTCACAATTGAATTAAACTTTATTTTATAAATAAATAAATAAATATATATATATATATATATATATATATATATATATATATATATATATATATATACATACATACATACATATAATATAACACAATATTTTAAAGTATTTGACGAAATTTTATCTCATAAGTTATAATTATTAAATAATTGATATGTCATGTTAAATTGCGTAAACAGTGCTGTACAGCACTAAATGATCTATGATTTTCAATTATATAACAACAAAACTTTTCAACTAATTTCAAACCATGTCGAGGAGGTTCTCTAAACAAAATAAAAAAAAATAAAAAATCAGGAAGCAAAAAAATTTTTAATTATATGCACGTCATCTGAAAAGATTTACGTCATTTAAAGTAAAATATATTTCACAAAAAAAATTAAAATATTCTTACATTTAAAATAATTTTTTAATGCAACCTTAGAAAAAAAAAATTATAGTAGTCAAAGCTTAAAATAAAAAAATCGGAAAGCTGAAAATTTGTAAATAATAATCCAAAAATGCATGTATGACACATCGTATGTATAAAAAAATAAAAAAAGTATAAAAATGAATACAATCTAATGAAAAGGAGTGCTAATTTTTCAAATTGTTTGTTATAATAGAAACACTTTTATTATTTTTATTATACATATTGTTCATATTTTAAATTTTTTATTTTTCTTATATTGAAAATTTTATCTTTTATAATTTAAATAATCTTGAAGGACTAGGAAAGTATAAACGGTAACTTAAGCGAAATGATATTTGAAATGTTAAAACTTAGTTAACAAAAGTATATACAATATTAAAAAAAATTAAAATTTTAAGACAAATAAATGTTAAAAATATTATTTAAATTTATAAAATTTGTTTATATGTATTACCATGATTTCTATGCTAACCAACAACACATTTTCCTACAATATTTAAAACTTTAGAAGTATAGCATACTATGTTACTCACAATTTTTAAATATATTTGCAAATAACATTTGTGAGATTAATGTATAAGCTATGCAAAAAACTGGAGTTGAGAAATTAATAAATCATAAAAAACATAACATCAATAAAACAAACATTGAAATTTTCTAACAAACATATTCATAAGCTATTTTGGCATAATTTAGATATTTATACTATGTTTTGGAAAAATTATAAAGAAACAATAGTTGAATAGTGAACATCATTGAATATTTTTATTTAGTAAAATTTTTTAAAAAAATTAGAAACATTTGTGCCAACAATTATTGTAAATTATTCTTATATAAAAAAATTAAAGATTATAAAAACATTATTGTATGTAATAAGATAGGCATAATAAATATACAAATTTAAATAAAATTTAAAATTAAAATGAAACCTAACAAAAAGACTATTACATATAATTTTTCCACAATATGCACACTGAATATAATAATTTCTTAGAGCACTTCTATAATTATGATTAAAGACAAAAAGCAAAGAAGTATAAAAAAATAAAATTTTTGAATAAACAAGAAACTAATAATTATTAAAATTAGATCATCAATATATATTTTTTATATTTATAATGATGACAAAAAAGTTTGTACACCTCCATATAATTAAAACAATTATCGCTATTGATAAAACTAAAATATAAATATTGATATAAAAACCTTTAAATATTCTTAATTTTATTCATAATAAAAAATAGATAACATTAAGTGGGTTTTATGTTGAACATGATATTCCAAACAAATGCAAAATGGATAAGAATCTATAAGATTAGATATATAAAAAAACTACAAACTATTACATAGAAAATAAAATTAAGATGATGAAGACTTATTTAAAATATTAATTTTATACACAAAATTTATAAATCATAAATTGGATTGGGGATTCATATTACTAAAGAAAAAAATGTGTGCATATATGGTTGTGGGTGTGTTCGTGCACCTATATGTGTATGCATGTGTATGTGTGCTAATGTTTGTGTGTGTATGTGTATGCTTGTATTCTTGTTTGTGTGTGCATCAACACAATACATAAATGAAATATTTTATTAAAAGAAATTTATTAAAAATGATATTTAAAATTTAAAAATACATATAAAGATGCTATAAACAAAAACCTAACTTAAGAAAATTTCAAAAATTAAATAATTGTAATTCTCGTATGCATCTCTTCAAATTGGGAATGAATTACAAAACATATTGATGTCAATTCATCAACTAGTTGTGATACTCTACATAATATATAAGATAAGTGCAATATATATAAGACACAATAAACACGTCATACAAAATATGCTTCTTGATATCTTTATTGTTCATAATTGGAAACATTCATACAGTGACAATGTCCATCACTTCCGCATTAAACACATGTAATATGAGAGCATCACATTAGTGACATCATATTCGCATTAACAATATCTAATGTAATGACGAATTATCTCAGATATCACATTATAACGTTTTGTTGTCACCATCTAAATTCCATTAGATTAAATCATCTCAAAAATATGTTATAAGATGTCACATATTAGATGTAACACATAATAAATGTTGTAATATTTAGCATAAAATAAATTTCATTCTATAAAGAAATGGCTTGCAGGATTTTGAAGAAATATTATTATCAAATAAAATAACACATGGGATCAAAATATAAAAAGCTTTTAAATTAACAAAAGACCTCTTCCTTATTTTCTAAAATTTTGAATCTTAAAAAAATTAATTTAATATAAATATGAAAAATATTAAATATTATATAACATCAAACAGTTTTAGGTTTCAATGCAATTTGCAAAATAAGCGGCTTTTCAAAAAAAAACATAATTTAGAAAATTATTATTTTTAAAAATAATTAAATTTAAAATATATAAATGATAAATAAAAATATAATAAAACTAAAAATAATAACATTATTATAACTCAACATTAATGCACTAAAAAATAAAAATAATTTCCAAAATGCATGAATTATAAATCTTTTCATATTTCAAGCTAAAAACGCTCACAATACAAATAAAAGAAGTTAAAAGTTAAAAAAATACACAAAAAATAAGTAATTATTTAAGATGCAAATAGTGTTTAATGTTAAAAGTGTACAAAACTTTCAGTAAAGAAAATAAATATAAATTAATTAATAAATATAAAATAATAAAGAAATTTTTCTTTAAAAAAATAAAATAATATAACAAATTAAGGGTCATTGTCTAGTACAAACATTCAGTGATGCACGTGACCAATAAGGGAAAGATTCTTGACTATTTTAATTAGTATTTTCCATTAATTTTGATTGTATTTTATATTATTAGTGACTTTTTTAAAATAATGTTAATGAGTCAAAGTGCACTCTATGTCAATATGATTGATTATTCTCTTGTCATTTCTATCATATCTTTTAATCATTTATAAAATAGACACTTTTATCCAATTTTTATTTCAAATGTCATTGTCTTTCTTAATAGTTATTTCTGCTTCTATTAATATAAAAAAAAACTTATTCATTATGCCTAAAATATTTCAGTTATAAATTTTTTTATTGCCTTGTAATGTTTAATATTTAATAAATTTTAGTGCATCTTATGAAAAGACATGTTCTTTTAAGTAGTTTTAATATTTTGTGTTGTTAATGATCTTTTTTTCTTAATCCAAAAAACATTATTTTGTAATATTTGCTTGAAGAAAAAACATATATCTTTGTAACTATTTGTACATCGAATATGGTAGATAATTTTAAATATTTGTATGCCATTTTTCAATACAAATATCATTTATTTCTTTTAAATTTTAAATTTATATTGCCATATTCTCATTATTTGAAACATAGACAAATTGTTTTAAAAAAACTTTTATATTTACAATTTAAAACATTGGAGCATTTAATAATAATGATGTCTAATTCTTATTTGCTTGTTCTTAAAGGCTCTATATAACGGAATGTAATGAATAGCTAATTCTCAAGAGTATCTAGCACGTAATGTACCTATTTTAATCTAAGAAATTTTTATGTCAAGAATTTTTATTGTTGACGATTTAATATCTTAATAACAAAAGTGAATTTTGAGATGGGAAATTTATTAAATATTTTAATGAAAACATAATTTTATAAAATGCTTTGTGTTTTGGATGAATGTTACCTACTTCATCGAAACATTTTGAAAATTTAACAACTTCTGCAAAGGAGTAGGATTCTTTATGGATTGAAGAAGATTTGAACGATTTAATCTAGTTCAACATAATTGTTGCATTACAACTGGTGAGAATTGATAATTCAAAGCATGGTTCTCTAACTATCTATCCAATATTTTCTAAACCCATTTGCCATTTCCTTTCTTTGTCCATGTCATTAAAGACCTTATGAATGGGTGTTCTCTTATGTACCATTGACTAATTTAATCATTTAATTCATTCAATACTTCTTATATAGGATTGGAGGAACCCTTGTATTAATCAAGTGTAGGGTTTATGTTAAAGTCACTTATTACTAACAAGCTTTAGTTTTCTCTATAATTTGAGTTAACATGCACTAAAGTGCTTTTTCTTTAGCCCTTGAATTTAGCATACATAAAGGTATAATAGGCACTATTCTATTCCCTTGGATTATAAATGAGCATCTGAATTGACTACACATCCTCATTTAATGTTAGACAATGGATGTTTTTTCATTCAAAATAACTTAATTTTATTTGATGTATTCCTAGCTTGTGCTTAAATTCTAATCTCTAACATAGTTTATGTAATTTATTATTATAAATCAAAGATTCCATGGCATTAATCAGAGTTATTTTTTTTTGTGTTGAGGAAATGAAAGAGCTTACTGTGCTCTTATTTTTTTTAACTCTTATACTCTAGACTAGGTTGTTATCAAAAAACGTTATTTGTTATGCAATTTGAGAGACTTAGGAACTTTAGTGAATGTTGCTCAAATAGACTTGCTTCTTTTAACTATTTCTAGTCTCTCTTTAAATGTCTTTTCTCAAAAAGGTTGACCTCGTTCTCTTTAAATTACATTGGACAAGAATTTGTTTTTCTTTTAAGTTAGTCATTGCTAATATCTTTAAATGATTGTTAAGTCATATTGCAAATAAGCTTTATCCTAAGATGCTATTAAATCAAAAGCCAAACATAGTTGTGTTTTCTACCTCTAGGTTTTTTAAAATAAATTTAATTATCAGTAATCTAGATTAAAATTTTATGTTGTTCCACGACAATTTATTGGAAACCTTTATTTTCCTTGAGTATGTGCTAATTATTTTACCAATTTTATTATCGCAAACATTTGAGACTTTTGTACACTCCATTGGGTTGCAACAATGTGGGTGTGCTTTATTATTTTTTCATAAGCATCCTTACCTAACATTAAACTATTACATTGAAATGACATTTCATTTACCATATTTGCCAAATTGATAGATTCATCCACACTTGTTGGTGCGTTGGAAGCCTTAATTACTACTTGAATAGTAGATGACATTTTATTTTTTTACATTAAAGAGAGGCGTGACATTGAATATAGAAGTCAATTCAATAACAAATTATCTTATTGAGTTCATTGCATCATCCATTTGGGTTTTCAACTTTTTTTGTTATGCAGATGAAACTAGGTAATTACATTACTAGATCCACATCAACACACATCCTTACTATGCTTGATCTTGTTAAGCTTATAGTAGCTATTGTGACTTGTTTAGGATTTTCTAACTACCAAAACTAAGTAGTACATTGCTACCATATTAAAAGATGTGTCAATATATACTTAAATGAAATCAAAACTAGAGCTAATGATCATTCAACATTTAAGTGAAACTCAGGATGCCACTTAAACATTTCTTAAAGTCATTGATGATCCATGCCTAGTTAACTTAACATCACAAACAACCTAACTAATGTAATTAGTGCAAGTTTCTTATCAAGAGATTAAACCTTAAAACTTTTAAAAACTTTGATATTCTCAAATGCTTCTAGGATTATTTCCATATTATGGAATTTGTGTGAAAATTTCCTAGTCAATTCAAGCTTGAATGGTCTAGCCATTTTACCCATTTTTTCTTCATTGAAAATAATATGTGCTTGACCATTTGAAATTCTCATTCATTGATACAGACAAGTGAAAGCTCAGCTGTCTAACGAACAACAATAACAAATGAATAGTTGCTGGAGGCGAGGCCTACCAAACCTGCTATGAAGACTAACTAGCCAATTGGCTTGGTATATATTAAAATATGGTCTAGTGCTCACCTACATGAATCTTGATCACTCCATTATGGCTGGAAATTAGGATTATTCATTTATAGTGTTGCTACCTACTTATCATAACCATTGATCTTTTTCATTTTGGTAAAATAATATTATTATTTATGTATTTAATGTAAATATAAACAAATATGATTTAGGATATGCAACATTTGGTAATAATCTCTCATTAGTCAAACATTTGGAGAATCATAAGTTAATATTATTAGCTGCTATGCAATGTACAAAAATTGAGCCTTCTTACAGGAGAACATGTCGTGAAATTACACACTAATTCTCATATAATTTTAGTTCCATAACTAATTAGTGTACAATAATGGGATGACATGTAAAAATTGAAGGTTTGCTTAAATACATATTAATAGAATATTAACAATTTGAACATGCCGCACAACATATGTATTTAAGGATTTAGAATTCTAGTTCATCTAGATTCCTTATTTAGCTTAGATTTATTCACGAAGGATGAATCCTTATCAATTTGGCTCAGCTTAATTCCTAGTGAACCTAAATAGATTATGATCTTGTAATATTAAAGCATTATGCTATGATTAAATATTTATTGACTGATGTTAGCAGTTGTTTAAATGATTAATTCTTGAAGCTAATCATTATGAACATATTTTCGCTATGTTTTATGACATATAACAAAAAATTGTTAATAAATACTGAAATAAAACATGTATGTCAAATAGACTTCAGAATTAGCCTATAATGTGAAGGACCAAGATGGGATAATATTATCTAATCTCATAAAGTAATTAAAAAATCAAATAGGTCAACATGTTAATCTTAATAAGCAATGTAGTTTGTCATTTTGGAGCAAAGAAAGTAAAGGTTAATCTTTATAAGAGCTTAAAATTGAAGGAGACATACACAATTACCTAAGCTTTGTATTTAGGAATCCAAATAAACTTGGGATTCACTATAAGTAGTAGTGTGTGATGAGTGAGGAATTTCAAGTCACATCCAAAACAATGTCATCTATGAATCAAGACATATTTACATGTAACTAAAAATATGGTTTTCCTCAAAGGGTAGTCTAATAAAATATTATTTAGTTGATAGAAATTATTGGGTATACATTTGATGATTCATATGTAAGGCACACAAATTGGTCCTAGATGATAAGGCATTTGCATTGATAAACTTTCTTTTGATTCAATGTTAACAAGAGTTTATGATGAAGCATGCATATGCACATATGATGTGTAAACTAAAAATATTTCCTTCAAAGAATAGATTTCATACAAATCAAATAATAGAAGCTTTTTATTCTTCTAATCGAAATTTTCATTTCAAAGCAAGTTTTTTTCTAGTATCAAATAATTGAACATTGAATCATGTTCTAGAAGAATAGTGTCATAATCATCTATTGTTAGTGTAATTCACAAATGAAAGAAATGTTCAAATAATCATCAATGATAATGGTTCATGCTTTTCTTAAGCTAGTTATATTTCACTTCTTGATCATTAATTCTATTTTCAGGAAATGTACAATATTCCTTTGCAAAAAGAAAATATTTCATCATATTTTTCCCAAATTTGTAATGCCATTCAATAATTAATGAAGTTGATTCATCAAAAATTAAAACATTTGAATTAACTTTATTATATGAAGAACATTCACCTTAACCATAAGTTATTTTCTAATAAAGGGACGATTTACTTTTGGGGTTTCTTTTTCTCTTCCTTCTCTTCTCTTTCTTCTCTTTCTTCTCATTCTTTCCTACTTATTAAATTATTTCTTGTTTTTCCATATTACCCATCTAACACATGCATAGCCTTAAAGAAAGTACTTTGTATTAACATTTTAATGCAAATCTTTGTGATATAATGCAAAAAAATATTATTTATACCTTTTGAATAATGTTTTGCCACTAAGAAATATTCATAATAATGACATGAATTATTGAAATAATTTCCTTAATTTAAATCAGCATTTTGAAGAAATAATTGGAAAGAATTTTTCCAAGACTTAAATTTTTGACTTATGAACTTTGGGGGATAGTTGAGCAAGCTCCCAAATGAGACTTTGCAAAATTTTGAAGAACTAATTTAATATGATTATAGTGAATCTACTCGACAATGTTAAGCCTATGTAGTAAATAACATCCCTACATAAAGCAATTGCATACCTTGATACAACTTGTTTTCCCTTAGGCAAAACCAAAGGAGAAGAATTTTGATTAATCGAATTTTTTCATAATTAAAAAATACTGAATTTTAAATTTTAGCATTTTGGTTCATAAAAAGAAAATATGAATAAAAATACAAGTAAGTCAGACTAAACTTTTTAAGATATCCAACCACTAGGCTTTATTACACACCGTGTAGAATTTTAGAGCCTATGTATATAATCACTCCTTTACTTATCCTGACCATAACGAAGAGGCATCATACAAATATTATTTTATTAAAACAATTTAAGCCTAATGGTCAATAAAAAAGAATACAAGATGTATTTACCTCAATAACACATTTTACTCCAAGCCATGGAGTAAATCTTCCAAATCTCCACCAACAAAAGGCCTTACTTTGGCACTGAATGCTATGCCAATACAATGATTTGATGTAGGATTGCTAGTCTTCCCCACATTAGAAGGACTTGATTTAGGATCTTTCCTTACTCACAAGCAGAGACGGGAATTTTTAAGAATTTTGTTAAAATAAAAAAGAGAAAACATTAACCCTATCATAATTTTGTGGAAATGTAATAAATAAGACAAATTTATTAAGATTAGAAGTTTTAAAAGAAAATCATTAGATTTGTATTATTATGAATATATGAAAGTGTTATGTTACAATAATAGAAGAATGTACTTTAACATTATCCAAAACTATTATTTCAATTAAAAGTTCCACGAAAGACCACCTTGTAAATGAAATTATGCTAGATGATTTAATATGATTCAAATCTATCACATTTTTGTTAACCACATTATCGGAGAAGAACGAGGCTATTTATAGGAACTTGAGAGCTACTAATTTCCTCTAAATGGTTGTATTACCACAAAGCAATTATTCTTTTTCCCTCATAATTCATAAAAGTCTTCATAGATTTCTTATTCAAAACATATTATTGTACAACATAAACATACCTTATATCACTATGAGTTACTAGAAATGAATATTGACCTATCCTATAGAAGTTAAATTTAGAAGAATATTTAGCACTCCAATGCCACTAACATATGAGATCACTCATCATACAACTCCTATGCAAGTTGGCATGGCACAATGCACTTCTGAGTAATAGTACTCACTTGCACATTCATTTCCTACATGAATGACTCTACCTACAAATTAGATGTTGGTATCCAACACCATGAAATTTTGGGTTTGACACTAAGCATTATGTATCATTCCAAGCATGTATATTTCAAAACATTATCATAACAAAAGTTTGCAATGGTTGTAATTTTTTGTATTAATGTTAATGGTCTTTTTAGCTTACTTCTAGTCAGCTCTAACAAGTGTCAAAATTAACCAAGTGACGATTAATGTGTTATACACTTTTATTGGGATATAGTAATGTTTTTGAACTCTGTCACACATGTTATGCATAAACCAACTAAAGTGAAGCTATGAAAAGCATGATCTAAGATTAATTGAATCATTAATCAAAATAACTTCATAATTGATATGATGATATATTTATTTTTTTCCTTATGCAATCCATGAATAACATCATTTAACAACATAATTTATAAATCTAGGGTTGTCCTATAGACAATTATTTGATATTGATATATGCATTAAACTATAATGTTCATCATATTGCAAGCATAAAAGATTGAACATACTTATATTGATGTACCTTTATAAGCTCTTAATTTTTATAAGATAAGAATTTATACAATAGTTATACTTGACCCACCATTAAGTCTCATAGGATTCTTTGATAACAACAATTAGCATTTTTAGGTAATTATGGTACTTATTTTAAGGTTTGGAGTTCCACTCACTAGATGTCTTATAACCAAACCCATGATGGGGGAAAATGTAAAGTTATTAGAGTTTTTAAATCTTTTTTAGAGAATTATAATGGATCATCAAATGTTGCATGTAATGATTGAAAAACATTTGAAAAGAATGAAGAAATAAGAAAGATAAATATGTACTAAAGAAAAGTACTGACAATATATTACTTGATTTTCCTAAATCATAAAGTCCTCTCTAAATTTTCACGAGCCCAAATATTACCCTCATTACTTTTTGGTTACAATAACTTAACTTCATTGCATTTTATTGGGTTAAACTTTAACAAATCACAAAACTAAGCTCTAAGAGAGTTCTTCCACTCTTGAAGCAAAGCACTAGAAAAAATATCAGGCAAAGAAAAAATATTTTTCCTTTTTCAAATTTCAACAATTGAAATAAAATTTTTTGGCAAAGTATTATACTATAAACATTTAATTGTAGCTTAAGTAGTATTCATTATTGTAGCAATATATTAGCTTGCTCTTAGAATAAAATTTTTACCTCTATGGTTCCATAAAGTTTACACCAAAGTTTTGGCACAATGAAGTAATTTCTAAATTAATTTTTAAGCTATATGTTATACCTCTCTATTGGTCTATTCACCTTATGAGATAATCAATTAATATATGACAAATTAATCTTTTATTAGGGTCTAATTTAAAGCTTACAATTTATAAGATTCTTGAAAAATTAATAAGAAATGTTACATGATATACACTAATTAGGGGTAAGTGGCATGTGTGGCTTCTTATAATTATTCAAATATTACTATCTAAATTTATAACATGAATTATTAAGTAGAGTAAGTGGCAAAACATTAAGAGTTAAGCATAAAGTTATACTAAGCAGTTTTATCACAACCAATTTCACACAAATAACATAAAAATTTTATGACAAAGCTATGTAGAGAACTATGATAAAAGGAGCAACCCTAATATTAGATTATAACATAGAAAATAAAAATTATAGGAGTGTACCTTTTTAGTAATGGAGGATTTTAGTTTCCTTCAGAGATATCATATGGGGCAATAAAGATGAAAAAAGGGAAACAATGTGGAGGTTTTTGTTAGTGAGGAAGCTTAGTTAAATGGACAACAAGATGGTAGGCTACGACATGGAGTCTCATTTTGGAGGGTGATGGTTTAGTGATTGGATCAGAAAAGTTAGAAAGGTGCTTGGAGACTTATAGGTGTTCACAAAGTAGAATTCTTTTGGTTTCTTGCTCTCTTGGTGGAAGCTTTCTCACCTGTGATCCTTGTCTCTCACAAGGGAGCGGAAGTTGAAATCTTGCAAACTAGAGTTGGGCATGCAATTTTTACTTATAAAGGTGGAAGCATGCATATAAGAGATATTTTATTTATCAATAAATACAATATAATAAAGGAACTTACCCATTTTATAAATGAAAGAGAGCCAAATGCATGAAAAAAAAAGAAAGTAAAAGGAACCTTTGGAAAATATCATATGTATAAAAAAAAGAATTCTTTTGAAGTTAAGTTAGCTAAGAATCTAAAAAAAGATCTTCAGAATTTCATGACATTAACTCTTAAAAAGTTAACCACATTAAATATAAGATATATGGGGAAAGATAACTTTTTAATAAAATTTCTAGAGAATCTAAAAAGATTATTAAAATTTTATGACATTAACTTCAAATTGTTCAACCACATTTAATATAAAACATAAAAACTCATGAAAAAATTTTCACAAAAAAAATTATGCAATTATGTAGCATGATGATGAGCTGCTAATGATGATATAACCAAGATATTAATGGTGGACAAGGTAGATGATGATGATTGATAATGAATAGAGGGTGTTAGCTGGCAGGTAACCGGTGATGTTGGGTAGCCAAGGAACAATAGGAAGTTTAGAGATCATGGGCACCCAGGTGATGTTGGGCAACTCGGTATTAATGATTAGAAGAAATTATTGATCAAGAAATGGTGAATGGCTAATTATAACCAGCAATACATGTACAAGAAGTGATATTGAAGATGACTTATTTTTCTACAAAATATGATTAGACAAATATAGACATAATAATAGAGACAATCATAGAAAAAAACTATAGTACTATAGTTGACAAAGATGACTAATCAAAATAACATTTAGCTCGAGTACGAATGATTTACTAAAATGATTTACTATGTATTAGATGTAGCTTCTTATATGAGACTAAATCCTTAACATTAAAGGTCACATCATTCCCATATTATTCAAACAAATCTAGTACATACATATTAGTTCCTACTTTTTGATAATCTTAAAGGTTTAGCTCCATGTGCTTTTAGTTTTTTGTAAGCTACAAAAAGGTACCACTCTAACTTAACTCTAACTATAACATAATCTTCGTAAAGAAATTCCTAACTTTTTATGGGCATCTATTAGTTTCTTATATCTTTCATTAATTAGATTATGTTTTTTATATATTACCTTTTGTAACAATAACATATGAGAAGAAAAGAAAGAAGTAGAAGTAGAAGTATGAATGTCTACTAGTAAAGGAATAAGATCAATTGAAAACTTATGCCTATTACTAGGACAACATTCAATGAGTGTTAGACCAATACAATTATTAACAGAATTATTATATGTAAATTTTTGCTCATAGTAGTAGTTGCTCTCAAAGCTTAGGTTTTTCCCTTATCAAGTTACAAAGAAGACTATTCGAACTATAATTTAGTAATTTTATCTGTCCATCAGTTTAATCTTACATCTTCTTTAGATATTATGGTCATTGGGACACTACATTATCTAATTATTTCATTGAAAAAAATTTAGCTAAATGGGTTGCCTTTTGGGTCTTATAACAAAGGATAAATTAAACCAATTTAGAGAAAAAAATCAATGACCACAAGGTTAAACTGGTGCCTTGATAAGGTATAGGCAATTGAAATACAAAATCCATATTTATGTACTACTATAGGTTGTCAAGTATGGGTAGAGGAATGTGAAGTCCTTGGCCTACATTTAAAGATTTTGTAGGTATGCATATGTGATGTTAGGCTAGAATAGATGTAAAATAATGTATCATTCCAGGCTAATAAAATCTCTCTGAAATATCTGAACGAGTCTTATCTCTCTAAAATGATTAGATAAGGACCATAAGGTTAAAGTGGTGCCTTGATAAGGTATAGGCAATTGAAATACAAAAACCATATTTATGTACTACAATAGGTTGTCAAGTATAGGTAGAGGAATGTGAAGCCCTTGGCCTACATTTAAAGATTTTGTAGCTATGCATATGTGATGTTAGGCTAGAATAGATGTAAAATAATGTATCATTCTAGGCTAATAAAATCTCTCTGAAATATCTGAACGAGTCTTATCTCTCCAAAATGATTAGATAATCCTTTAACATGTTTTTAAAAAAATAATTGTTTACATGATAAATTTGGGATACGTATCCTTTTATTCTTATATAAGTAACTTTCTTTTAAGCTAAATTATCTAGATACATGGTTGGAGTTGATTTGATTTATTGTTAAATTTGTTCAAAGAATAACAAAGATTATTGTTTTTAACTTGGTAAAATTTTGGGACTTTATAGGTAAGATGGTTAATAAGTGAACACACTGACAAAATGCATCAACTACTTTTGTTGTTTAAGCAAGGGTTGTGCTTGATAAAAAATGCATAACTAACATCTCATTGGCTATTTAGGAACCTTAGCACCTTATGGTTAGAGTAAAAGACAATTTCTTTGAAAAATAAGCAATATTTCAAATCACTTAAAGATTAAACTATGACATATAGTTTCTTTTCATATATAGAACACTTCTTTTTAACATCATTAAGTTTTTCATTAGGAAGGCAATAAGATGTTTATCTTAATAAAGGAAACTACCTATCCTTACTTTTAGTCCATTGTATACATCCTCAAAAGTAGTAAAAAAACAAATAGTGTTGGAAAGGGTGTCTTAGTTATAATCTCCTTCAACATCTTAAAAGTTAGGCTTATAGATTAGGTCATAGTAAGTTTACCAGGCTTAAAAAAATTAATAATCAATGTGACAATAGTACTAAAGTCGTAAAAATCATTAATAGAAGGTGGCCAGAGTGTGAAAGCATTTAATTTGATAAATTATTATTTTAGTAGGCCAGTCATGAAAATCTTCATTTTGTTAGGGTCAGTAGACAATGCTTTAGATGAAACGAAGAATTCACATTTATTTATATTGATAAATAAATATTTCTTTTATTGACGGCAACATAATTTGTGCAAATAGACTAGTTATAGATCAAAATATCATCAATATAAAGTATAGTAAATTACCTTAAGTATGGTTTTAAAACCTATGTCATCAACCTCATGAATTTACTTAGTGTCTGTGTTATAACACAAATGACATCACTTCTTATTCATACAAACTATCTTTAGTCTTAAATACTATCTTTCATTTGTCTCTCATTATAATGCTTAATTAAGGATAACAACATTTTAAGTTTATTTTAGAAAATATGGTGGCACTTAACATCTGATTTAAGAGGTCTTCTAAACAGAAAAAAGAAACCTATATTTTATTATGATTTGATAAATTGCTTCATTATTAACACACATCCTCAATGTTCCACACCATTTGCTCACTAAAATTATAGGGATAGCATAGAAACTAATACATTCTTGCATAAATCTCTTTTTAAGTAGATTTTTCTCTTGATACGCTAACATAATATGAGTCTCTTTGCCTAATCTATAATAATTAAGTTTAGGTAGGCTCTCTTTGGGAACTAGATTGATCATTAATTTTATGTATTATAAGTGTGGTAGAGTGTTAGGTAAATCCTTTAGAAAAATATCAAAAAAGTCATTTAGAAAGCCACATACAATAAGTGGTTGGTTTAGTATGGTTGTGGTTAAGTTCTCAATTATGAAAAATCGAACTAAATCTCCTTAATCAATGGCCTTCTTTAGTTGAGGTTGTGTAATCAAGCTTAAATTCTATCTTTCTTTGTGTTCATGGTCTTAAACTTTTTTGTAGATTCATTAGGCTTAAGTGACTAGGATTTTTTATGAGGTGGAGAAGGGTATAATGTGAAGGCCTTTTCAACATAAATAAAAAAACACGTGTTAGTCTTACCCTTCAAAGTCGTATCCCAAAAAAAGTTCCTAGGTCTTCCTAGGATAGGATTACATGCTTGCATAAATATGATATTGAATAAATTAACATCACTAAATCTTTCCAATTTTAAGGGTAAATAACATCATAACTTAATAGGTATTTAGGTTTACTTATTCATGACAAAGTAGACATTTGGGTGTTTCGATAGAGAAACTCTTATTACTTAGTAGTCTATTGTGTTGATACAACTACCAATATTGATGGTCATCTTACAAGTTTGTTTCGAAATTTTTATACTCGTGCTGAAGATGTTGTTGCACCTCTAGTAGTCCTATTGTTATGAAGTCATAAGGATGCACCTAACTATTAAAACCACTAAAGTTTCCATAACTTCAAATTCTTGCACAACATGCGTATTAGACATTACATTTTCTTCTTCCATTGACTCATCTTGTTAATTATTCCTATGTAAGTTTATAGCCATGTCTCTTATTGAGCAGTTGATGGCTACATGTTGCTTTCATGGCCCTTAAAATATGAGTTTCTAGATTGGGTTAAACAAAATGGATTTGCTTGAAGAAAGGTGTAAATAAGTGGATGATAATATAGGCTTAAGAGATTTAGAAATTATGGTAGACGGGATAGTGAAGTACAAGTATGAGTGGGTTATGCAAGCAATAGTGGTGCGAGCCTTTAAAAAGACTTGAAGGCCATTTCTCTTGAAATACTTTGTTCTATTTTTTTTTCAAATTTCAAGTTATATGATAAATATTCTTTAGGGCAATAACTTTTTTTCAAATTAAGCTCAATCGATATATATTTCTTTGGACTTACCCTAAAATAAGAGAGTACTACATCTTTGGATTCATCTATATCAGTTCGAAGTTTATAATCCTCAAACTTGTTAATGTACTCTTTAATACATTTACCATCATAAAAAAGTTTTTAACAATTCCAACAATTCAATTTTATAAATTAATAAAACAAACTTATATATAAACTAATCTTATGGTTTGTACAAGTTTTGGATACCTTCTCATAATTATTAACATATTAACACTCTAAGTTTCTTTAAAACCTATGTATAGTATCACTAAGTTCAATCTTAATTAATTAATATTTTTATAATAATTTTTTTTGTTCTAGTTGATTTAATCATCCATACTAGTTTATTAATCAATATAATCCTTAGGATCATTAAAAGTAAGGTCATCTAGTTTTATATTAAGGATATGCTCTCTCTTTATTTTGATGCCTCCTAATTATTACTTCTTTACTAGAAATATTTAGATCATCATTTAGGTTTGAGTTATTGGAAGGTTCATTTTTTCTTCTATGGTTATGATTTATCTTGAGAATATCTTGGTGAGATTCATCAGAAAGATCATCATATCTTCTATGGTTTTTATGTCTCTTAGGATTTTTTTACTATATTATTAGGTGTGATACTTCTTCATTTATTATGTCTTCATCCTCTATGTTTTGATTCACAATATTGGTTTAAGAGAATTTGTCTAACCATCTATGTTGTAAGGCTATTGATCAGGATAGTTTTAGTATGTAATCATGGATTAAGTTTTATCTTTAGTTTTGATTTGATTCTTAACATTAGCTCGATAATTGTTAAGACCTACCAGGCCTTGTGGACATATAAATGTTCAACACATGAAGATCTCAAGAAAGGAGAATACTGAGTGACATCCTCTTATTTTATATAATTTTTTATTTAAAATAATTTGTAAATGCTAAGTAACAGCAACTATAGACTTCCAAGGCTAAGACGGCATGTATTTCCAAAAAATTGACGAGGGATCATGGTCTCACATTTGCTAAACCACGTCATACATAGAACTATATGGTTCTTTAGAAGGATGACAGAGAGTCATAGCTATGCTTTCATGCAATCTCATAAGCCAAAATTTGTCTAAAACCAATTATGATTTCTTTAGTGGGCACACTAAGTAATCAAAATTTTTGGAAGCAGAAAAAATTATTAGTAGAATTTTTTTAAAATATAATTTTTAATATTAAGTAGAAAACTATAATACTAAAAAAAGTTGATTTAAGTTAAATTAAACTTTTACCATGACCTAAATTTAAGCCTATAATGTGGAAATTCTTAATAGATAGTTAGAAAATATTAAAAGGTATCATACATTAATTAGGGTTAGGTGGTGTGTGAGGTATTTTATAATTATTTAAATATTAGCCTTTTAATTTGTAACATAGATTTTTAAGTAGAGTGTGTGGTAACACATCAAGAGTTAAATATAATATTTTATTGAGCAGTTGTATCACATGAAATATCACTCAAATAAAATAAAGACTCTAAGAAAAACTTTATTTTGAGTACTTAAATAAATGAAAGAGAAACCATTACTTTAGATTAAAATTTAGAAAAAAAGTTATAGTAATAATGCATCTTTTTTGTGATGGTGACCTAAATTTCCTTTGGAGTTAGCATGTAAAGTATCAAAGATGGAAATAAAGTGATTGGTTAAAGGTTTGGATTACTGGGAATGATAATGGGGTAACAAGTTGGTTAGCTAGGATCTCAAACCTTGTTGAGGACAATGATAGTTTGGTGATTGAGTGTAAAGAGTAACAAAGTGGGTGAAGATTTATGAGTTTTGACCAAAAAGTGAATTGGTTTGGTGGTAAACTCTTCTGGTAGAGTTCTCTTATTTTCGATCCTTATCACTTACAAGAGAAGAAAAGTTAAAATCTCTCTAAGTAGAGTTGGGTACACACTCTTGGCTCGTAAAGATGGAGGCACACATATGAAAAAAGTTTTTCATCAATAACTATATTATAATGAGAGAGCCTCTCTTACTTATAGTTGAGGGAGAGCTTAAAGTACGAAAAAAAATAAAGGAAAATGCACCTTTAGAAAACATAATAAGCATGGAAAAAAGAGACTAATAATTTTATAGTTAAATCACTTGAGAATCTAAAAGAGATATTTAGAATTTCATGACATTAATTCTTAAAAGATCAACCATATTAAAGGCAAAATACATAAAGAATGATAATTTTTGAATTAAATCACTTAAGAATCGATAAAAATCTTTTGAATTCCATGACATTAACTGTAAGTAGATCAATCATATTTTATAAAAAAAATATAAAAATTCATGAAAAATTTTATGATATAGGAAAAATAATGCAATCATACAATGTGATGATCGAAGAACATTGTTGATGTGACTAGATACCAGTAGTGAAGAAGATAGATGATGGCATTTGACTTTGATCAAAAGGTGGTAGCTACCAAGTGGCCAAGAGTTGGTAGGTGGTTGAACAGTAGTAAGTGGTTGCGAAGTGGCAAGTGACCTAGTGATGGTGGGCAACCAAGTGATGTTGGGTAATTATATAGTAGTGATTGGGAGCAATAGATGATCAGGTGATGGAAGACAACTATCGATAATGAGTGATGCACAGGAACAAAATTTGACAAACTATCCATTTTTAATTTCAAATTAGCTTTTAATAAAAACAGAGCTTCGGCTCAAGTTTCATTCTCATACATTAAATGATTTATTCCATGTTCCAAAATGACTTCAAATTGAAGTTAAAATTCCTATTAAATGGTGTGATGGTCATCTTATATAAAGAGAAGTTGATGATCGACATTATTCATTCTATTTTGATTTAAACCTTGAATGATCTATTGAGTATAAGATTGAACATTAGATTATTGATCATGTTGTTTGATGGGCCTTCAAGAAATCTCCATTTTAGAATTTCAACATTGTCTTTTATTTGTAGCCTAACTGAGTGGTTCATTACCAATAATGCACTAGTTTAGATAACTACTTATGTGATCAAAAGGACCATAAAATAGAGATTCTTTTAGCAATATTTATTTACAAAAGTTCATTTTGTACTAATTCGTTTTTAAAGATTTTTTTGGACAAAATCAAGAATTTTTGTAGATGTAATGTATCGATGAATATGAATATTTTTTAGCTTAAAATTTAATATTTGGCTATGTAAACATTCATGTTCTCCCTAAGCGCCTTTCCTCTAAAACTTTTCACTATTGATGGAATTTAAATCTTTAATCTCAATATAGGAAATAGTCTTATACTAAATTCTATCAATGACTAAAATAAATGCCAAGTGCATGACTAAAATATGTTTCTTGTGTAGTTCTTGCTCGAAAGTATCTAATAGAAAAGAGTTTATCCATTACATCAATACTCAAAAGAACAAAAAATGCCTTGAATTTTGCTAAAGAAAAGAGTTTATCCACTTTTTAATACTTTTTTAGATTTTGATATGGTATCATAAAAATGTAGGTAATATTTTGTACCATGTGCTTAAGAGACCAAAGATGATTTTGACAATACCAAACCATTTAAGTAGCTTATTTTTGTGACCTTATGGTATACCTAATGCATGATTTTTTTATTTAGCGAAATACAAAACTATAAATGATGATTCTTATCTTATGGTGTCAAATGTTACTTAAAAAATAAAATGGTCCTTAATAGCATAAGCTTCCTTAAAATATACATATAACACTACTAGTTCAAAAGGAACTCAAAAGGGAGCAACTGAAATTAGTGCGTAGACATGTTTTAAAAAATCACACATTAGATACCAAACTTTTTTGAGTTGTAGTGAAAAATTCACAAAAGCTATGCTAATAAATGTATAGTAAATAACATGTAAATTGAAAGGTGCATCAAAATGTTTTAGATTTTTGGCTTTTACCAAGTCAGCCAACAGCAAACACCAAGTCAATTAAGCCTAGATTACGTAATCCTTTTTCTTCTTTCTCATAAGAAATGAAGAAGCCATTGCATCACGTGCCATTTCTTTGGAGTTGAGGCATAATCTCCTTTCCTGTGGTACGTTTGGGTTAACAAGGCTCAAACCCAACCTAATTTAGAATGATATGCTAAACCTATTGTTAGCTCATAAATTATTTAAAAGTATTTAGGTTCATGTAATATATTTGAGTTCAATGATTCTATTAATAAAAATTGGAAATCATAGGATCACAGGACAAGTAAGAACTTTTCTAAAAGCCAAAGACTTAAATTGATCTTTGACATGAGCGATCTTAAGCTAAAAGAAAAGCAATTTTAATAACCTACACCCAAAATACTAATATTGGGGGAGAAGAAGCAAGATGATTTGCCACTACAACTAAGATAATTTTCATGTGGTTTTAACTTACTGCTCTTTTTAAGTTCTTCAATATACATAAGCATATATTATATAAATTCTAAAAATTTACTTAAACAAATTTAATAAAAATATTTTGTGGTTGTTATCATCAAATTATTATGAGTAATAGCTAATAACATAACAACTACAAAATAACTCTCCGTAGGTGAGAAAGAGCTCAACTCCATGGAATCATATTAAAATCTCGAATATTGCTTCAACATCTCTAAATTTAGGTGGTGAAGCTACTCCTTAGTTATCCAAGTGTCATCAAAGATTTGATGGACCTATCAAACAACCTAAAATCTTTGTTGTACATGATTTGATGTTAAGATTATTTGATCATCTAACACTGGCTCCACTTTATCCAAAGGTTACATGATGTGACTTAATGTATTGTTGTGATATTTTTACTTGGCAATGATAGTGAAGGCTAAAAAGTTTCATTATGCATTAGGCATAGTCTTTTTTATAAAATACAAGTCATTGAACATTTAAGGTAGATCTAATTTTATAATCCTTAGTTAAACAAAAATATAAATGTTGATATATAATTGTAAATGGTATAGTATTATAAGCATGTAATATTTTAAGTGTTCCAAGTAAAGACTCTCAAACCTAACACAAATCATTATGTAATCACTTTCAAAAAAAATTTTAAGTTGTTAATGAGTATTTTCAAGTTATTTATATATTAAATTATTTAAATTAATTTATTTAGTAATATGTTTATGTAGTAACAATATATGTCGTGTAAAGGACTCAAAAGACTAAGAAGTGTCAAATCAAAAGATAAGTGAATAAAATTAGTAGGACTCTAATGAAGAATTTAAGGACTCAAACATGTTGTTCTATTAATTGAATCATTTTAAATGAATAAGCAGAATGCTATAAAAGATTGTAGGTTTTAATGTGTTCCTTTACTAAGCAACAAAAAAGATTACTTAAACTTTGATTAACTACTTCTTTAGGCAATAGAGTATTTTTTAAAAGGACCTAGTAAATCTGACATCATGATATAAAATAATTATTTGAGAAAAGCCATGCAATTTCACAATTTCATCAAGAAATCACTTTGTAATATGGGAGGTATTTGTTATGTTATGGTATGGTATAAAATGAGCCATTTTAGAAAACATGTCAATATGAATATGGAATCATTACGTCTAATGATTTTGTAAACTCCTCTTACTAAGTCAAAACTTACACGTTTTCATGGTCAATTTGCTATAAGTAATGGTGTACATATACCTTGACAATAATTACCTCATTTAATTATGACACATGATCAACATTGAGAGTATATTGATGCAACTATTTTTGGGTAATCCTTGCCCATGAAATAAGTCAATCATACCTTTTATTATTTTGACTTGACAAAAATGTCTAGTTAGCCTTCCAGTATGGGTTTGTTACACAAGAAAATCTCTAAGAGATGTGTCGCGTATGTAAAGTCAAGATACACAAAAAAACCATCTTTCAAATAATAATCATAAAAAACTTTATTAGATAAAGTATTGACTTCATGATAAGTGTGACCTACAACTGCAAAATCACTATAAAAATTCTTGATGAGTGTGGCTATAATTCCACCATTATAGAAGCATCATGTTTGATGTTTTTAATGCTAAACTTTAGGGCAAAGTGGTTTCATAAGTTTACTCAACTAGGGCACTCCATAAAAAAAGAATTTGAAAATCACTATAGGAATAGAAAAGGTATTTGTTTATAAATATAAATTTAATTTCCTCAAATAGTTATCCAGTAACAATTAATTATTTAGGTGCCTCCAAATAAGTAAGTAATTTTTGGAAGGTTGGGAAGTACTCTACTTTATTTTTTCTAACTTATGAAAAAGAGAATTACTTATAAGCTTGTATCATGCTGAATTGATAATGAAATGTATCCATCCATGTCTATTTGGTTCCATGTATGAAAATAGTGACAATGATTTTGTCTCTATCATTCCAAGTTAGGAGCATGCTCCATAATAATTTTTATTGATGTAATTACCACTTATGTTTCTAGCCTAGATAGTCTTTGAGGTGTACACCTTCTAGCAAAGCCTTGCATTACAAGAATCCTTAACATATTTCAATTTCTTAGCCACGTATCTATAGTTTTCCTAGGAAAACCTTATTTATTTCAAGTTAGCCCAATTTTTCTTACTCACTAATCATTATTGGCCTATAGGAATCAATTTGTCACACTTTTTATTATGTGATAATCTTGTTAGGAAGATAATGTATCATTAGAGTATAAATTGGTATTAATTGGAGGACATGACTAACATTTTAACTTGTATTAAGAGTAATTTCTTCTTGCAAATATTATTAATCTAGTATTGGAATCAATATCTATGAATTGTCAAATTAAAAAATTATTAATAAAAAACTTCTCTAAAAATTGATCATTTTCTCTGTGTTTTCCTTAAGTCTTGTCTGATGTCCTCTATGCTATCAACTCCTCATTTCAAATATCAACTTTCTTATGCTTCTCTATAGTCTTTTTTTTCAGTTTACTAACAATGCATTTTGAGGTTTCAGCATTAATCCTAAGCTAATGAGCTTCTTGCATCATGCAAAGTGTGGTTTAACAAAAGGGATGACCAATTACTTATAAAAATTTTTGTTTCTTATAAAAATAGCTAAAAGTATAAATATAAGTACTTTTAATAAGCTTGATCAAATCCTAATAAGTAATTTTATACATATTTAATTTTATTTTAAAATACAATAATTTTTATTTAATAATCAATTTTTAGGGAAATTATGAAAACAAAAGACCACAATAATTTTGAAGAGCACATATATGTGTTTTTTGGCAGTCTTACCTAAAATTAAACCTACGTTTACCCATCGAAAAGCCAATGAATGTAAAAATGCTTATATGAAATCTTAAAAAAACTAGATAGGAAAAAGTCTTAAAATAATTAAGTAGAAAAAGACATGCCATAAATGTCTTACTATAAAAAAGGATTTATAAAAAGTGAAATGAAAACAATAGTAAGAATCTATAAAGACTAATTCTTATGCTTAATGAAATGCTCAATAGGGTACGAGTTCTTAAATTTAATCAATTATAAAATGAGAGCTTCACTAATTTTAAGTGGAAATTTGAGTACGATGATAAAGGAAACAACAAATGGAGGTGACAATTAGCACTAGCTACTAATAGCTTTAATGTCATTACTAGAATCACTTTATTTACATTGTTGTAAAAGTTTCATCAATCTATTTTGTTTAGTAATTATCCAATTTCTAGACATTTTATATTAACTAAAAGCTCCTACCAAGCTAACTCATTAATTGTTAGGAATTGAAGGATGTTTTTTGATGAGAAACTTAATATTATGTGAATAAAAGATATAACGACTATTAAATAATAGTTAAATAGTAGTTTGGTAAAAGCAACATTATGTGCAGTATCCTAGACCATTCTATAATGAAAATTGTATAAAGTGATAGTTTTTTATAAGCTAGAGCTATTTTCAAATTATGATTTTATCTGGACCATTAGATCTAAATTATGATCTTAGTTTGATTTAAGCTCACATGTGGATTAAATGTCAACCATGTAATCACAAAATTTAGGGATCAAATTGGTGATGAAATTATCGCTTATAAAAAGCTAAATGAGTTGGCAACCATTTGATTACAAAACTGTATGATCAGACAGCTTACATCGTTCATTAAATTTAAAAGTTAGCTATGTAGAATTAGTGTTACATTTATGTCAAACTTGATGCACTTGCTCTACTTTATGGTCATTATAGAACATTTTGTGTTCTTTAAAAGTAGTCTTCTGTAAGTGTGAGCTACCCTTGGGTTTTCTAGGATTTAATCAGATGTGTTAATAGTAACATGACTAATTGATTTATGAATATAAGGTGTTGAGCCTTGAGTTAATATACCTCCATCCATGTTCAAGAGTGGTGCCTCGATCTAATTGCTATAGCAAATAGGTTCAACACTATTGCCCTAGACCAAACCTTTGTTATATAGATTTAGGTTAGTTAATTTAATTAGAATTTTTTTTTATTTATTTAATCATTTTTGAAATAATAATTTTGAAAGATAGGAAAAATGATTCTTATGATCATCAACATATGATGACAAAAGATATTCAAAACTAATATATTTTCTAATATAAATAATTCAAATTTTAATTTCATTTATGTAGCTTGCATGATTGGTTAAATTAACATTAGAATTGTAATAAAAAATAAAATTAAAGTACATAGAATTAAATTCAAATTCTATCACTTGATGTTTACTATTCTAATTAAGATGATCTTCATGAGATTTGATATTTGCTCTTCTTCTTTAATTTCTTTCTTGAAAAATGATATCAACCATTTAACATCTAAAAATTCACTCAAACAAATCTGTTACCATGGCTTGGGGTGGGGTGACTAGGTGTCAACAACATAACATCATGCTGGCAAAAGTTCTTGATGTCTTATTGAAGCTCCTCTTCATCAGTTATTTAGATTAAGTATATTCATGATTTATGACAATGTTAAACATCAATTATTTGGGCTATTATTGTCAAAACCTCTTTGATCCTACATGAGCTCATAGGGCTAGAAATGTTCATCATTTCATAATAAGGTAAATTTATACCTTTAAAAAAGTAATCATATTAGATAATAAATAATTAGTGTAACTACTTTTCCTTAATAAAGAAATTGTACACACACATAATTATATACACATATAACATTTTGCCTTATCTTAACTCTTAAATTGTCTTACACAATCATGCTAAATGTTTTTCTATAAAGGCCATGAGTGTAACAAAAAACTAAAGAATCACATTATCATATTAAGAAATCACTTTTGACCTTTTAAGCTACTGTATCAAGTCACAAAATCACTCTTCGACTTGTTATGTACTTAGTAGTAAGAAAGGGTGGAGATCCCCTAAATGAATTAGTGGGCCCCATATGTTTGACTAATTTTATGCAAACTTATAAACCTAGATGTAGACTCATCTTATGTGGAAATAAGCATTATCAGAAAAAAAAATTGTCAATTATTTTTTCAAATATCACTAAAAAAATGTGAAAGTATGTGTGGTATTAAATCTATAAAAAAATCAAATAGTTGAAATCATTTAACTCACATTTAACTTTATATGATCATGCATTCTTTTGATTTACTAAAAACAAAAATCAATCATGTGGCTATCATTTACCTTGATTTTATCATGTCATTTTTGATCTAATGATCCATACTAAAATCAATCATGCTACTCTCATTTATTATGACATATTCTTGATTCTAATGGTCGTAATCATGTTTGATGGATCATAACAACTTTTTTATAAACATTGTTGAGTTAGCTAACTCATTATTTTCCATAAAGGGCTACATTTGAATAGTTGCTATTAAATTAGTGTCGTTGAACCAATAGTACCAAATTGGAAAGCTTGTTTATTACTTTTAGTTGTTGTAATATGTTTATAATTTGTACCATTTTTTAACATAAAAGTATTTGTGAGAGGTTTTTTAATTTTTTTAAGCTATAAAATTGAATTATTTTTTGTAGGTGCTCACCATTATTTCCATCCTTTGTATCCTTCAGTCTTTGAGCCCCAACACTCCCTTTTACTTCTATCAACAAAGCTAATATTCTTTTATTTCTTAATTTACTCAAGAAAAGAAAAATGCATTTATTCTTTGTTAAATTTTTTTGTCAAACATAAGATAACTATAAGCATCAAATTTGATTTGTGTCATTACAATCTTTCTTCTTAGATTAGTTTTATTTCTTTGAAAGCCTATTATTGACCTTTAATTTTATTTCATTTTTGTGAGGGTTGTTTTTTCGTGAAAGGTCTGTACTAATTTGCTTTGTTTTTGTTTGGCTTTTAATTGTGGTGGATATATGCTTGGAATTAAATTGAACTTTCTAAAGTGTTGGTGTACTATTCAATTATTCTCAAATTTATTATTTTTAAATGTTTTCTAAATTTTAATGTAACTTAATTTATTTAAAAATAAAATATAAATTTTTGTAAAATCATTACTAAATATTTACTCAAATTCTATTTATATTTATTTTAAGTTGTTATCATCCTGTAAAATCATTTAATCCTGTTTTTCAACACTAAAAGGTCATGTAAACCATTGCTCAACCTTCTCTTATAAAAAATGAATACTATTGTTTATAGAGATTAATATAGCTAGAGTTTAGTAGTTGAAATGCATCAATGTTTTAATGAAGCCCTTTTTAATGGCAAAAATTGATATTTGAGAAAGAGGATGAGCATCCTTGAGCATTTAATGTGCGAATTTGCTTTAATGTTGTAATCTAATTAAGTACCATTAAATGACTTGGAGTTTCTCATTGAAATACCTATATGACCCATTCAATCTACTGGTTTGAATAAATGCAATACACAAAGGTATCCATAGTGACAATGGTTGATTCCACAAAACTTATCCATTAAAATGATATGTGAAACCATAAATTCACAATGAATTTAATCACTATATGAATAGAATTATCATAAAAAAACACTCTATCAAAATATTGGTAAAGTGATAAATGATGCTAATTAAAGAACTGAACTACTCCAACAGAGACAATGTGCCTAATTGGATAAGTTTGACCTGTGTATTCATGTATTGTCATAATTGAAAAACCACGACAAAATTTAATGGCAATCTATACATATCAAAATGGTATGTGCCATGCCACATATTTTGATAATAACCATCTTACGATGAAGCAAGATGTCATGCTCTACATTAATTGATTTCGTTGCTATAAACATAAGAAAGACTAATAGTCAATAGATTTGTCTAATCCTTTACAATGGGTGACTATATCAAAATGATCGTAACACCAGGTGGTGGAATAAAAGACAAAATTGATCTATTAGCATTGAGAATTATGTATAGAGCATGGTAGTCTTGACATGAAATGTTAGGCTCGGATGGCTGAGGAATCATGTTGCACTTATTATGAAAATGTTCATCATCAAAGTAATCTAAATTATTTTTTGAAGCATCATCATAACAAATTGGACAGGAGCAACAAAAAAGGTTTTAGACCAATCTAAAATCATCCTTGTTATTATCAGATAAGCCGGTGATATTATTTTTTTGAAGGAAGTTGTCAAACAATATAATGATGAACTCCATAACCATATGTTTTAAAATGAATGATTAGTGTCATTTTATTTGTTTAAACTATTATCACCATAATAGTGAGATAGAAAGACATTAAGAAGGTGTAATGAATTCAAATAAATCGCCTAATTATTCAAATGAAATACAAGGTTTGATGTATTGTTTAATAAAACCATTATACCTAATTGATGCCATTGAACTAGTCCTTACATTGGGTTGATTAAGAGGATCAACTAGACAAAGAATCAAGACATACCAATGACGAGATTCTAGAAACATGCCATGTGATTGAATTAATAAGTAGTTCCATTTTCTCTTGGATCAAATAACCAACACTTTATTTAGAAAGTGATAGCTTTTTGCCCATCTTTTACTTATCTAATTTTTAAAGAGAAAAATAAATTTCATAGATAGCTTCCTAATTCATAGATTTACCATTGTAATAATAATACAAAAAACATTTTAATGTATTTTTAATACAATTTATACGCAATTTACTTCAGCAAAAGTAGTCAAAATGGCATGTCTTGCTTTTGTGATTTTGTTAGAACCAAATTCAGCTTTGACAAAAAAATCTTGAAATGGATTTGACTGGTATTCTTTTGGAAAAGGAAAAATCATTATGTTTTATATAATAAGACTAGGTATCATGTATTAGAATTGAGAGATTTTATGGAAATGTGTTTTCCTTGAATGAAATGAGCCATGTCGAATAGGTTCATTTCGTTGGCCCAAAATACTTGTTTAGCATGAGATACGAAGTCCTACATAGTTTATGGGAATTGAATTGTTTCAAAAAAGTTAAAAAATATGGTAAAATTTTGTGGTTAGTTTTCCAAGATTTTGCTTCTTGTTTTTTAACTCCAATTGCCCAATAATTTCCACAAGAACAAATCCAAGATGACCCTAATGAACTTATGAAGAAATTTCATTAGTTTGATTGTGGAAGGATTCGTTGGACTACTTTCTTTACGATCACTCAATAAATATGTGGACATCTCTCCTTATCATTCTTAATTAAATATTTGAAAATTTTTAGAATTTTTTTATAAATCTAGATTGTTTAAATGAATATGATTGCTAGGGAATTAAGCTAATTATTTAACTACTACATAGCCTTCTCTCAATATGTGCTAAAATCGAATTGCATTACACTGAAAGTAATTCATTTTGTTCAAATGGGTTAACATACCCCAAGGGATTCCAATTCTTTAGCAAATCATTACAAGGATTGATCTATTATTTGATATAATGATAATGCTTTATAAGCCTAGATTGTCAATTATGTTTAAACAAAATAGTACAATCACAACTTATCTTCTATATTTATTTTAGAACCATCACAAATTGAGAATACATTGCTTGCTTTACCCAAGTGGTCAAGATACATTAATAGCTATAGAACTTTTCTTAATACAATTCCACCTATGTAGAAGCAATTGATGAACCATTTCATGTAGGTTATGATTAATGCCACAGATCATAGAAAAATGGTTCAATAAGTTTTTGCACATTGGACAATCCATAAAAGTAAGAATTTGAGTTTCCCTAAATGGATAGAAAGTCCATTTGTCATCTAATTAAAAATTCAACTTCCTCCAATTGTTAGCAAAATGAAATAAATTTATAAGAGCCTTTATATTAGTGAAGACATTTTGGATGGTAGTTGACTATTCCTCTGAAGAAACTCATTCATCACACTTTCTAGTATATTAATAATATTATTTGAAGGATAGAATATCATTAGAGTATAGAGTAGAAATAATTGGAGGACATGGCTAACAGTCAAAACTTACCATTAACAGTAATTTCTTCCTCTATCCAACTATCTTCATTCATGTTTTGTTAATGTAGTTTTGTAAGTGAACAATCTACTTCTTACCTTTAAATAAGGGGCTTTCAAGTAAAGGGATTGGATTGTGGTATCTTTTGAATCTTAAGAACTTCTCGATATTGTTCTCTTAAGAGCTTCTCGATATTGTTCTCTACTTGTGTTTTATATATTTACTATTAATAGATGAAATATTTTGTATAATAATTTCAAAATGTCATAATTCATAGTGCTCATAGAAGTATATATTGATATTTTTAATGGAGTGTTTTTCACCTCATGAGAAGAGTATAAATTCAATTATTATGTTCAAAAAGGGATCTACTTTATAACCTCTCAAAGTTTCATAGTGCTTCACTACACCTTATATATGTAGATTATTTAAACCATTTCTTAGTGCTTTAGTTATAAAAAGAAAAAGAAATAAGGATAGATGGTTACCTTGCTTTAGCCATGGGATGATTAGGAGGGCTGTTGTCTCTAAAATTAATGATTAAAAATCATTCTTTATTATAGATACTTACGACTAGATCAATCAATTGACTATTAAAGTTCTGATTGTGTAGCACGTTTTATGAAACTTTCATGATATACATTTGAATGCTTTCTTAAAGAATAGTTCAATAATAGAGTTGTTAACTTTGACCTTGTAATTTAAAACATCAAAGTAGTTCTTGTGCAATGAGTGTCCTTTTAGTGATTTCCCCTTTATAAAAGTTGATTCGTTTATTAAGATGAGTGTGTGGAAAAGAAAGATTGTAGGTTAACAACCAATAACATAAAAGTTCTTTCAAAGAAACTATATGTTCAAATTAGTCTATAATCTTTAATAGATGTTGTGCAGTAAGTCCTTAGAAGGAAGATTATTTTAGTAATAATGAATAATATACGTATTAGGTTGCCAATAGGAGAGTCATTGATAGTTTCATAATTCTCATCTTGATCAACAATGCTTGTAAAACAAATTATTAAGCCTATCCAATCTAAAAGTACTTGAAAAATACATCAAAAAATATTTTTTTTTATTTCCACCATACAAATTAGCTAAATTAGCATCATATTCCATTTCAGTGAGTGTAAGGACAATAAAGCAAAGCCCTTCCCATTTTGCTTGGTAAGAATAATAGATAAGTGAGAGGTGAAGCAACCCACAACATATTTGGCAATTGAATCCTCCTTTGAGACCCAACTCCCACTTGCATCTTTAATTCTTTATATAATAGGCTTACTTTGCCTTTTTTGGCCATTACGTGGAAGAAAGGTTTCGTTTTATTTCCTTCCTTGAGCCACATAGCACTTGCCTTAAAGATTTAATACATCTCCACCATTTTGGTAGCCATGAACAACTAAACCTAAGCTCAATCAAAAAGCAAGGCCACATATGAGAAAAATTTTAGATCTTTTGCACTAATCTTTTTTTAGAAACGTTTAAGAAAAATAGGGAGAAAAATATCTTGTTGCAACAAAAATTGAGGTTATTCTTGATGCTTGAGAATAAAAAGATAAGACTCTATTTATTTTTGTAGGGCAAACAAAGCTTATAATTCATAAAATTAAAATTACAAGAGTGGAACTTTTTGTCGAGAAGCCTCTAAAGCAAGAGTTTAAAGATAATATAAGGTAAAATTTAAAATCACTTAAGAATATATTGACAAAGTTGTCCATGAAGCAATTCAAATAGATATTTGTCATATCATATTTTGCTAGTCAAACGTTTGGAATCAAGATGATATATACTATTGTTAAGCCATATAGCATTGATTCACAAAGGATGGATAGAAATTTAATATAATATGGAACAATGGACACTTAATAGTAGATATTATTGCTACTAGCCAAGCAACGAAATTAGAAAATATAATTTTAAATTGTGTTATTATTAAGTAGACCTGAGAAGCAAAATATTGGTTCCAAAAAATTATAGTAATCTACCAAAAAAACTTAAGAAGATCCTAAGGGAATATTCTACAATGTTTACTAAACCAAAAGTGCAATTGCCAAATTTTGTCATAAAGCATCGTATCAACTTCTATCAAATCAACACTTATAAACATACATATGTGTCATAACTTTGTAGTAAAAATTCAAGTGATTAATAAAAAATCATAGAGTTATTGAAGAATTTAGTACTCAAGCCTACTAATTCATTATTTGGCTCTTTAGTTGAATTAGTGCAAAAAGGATGGAAGTTGGCACATGTGTGTGGATTATCGAGCTCTTAACAAAATCACTTGTATGAAAAGGTGTCCATTATGAGGAATTAATGATCTATTATACCAACTAAAGCATGCATGAACATTCACAAAATGAGATGTCTAAGCAAGGTATCATCATCTATATATTATACAAGGAGAACCTTTGAAAAAAACTTTTAAAACTCTACAAAGATTATATGAGTGACTAATAATGGTGTTAGGATTTTGTAATGCTCTTGCAACGATCATGTAACTAATGAATGGCCTTCTTTTCCTTTGAAGATTTTATTCTAGTCTACCTTGATGATATTCTCATTTATAGTAATAAACATGAAGGACATATAAAGGATTTATGGAAGGTGTTCAATATATTACAATCCCATCATTTATAGCTAACGAAAAGTTGATGAGAAGAAGTGTGAGTATGCAAGGGAAACCATTTTATATTTGGGATATTAAGTTAGAAATGCTGAAATAAACATTGATAAGTTGAAGATTAAATCAATTAAGAAATGGTCTAAACCTCATGATGTTTCTAATGAGAATATACCAAATATAAAATGATTTGGTGACTCGAAAAAAGTTTATTTATTGGAATAAGAATAAGAATAAGAATAAGAATTCAAATCATTTGATGAATCATAATAATAATTCAAGTTAAACTTATTCGATGACTCAAAAAAAGTTGATTGATCAAAATAAGAAAAAGAATAAGAATTCAAATCATTCCATGAATTGAAATAATTTGATTGATTTTCATAGAGCTTGGCAACACCTAAGAAAATTCATCAAAGGATTCCTTGAAAGAATAGCAACATTTAAGGCACTAACTTGCTAACATCGAAAATTTGAGTGGATAGAACTACATCAATAGACTTTTCAATAATTAAAAGAGGTAATTTATGAAACACTAGTTCTATCTGTAGCAATCTATGACATCGATTTGAGATTCAAGTAGATGCATTAGGGTAAGTTAAACATATTGTTTTAATGGGATAAAGCTAGCCATTAGCATACTATTCTTAATTATTACTCCTATAATAACAATAATAATCAATGATAAAGAGCTAATTCGTTTACATCAATCTATAAAACATTACAGGCCACACACCCTTAGAAAATAATTCATAAAACATTCAGATCATTAGCCACTATAATGTTTGTTGACTCAATCAAAGCTAAAACATGTATGACACTTCAAGTGGTCTTCATACCTATAATCATTAAGCATGATTATTAAATATAAGAAAGGCACATTGAACAAACATTTAAATATACTTTGTTAACCATCTTCAATCTTACAATGTTTGACAAGTATTATGCAAATATAACTTGTAGAATTTTAGGAGTAAGTTATGAGGTATAACGATGACCCAAACTTTTACAAAAGTTATCAAGAGGCAAAATAAGGCAAGTACTTAGAGTATTCTATCAAATATAAAGTGTTGCACATAAAGATGGTGATAAAAATGATGCATAAGTGTAGCTCACATTACCAAGGTCTTGGGACACATTTGAGTTTCAAGGATCAATCTTAACTTTCAAAGGTATGCTGGTTAACCCCACATGAATTTAGAGGTTAAAAAATTTATTGATAAGTGAACACTTTTTTGTTGCATCAAAAACAATAGGTCATAAACAAGAACTGTATATACTAGTACAAGTATTGACAAGTCCTTGGAATAATATCTTAATGGATTTTATCATCATTCTATAAATTACTTCATGAGGGCATAATTACCTATCGTAGTTGTAGATAGAATTTACAAGATGATTAGAGAAATGTCATACAAAAAGGGATTACAAGTGAACAAGTAATTATCATTTTCTTCCAAAAAGTATGTCTACTAAAAAAAAGTGTGTACCATTGATGTTTAGAGTGATGTCATATTATGGGTTTGATTAAGCTATTGTTTCAGCTTTTCAAGATAAAAAATAAATGAAGAAAAGAATAATTAAATATTATCAAGAAAAAATAAATTTTTTTGTCCCTTCAATGAAATCTTGGCAAAACATTTCATCTTTTTTATGCATTTGTTGTCTTCAAAACTAAGAAAATCAAAACGTAATTCTTTCTTGAAATCAATCAATCATGTTGAAATAAAAAATCAATTAATCTAGAAAAATCATTATAGATTTGTTTTATGCATAACCCAAAAAATCAAAAAAATAAATTCTATCTTTATACAACTATTCTACTTTTATCTTCATGCATGTATCAAAGTTTATTTGATCACTTGATTCAATGTCACTCACCTTAAAAATTTTCATCCAAAATATTCAAAACAAATAGAACTCTACAATGCATGGTGCGATGAAAAAACCAGATCATTTTTTAAGAAAGATGAGCAAAGCCTAATTTAATAGAGAACATAGGAAAAAGATACAAAAAAATAGTAAAAGATGCATACGTGGCCATACTAGGTTTATTAAAAAAAACTAAACTACCATAATGCATTAATCATCTACATAGGAAACCACTACGTTCATCCAACTAAAAACCCAGTTCAGGTTACAACATGAAGGAGAGGAACAAGAAAGAAAAAAAGAAAGAAATCAGCAAAAGATGGAGGAGGAGGAGGAGTAGAAGAAGAAGAAGAAGAAGAATATAAAAAGAAGATCAAGAATAAGGAAGAGGAGAAGAAGAAGAAGAAGAAGAAGAAGAAAGAACAAAGAAGAAGATGGTGATGAAGAAGAAGAAGGAGAAAGAAAGTAGAGAAAGAATCTAAGAAAGAGGAAGAAGAAGAAGAAGAAGAAAAGAAGAGGAAGAAGAAGAAGATGGAAAAGAAAGGAAAAAAGAGAGAAAGAATGAAAGAAAGAAAGAAGAAGAAGAAGAAGAAGAAAAAGAAGAAGTAGTAGTATTAGTAGAAGAAGCATAAGTAGTAGTAGTAAAAGAAGAAGAACAAGAAGAAGAATTAGAAAGAAGGAAAGGATGAAAGAAGTAGAGGAAGTAGTAGAAGGGGAAGAAGTAGAAGAATGGATAGGAAGAAAGAAAGAATGAAAGATGGAAAGAAAGAAAGGAGAAGAAAAAGAAGAAGAAGAAGAAGAAGAAGGAGAAGAAGATGTTGAAGATGGTAAAGAATAAGAAGGCAAAGAACAAAAGAAAGAAAGTACTCAAAAAGCAGTAGAAGATGCACAAGACTAAGAAGAAGGAGAAGAAGAACATGTGGGAAGACAAAAAGGAAGAAAGAAGAAAAAGAAAAGAAAGAACAAGAAGAAATAAACTAAAGGAAAGAAAGAAAGAAAGAAATAGAAGGAGAAGTAGTAGTAGTAACAAACGAAAGATAAGAAGAAGATGAAGAAGGAAAGATGATGAAAAAGAAGAAGGAAAAGGAGAGGAAAAAAGAAAGAAAGAATGAATGATTCAAAAAAGGTAAGATAGAATGGAAGAAGAAAAAGAAGAAGAAGAAGGAGAAGAAGAAGAAGAGGAAGATAGAGAATGAAGAAGAAGAAGAAGAAGAAAAAGGAGGAGTAGGAGAATAAAGAAAAATTAAAGAAAGTAAGAAAAAGAAGAAAAAGAAGAAGAAGAAGAAGAAGAAGAAGAAGAAATAGAAGTCGAAGAAGAAAGAAAGAAAGAAAGAATGAAAGGAAAAAATAAAGAAATAAAGAAAGAAAGAAAGAAGAAGAAGACGAAGAAGAAGAAGAAGAGAAAGAAGAAGAAGAAGAAGTAGAAGTAGTACAAGAAGAAGATCATGAGAAGAAGAAGAGGGAAAGAAGAGGAGGAAGAAGAAGAAGAAAAAGAAGAAAGAAAGAAAGGAAGAAAGCAAGGAAGAAAAAATCAATGTATGAAAGAGAGAAGAAGGAGAAGTCGAATGAAAATATGAAGAAGAAAAAGATGATGATGATGATGAAGAAGAAGAAGAACAAGAAGAAGTGGAACAGCAAGAAGAAGATTATGAAGAACGAATACAAGATGAACAAGAAGAAGAAGGACAAAATGAAGAAGATGAAGGACAAGAAGAAGGAGAAGAAGAAGAAAAGGAAGAAGAAGAAGAAGAAGAGGAAGAGGAGGACGAAGTATAAAACGAAGATGAAGAAGAAGAAGGGGATGAAGTAAAAGAAGTAGAAGAAGATGAAGAAGGACAGGAAGAAGAAGAAGAAAAAGATGATGAAGAAGAAGAAGAAGAAGAAGAGAGGAAACTTCCCATCCTTAATCATTTCAAATGATGATATTTGATTATTGAATAAATTTTAGTGAGCAATGTAGGAAATGATCAACACGATTTTTATAAAGAGGGGAAATTGCATGGAATGAGAGTATTATAATGTAGTTAGCAATGTAGGAAATGATGGACAATAGTTTTAATCAAACATACTTGGAGTTCATAATGTACATCATCTAGAAACATGGAATGAGAGTATTATATATGTGCAGCTTGCATACAATCATATTGTGCATGGATTGATAAATAAGTAGTCTGTCAAAGCTTGTTCGTTATTCCTACCCCAAAGTTTGCTACACTTGAATCTCAAGATACAAGAAATATAAGAATTTAGAAGTGATATTCAACAAAAGGCTCAAAACATTCTAGATATAATGCAAGAAATATATTTCAATGCCAAAAGATAATTACTAAAATCATAGGAGTATAAGAGAAGACATGACCAACATAGAGCTAAAAAGTTGTTCACAAAAATTACATTATTTGGCTTCATATTAGGAAGGAAAGATTTAAGGTACATGGAAAGAAGATAAAACTAATACGATATAGTATTTACAAGATAATATAATTTATTAATGATAATATTTATCTAGTTGAGTGACTAGGATATATGGAAATGATCTTAATAGTTAATATCGTTAACTTGAAGGCTTATGAGCCATTTTTGCTTGATGAAGAACATCAAGAAGACTTACCACCCATCGATAACTTTGTAAAGAGTAATGATAAAATCCTAAGTTAAGATAACGTCAGCTAGGAAGGGATCATTATGATAAGGAGCTTGGCATAGATTTCATACCAAAATGTGAAGAAGGGAAAAAGACTTACTAATACAAAATGTATAGCATGGAAAATGGTTAATCATTATTCCATCATGTTTGTCCCAAATAATATGAAAAAAATAAGGACTACAGGATCTAGTCAAGTTGATTCAATGACACTCAAAAATAAGCCCAAACTAGAACTAAGAGGTGTAAAAGAAAAAAGGAGTGCTGTGGTTCTCATTGGAATGAACTGTTGCACCATGTATACTTGACTTCAAGCACCGCATGTGCTTCACTCCATGTGTAGTGCTAACCTATTTATATGCACCAGATATGAATAGGAGATGGAGTAACCCCCACACTTATATGAGCAAGCTTTAGGTGGGTAGATATTTGGGTCATGTGTAGGATAAGTACCACCTACTTTGCCTTGCCTTTGCTTATGTAGTGCTAAGTAATGTATCAAATTCAAGTGCATCTTAGGCTTCTACATGCAAGTATAGATCCAATGATGTAGAACTTTGTTAATTGCAAACTTTTTATCAAACAACAAATGTTTCTTTTGGAAGTTAAATATTATGCCTTTTTTAATAAAATATTCCAATGTAAAGAAGCAAGAATGATGAAAGGACTTCTTGTAGTACTCAATTTTCTTATGACAAAAGCTTTATTCGTCTTCCCTTTATTAAATAGTTTCTCACCATTTGATAGTTCCAATTTCACTATTTTGACTAGGATAATAAGGTGTACAGGTGAACGGTTATGGTGAGAAAACCTTATTGAAAGATTAATTGCTCATTTAATTTGTTAATATAGTTATTGAAGAGATGATTCATAGTACATTATGGTTATTTTAGTAAGTATTGATGTTTTGTGATGTAATTAAGGAAGTTTTTTTTAACAAAGAATAAAACAAAACAACTTTTTATGATATTACAAGATAAACATGCTTAATGTTACAAATAAAACCTATTCAAAATTACAAATATAAATAAGCAATCATGATAATGGAGCACCTAAAAAATTAAAAGTTGTCTATGAAAAATATTCTCATCATGTAAAGCATAAAAAATTTGAAAGAAAAAAATGTAAATTATTATTTATTTAAAACAATAAAACTTTGTAATCTAACTACTCAAAATTTTAGATAATGAAATGTAAGCATGAAAAAAAGGAAGACCATTACTTCTTATAAAACTAATTTTGCTTGATGTAGATAATACATATTAGTCCTCTTGAGATTAATCTATACAATAAGAGATGCATGACAACTATTAGTGCATGATTCATAAGACTGAAAAATATTTTTATATATCAAGATTTAGTTAGAGGATGATTTAGATAGTCAAACTGTGCAAAAATATTAAGTAGTACTTAAGCTTGTAATAATGGATCATAGTAAGTGAATCCTAAGTTCTTACACAATATTTTGATGATAAGAAATAACTATAGTAAGTATTAATCTTTTTTATTAAGTGTTTCAAAACATTCATCTCATGATCTAGTAGATTAGTCCATTATAGAACTTAATTAGTTGATTCTTAAGTTAATAAAAGATTAAAGACAAGTAAATGAGTGTTGGAGACATTGCTTTAGAATGCTTGAACTTTGAAATGTTGGAGCTAATGCATAGTGCTGTAAGTGTAATAATTTCCCATCTAGAGCTTATCTTCTACATAATACTTTCGTTTAGAATTATTATACAAACCACTTTATACTAACATGACACATTGGTTTACTTTCAACCTACTCATGGTGAGGGGCCTTGCTTTCCATAATCTTTATGTAAGATGTTCACAGTAGTAGATAGTGAAACATATCGATCAATAAAAGTGAATAGTTAAAATTGAAATAGTTTAATTAACCATATGTTTAATGCTAAAAATATGAGAATTGAAATTATTTTGACTCAAAGTGTTGACTTAAATATGCCAATAAATCAAATAATTACATGCCCTTTAATATAATCATTATGGAGTTGAATGCAATTATTGTGCTTTATTTAATGATAACACATAAGTATTTATAATAAATTTTATTAAGAGAATTTTATGATTTGAAAAGGTGATGTTTATGTCAATTGAAGAACCTACATAAGAGAAAATGTTAGATCCAATGAAGATTCTCTTTTGCTAAAGTGATAAACTTCTAAGAAATTAATTTTGAATTTAATTTTAAAAATTTTACTTTTATTTTAATAAAATATTAAGCTTGAAGAAAATTATTCTTACAATGTGTTAAAATTAAACTTCATCAACACTATAATTTTTGTTTAATTTAATTATCTAAACAAACAAAAGTCTCCAAACTTTGATCATTTTACAAATCACCTTATCTTTATCGCTAATGTAGAGGCCTTTTTCCAAAGATGTAAAACATAAATTAAGAAAAAAAGATCTTGTTACAACTAAGCAAAGCCTAAACATTTCTAGACATAGAATTAAGGTACGACTCTTGAACCCATATGGTATATACTATCTAATCGCAGAATCACTCTAAAATATGTTATGTGCTTATTGGTAAGCAAGAGTCATGATCTTCGAAGTGAACCAAGGGGTAGCCAAACAAATATTTTTTGCTAATTGTATACACACAAGTAAAGCCTTTATGCAACTATCTCAAGTGCAAACAAATGATGTGTGACAAAAATTCTCTATTCATTTTGCATATATCACTTCAAAAAATTGGAAATGGATGTCTACTATTTGACATTATTGTCACATTAAACAATGTAAATTTCGTTTGCCTTTCTAAAACACACTGATCCAAATCTATTACATGATCACATAATTTTGGTGATTAAACATTCAAACCTTCATCCACCTTTCAAAAATTTATGACTTCAAATCCAATCATCTAGTCATACAATTGTCCAAATTAAATGATTGAAATTTTATCCCATTTCTAAACTATGTAGATTTAAATCTATACATTTAATTATTAAAATTTTGTAATATGATTGTCCTCTTTAAAGTCAATTATACATTAATCTTTTTCCTTGATTCAATCAAATATGTATTTAATTTAATAGCCTTGATTAAAATCAATCGCATTGCTATCATTTACCTTATACTAACAAAAAAACTTTTTCACCAAACAATCTATATTAAAATCAACCATTCAACTCTTATTTATCGTGATCTATCCAATACTTGGAAATTCCAAATTATATTTGATGAATTGTTATGGCTAAACTATCATTTATTGCCAATTGCTATTTTCAAATACTTATTGAATTCACATCTTTCTACAATATCAATTCATATGAATGTTTGATAACTATTTTTTGTCATAATATTAATTATTTATTAATGTAAAAATATTGGTGAAAGACTAGAGAATTTGTTCAAGCTATAAAATCTAAGTCTTAGCAAATATTATTAATTATTATTTCTATTCATTATGTCTCTCATTCTTTGATCTCTGATTGTATTATTTCTTTAATAAGCTAATTTGTTATTCTTTTGTCCATCATTCAAGTAAAAGCATAATATATTAAAAAATTGTAATATTTTATCAGATATAAGATTACTATTAAAATCAAATTTAAATGTTTTGTTACAATGTTTCTTTTTCTACTTCTTTCATTTCATTAAAGCACTATTATAGCACTTTTATTCTAAAATATTTTTGTGAGTGATGTTTATTTGTGAAGGGCTTATACTAATTAGTTTGATTTTTTTGTCCTTTGTATGGTGCTGATGCAAGCTTCAATTTGAGCTAAATCTTCAAAAATTGTTATACTTCTTTTATTGCTAAAGTTTATGATTTAAATTGCTTTTTTTAAATTAAATATAATTAGTCTATCATAAAAAAAATTGAAATTTACAAAAAAAAATTTAAAAAAAGATTTATAGGAGCTTAATAAGCAACTTGAAATAGTAATTTTAAAATATATTTTTAAATTTTTTTCAAAAGCCTGTATTTTTATTCCTAATCATTTATCTCTTTTGCTAAAGCACATTTCAACTAGTATCAAAACGAAATCCCTTTTTAATGAGAAGAAATTCTTCAAAGAGAACAATGACTCAAAATGATATTTCCATGAATTTTATTTAAGAGTGGATTTTTCTAATAAGACATTACACTTTTTTAGTCATTATAATCTTTGTTGGAATACTAAGATTGTCATTTACTTGATGGTAGTAAGAAAGGAATTGTGAGAGCAACTACAAATTTCATCTAAATTTCATTTTAAAAAGTTCAAAAGGTGCAGCAAAGGACCTAGAATTGATCAAAACTTGATGAGGTTGAATGTTGAGAGCTTCAGGAAGGTTTCAAATATTTTTTGGCTATTGAGAACTTCTCTGTCCTCTTGTCAACTTGGGGTTCAAGAATCTGAAGGTGAGTCTAGCGGACCTTCATTATTTTGATGTTCTTTTGTCGAAACAAAGATGACATCAGTTCCATTTATGTATGCTCAACCTCTCGGTTCCTATCGGGTGTCTTTTCATTATCTCTCAACCTATCAAAATGATTGACTAAGTGTGATTTTCTCTCTTTTTACCAACTTGATGGTGGGTTTGACTCTCGGATGCCCATGGTGGGTGTAGTAATATCTGCTCTATGACATATGAAAAGGTTCCAATAGTTACCTTATAAAATAAATGGCAACTTTTATCAGACATAGCAACTGAATCGAATCTATTAAAATCACTTCAATGATCAAACCAATTGGGGGAGAATCAATGGATTCTTCTTCAAGAATGATTTATACTTCCCAAACCACAAGAGGGAGTAACATAGAAAATTACATTTGTTGTTAAATAATTTAAAAGAAATATGATAGCACATAATTATGAGTTTTTTAGAATTCTTTTCAATGAATTTATAAAAAGAGTAAGAGAAATATTGCTCTGATGATGGATTATCTTAACAATTAACTTTGAAAAATTGTACTAAATATTACATTTAAAAAAATTTTAAAAACAATAAAAAATATAACATCACAAAAAAATGGAAAAACTATAATGCAAGTATAAATTTTAAAAAAATAAAAACTACAAAAATTGAAAAATATTATAAATAATATGTATAAAATATCAATAATTTACGATTCAAATAATCTATTCATTAAACATATTCATGTGAAATAAAAGCTTTATAACTATTATAAAATGACATAAATAATAAAAAAATAATAATACATAAATTATGTGAATTCATGGATGAAGAGTTTCATTTAAAATTGAGATTTGATATCTTTTATTTCACAAAAAAATAACATTAAAAGTACAAAAATACAATTTTTTTAAGTGAAAATACTTTTAAAGAATTTTGCCATTGTAAATCATAAAATACATATAACCTAAAAAATAAATATTTTCTGTATTAAAAAAATTTAATTATTCAAAATGAGTTACATAATATATTAATAAAATGATTCATTAGATACTCTGACAAATGTATGATATATCAACAAAATGTTTCTAGTAATAGAAATGAATGATATTATGGAATGCAAATAAGGAAGCACAAAATTCTAAAAACGTTAAAGCACTCATAATTTATAATTTTAAACTTTCTCTATAAGTTAAATACTAAAAAATATGAACAAAGGAAATCACAAATATTTATAAATATTTTTGCAACATGTAAAATATGAAATGTAGAAAAAACTTATTAAAATTGAAGATGTTTTATTAATGCAAATATCCCAAAGAGTAATGTTGATATAAGAAACTATAATAATTTAAAAAGTTATGTTAGTCTAAACAAATTTAAAAAATTTCAGAAAAGTATAAAAAAATGAAAAAAAGGAGAGAATATATATTTAATTATGCAATACATTAATGGCACTCTTTAATAACGAAAGATAAATGACATCTTATTGATTTCAAAAACTTGTAAAGAATTAGAGATATACAAAAAATAATTACAATAAAAGAATATTTAGAACTTTAAAAATATTGTGCATAACTCACATATGGATATGTATAGAAAAAACTTAAAAATAATTCTAATGGAAAATTTAAAATATTATCCAAAATGTGCATAAGTAGTTAAGAAGAATAGAAATGTATAAGATTCATACGTTCTCCAAACCAAAAATTTTAATGATGCTTAGGATTGATGTGGAGAAGACCTAATGACATGTGAGATGGTTTTCATCTTATCATATTACCTAATTATGGGTTTACTGACGAGCAAGATAGTTTATTTTTATTACTTTATCTTTTATTGTGTAAATATTTTTACTTTAATTAAATAGAAGAAAACGTTTCATTATTACTTTTCATCCTTAAAATGCTATTTCTAAGGCATTCTTAAAATTTTTGAAATGGCAAGACAATTTATTTTTTATATAAATTTTCTCTAACATTTTTAATATTGAATAGTCTTAGTGATTTTTTAATTTTCAAGATTTTTAGTTATCTTTATTTAATTTTTATATGCCTCTTTCTTTGAAAGTAAATTTATTTTTTGTTTCATAATTCTAGTTAATTTAAAATTTTTTTATAAGATTCTTTTTTATTTCTTTCCTAATCGATTATTCATCTTAATAACATGTAGCATTACTTAGAAAGCAACTTTTGTTAATTTTTGTACATAGATTAAAATTTAATATTTTTAATTATTTTAAGTATTTCTTATTTTTATACATATGTAAAACCTTCCTTCAAATTTCAATTCTTTTTATTTTAATAGCTAAAGTAATTTAGTTTTGCCAATTAAAAATAAAAATTTAGTGATCTAAAATATTTCATTTTTTATAACACAAATATGGAAAAAATTTAATTGAACTATTATGCTAGAATTTCTAAATAAAGTAAATTAAAAGAATAATTAAGAAATGAAACTTTTTGTATAACATAAAAACCTTTTCATAATATTGGAAATTTTAAATTATTTGTGGGAACCTTATCCCAAAAAAGAATTTAGGAGAGTAAAACCATTACAAAAATGCTACTATAAATGATAAAGTAATAAAAATAAGTACAATATGATGAACAAAACTAAAAGTTTCAATTACTTATAAAATATTAAAAAGAATATTTATTTTAAGTCTTAATGATATTACTATAAAAATAAACAAAACCATAATAGAACTAAACAAAAAGTAAAAGAGAATGTTAGTTTTTAGAAGAAATTTTGTTACAAAAATTTATAACTAATACTCATAAAAAGATGCAATAATAAAAAATTTAAAATGCCATATCTTATCAGCATCTTAAAAAAATTAATGTTATAATAAGATAATAAAAATTATTTGTCTACCAAAACTATGTGAATATGGCAGTGTAACTAGACTACTATAAAATAGTTAGTATGCATTACCTTGAAATTATCTTATTAAAAATTTTAGTGGTTAATAAAAATAGTAAAAAATTTATATGGTGATAACCTTGTGCATAATTATAACTAGAATAATTTTTCACTAAAAAAATATCAAACTTGATTCTTAATGAACATAAAAATATATAACAAATAAAAAAGATAACTATATAACTAAATATTTCAATTATTTAAAAGAATAAATATTACAAATCAATTATAATTATCTATACAAATAAATAAATCACAAAAGAAATATTGAATAGAAAATTATAACAATAATTAATTATTTGAAGTTTAGTTCCATAAATAAAACAAATAAAATTTTTTTAATATATATTGTAAATTAATATAATAATATGAGAAAATATTTAAATGCAATAAGTTTTATGATATGAGAATAATATTTTGCATGATAAAATAAGATAATTTTCATAGTGCGACATTGCTAAATATCACTTTTGTGACAAATAATTGAAAAATGTAAGAAATAAAATCATAAATAATACAAAAAAATTAATGCAACTAGAACTAGTTAAGAGAATGAGAATTAATAAATTCAATAAATAGCTTAACACTTAAATATAATAAAAATTTTAAATGTAAAGATAATAAAAATTCAAAACATTGATCAAAACCTTTGCAATGCTAGTTTTGCAAATATTCTAAAAATGAAAATAATTACATAAAAATAAGTGAAAATAAATTTTAACCCTAAGAAAATTAAAAAATTCTTAATACTACATACAATTTGCTAATCTTTCAAGAAATTTAAAATCATTACAAAAATGGAAATTACCAAAAAAATAATATATTTTTAATACTAATATTGTCAAAATCCAAAAATGTTTTAAAAAAATTAAATGTTCAAAAGCTTATTGTAATAAATAACATATTTTTATATATTTATGATAATGATATTCACAATTCAGGACATAAAAATTGTATGATTCATATTTTAAATTTAAAAAATTAAAAAGGAGAAAAACAAAAATGTTGATAACCAATTATAACATGTTAACATAAATAAATATAATATGAATGAAAAAATATATAATATTGTTAGTATAAAAAAATTGGAAGTTTCAATACAACATGAGAACCATGCAAAAACAAATTTTGTGCATAAATATGTTAAATATTTGAGGCTAAGTACTTCAAATATGTTTTATTATTATTGTAACTATCGCTTATGCATTGACTCATAAGAAAAACTATTTTGTAAAGTATAATCTTTTAATAGCTCATAAACAAGGTTGAATGTGTATCCGATGGAAAAATAATACATGAATGGCAATTGATGAGTGCTTTGTAGAGTTTTGGGATTTAAGAAAATTTTAAGTCTTTTAAGACTACATGCAACTTTCCAATGTTTCATGTTAGAAAGCAATGGTAGATAACTGAATATAAAAAAATAGTTTAATTTTAGTACTAGTTTTGTCATAATGGCTAAATGTTTTAAAACATCAATTTTCAAAAATTTGTTGTAATAGATAAAATATTTTAATTACAAAATGTAGTGATAATAATCGTAGTGACAACTTATAGCATAAAAATTATATAATTCAAATGTAATCCATTAAAAAATAAATTAATTAAAATTAAAATTTTGATAGTTGAATTATAAAATTCTAATGTAAATGAAAAGTTGGAATTCTTAATACATTAAGAAATCATTTAAGGACTAATTTTCAACATAAAGATGCTAATCATTCAAGATTAAGTATATGGGAAGTATTTTATTATTAATACAGCTATTCTATAAGAATTTTACAAAAAATGTTTAGATATTAAAATATTGTGTCAGTTTAGTAATAATTATCTAAAAAGAAATAAAATGATAAGAATAAAAAAGGTAATAGTAGGAAAATTATATTATAAGTGTAATGCAATAATTAAAATGTTCAAAATTTTTATATAATATATTAAAAAAATCTTCTTTGTGAGTCATTGTGAAGAAAACTTCATTGTTTGAGTAAAAAATTGAAGAAGATTAAAAAATAAAATTTCATCAATGAAATAGAAAATTTATCACATTAAAAACTTTTTGTATGACTACTTTACAAAAAATATTCTTACAACAAAAATGTTGAAGTGCCTAGAAATACGAAAATAACATATTGAATGGCTTCAAGAACTAAATGGTAATATTAAGTAAATAAAAACTATATAAATTGTCAATCAATGAAAAAAAATTTAAAAACAAGGAATCTTAGCGCAAATAACGATACTAGTCAGCCAAATATATGCTATATGGAAGAAATGATCAATAGTTGTTATAGCATAGTCAAATATTCTTTTCTTAAACAACTTATTTAAGAGGACATGGCATTGGTACATTTGGTACTAGATCAACCATTATGTTAAATGGGTTTAGAACATATATGTTCGTCAACAAGATCTTGTCACTTGTTATAAAAGTGGAACTCAATGTGTAGAAAAGTTGTATGAAGGTGTGGTCTATAGTTGTAGTAATCATTTACTATTAGAATGGAAAAACATTAAAATTTCTTCCCTAATTACATGGTCATTGATCAAAAATGGAAACAAATGTCTTTTCAATCACCAAGTGTAAGAAAGTGTAAATGGCAATAGGTTTACCATGCTGATGATTCAACCAGACTAGATCACATATCTTAGAATTATCCTTAGACTCCAAAAATATCCTTTAAAGTTAGAAAAAAGAATAGTTAGAAAATTAAGCAAGTGATCAGAGCAATTTAAGTGGATTGGTACATCATTTGTAATGAGGGTAACCAAAGAACTAGAAAAAATTATAGAAATGATTGATCAATCAATTAACAAACAAACATGATATTTATGTAATATTCCATTATAAAGTAAGACCATGTTCAACATGGCTAAAACTCAATTACCTTACATTCATAAGTAGTAAAAGGCATAAAGTTTTATTTTTTTATGTCACAATGATAGCATGCTAAATTTCAAAAGTTGTTGTGCTACTGTGAAAATATCATAAAAATCTTATTAGATAACTTTTCAATTGCTTATATCCCATAAAAACATAGTTGAATTATTAACTACAATGACCTGATATGGCATATTATCATTTCTAGACAACTGATTCTAAAGAAATGCCATTCACAAAAGTGCATCATGAAACTTGAATGATTATTGGTTCATTCTTTTACTAGGTAGAGAGGGCACTATATATGATAGCTTCATACATAATAGCATTGTCATAGTCTAATTGATATTTTTTCATTTACAAATTAATTAGACTATTATGATTACCAAGTTATGAGATTCACTTCATGCACTCTTAAGCTTTTTACTTAAAGATTATAACACAATTCTCATTGGTGCATCTTGCGCTATGTTTCATAAACCTTATGTATTTTGAAGGAACCTCAAGGGTGATATTTTGTATGAGTCCAGTTTTTTGTACTTTATTATTTTATAAAATATAGCAAGTCTTTTTTGGGAAACTTTTAATCACCTTCTTTTTAATGATACATATGATTGATATGGAAATGTCTTATGTAATTAGTAGATGGTTGTTACTCCTATTCATTTTATGTTTCAATTTGAAATTATGTTAGCGTCGAGCCTAGATCATTAATTGTACTTAGTGTCATTCATTTAGGATTCGTAGTAGAATATTTAATATGATCATAAGTACGCATGGTTATTTTAGTGGTGCATAATTTTTTTATATATGTACTAGAACTTCTTTCATTTTACTTTATTAATAATTTCATATTTTTCACACTTTTTAGCTAGGCAATTATTTTTATTTTAAAAACTTTCTTTTTAACAAGTTATGCTCTATTTAAAAAATTAAAAACATTTTCAACTATGTCATAGCCTATTTCTACTTACATTTTACTAAAATCATTTTCCTATAATGTATTTATTATTTTTAATTCTTAATTGATATTTTCAAATCAATTTAAAATAAAATCTTAGAGGATTTTACTTTTTGTAAATTTTTCAAACTAATTATAAATTCTCAAACTAAAAATATAAAAATGGAATAAAATCAAACAATGATAAAAAAAGAAAATCATATTATTAAATTATAGATGTAAAATTTTTTAGTTAATATTAAAATAAATTAAGAAAAATTAAAATATGAAAATTATAAAGCATTATAATTTTTATAATGCCAAAATGTGTGGCAATCTCATGAGAAAAATATTCTATCAACAAAATTAAAAAAATAAATTATATATTAAAATTTTCAAATATAATTTCATAACAATATAAGTGTTGATAATATTTTTATGATGACATAAAACATAACACAAAAAAATTGAATTGTATTAAATATTAATTTTTTTTAAAAAAATGTTACAAATTGATGACAAAAAAGTGCATAATTGCAATAAATCATATGGATAACAAAAAATAAATTTCTTAGAAAACTTTGCACAACAAGATGAAGGACATACTGATTGGTAATATCAACAATAAAAAATGAACTATAATGGTTTTTCCAACATTAAAAATTCTAATTTGTTAAAATTTTGCTATAAAATTGGGTAAATATCTACATTTTAAAAAATAAAATTTATAACCAAAAAATGATAAAATAAAGTACAAAACACTAAATAAATACAAAATAACTATTACAATAAAATATTTGAAATGTCTAAAAATTATGATAATTAAATTTTAATGGAAATGATTTTCACAATTGTAAAAAGTTTATAAAATTATAAAAGTTAAAGCATTTGTTGATGAAAAGATATTAAATGATTATTATTAATTTAAAACATATTAAAAAATCCTTAAATTAAATTATACTTATGTTTGTATAATGCATCAATAGAAATGTTCATAATAACTTTAGATATGGAAGTATTGTGAAGCAAACATATTTATTAAAGGCCAAAAAATATACAAATACCTAATGTTTTTATGACAATAAAAAATCTGAAACATTTATTACTATTTATGTAACTTGTGAAAAGCTAATATTTTATTTGTAAAAATAAATGTATTGAAAATTTTATTTTACTAAAATGTTATTTGATGAGGACAAAAATTGCATTTTATCAACTTAGGAGTACATGTACGATAAAACATTTAAAATGCAAATACATAAGAAAAAAGTGTAACTTATAAGATAATAATAATTACAAACCTAAAAACTTTTAAATATTCGAATTTCTTTCATAAAAATTAAAAATTATTGCCTTAAGTTTTTTTCTTAAGAGTTTTTTGACATATTTATAAATGAAGAAATAAGAAAGTAATCAATTTAGTCAAAAATGTAAATTATTTAAACAAAAGGAATTATTTGATTGAAAAAATCATTTTCCTGCAATAATTTTGACTACCGCTTTATTGCTTATTAGATTGTCTTATACACTTAATGTATACATTAGTTACCCTTTTATGCAATCAGTTTTGTATAATTTGAGAATTTAAAAATGTGGTCTAGCAACATTACAAAGTGAAACTCAGTCCAAGAATAAAAGATTTGAATTAATTATAGTGGGTTATCTTAAATTCATTTTATTCTTTTGTCTTAAGAAAAAACTTCATTCTTTTTTAGTTTTTATTATAATTGAATTGAAATTGGCAAAGAAAACTTTTCACATATGGTATTTTATTATTGTTATAACAAAGTTTTTTTATATTATAAATTTGAAGTATATTTAATTATGTATACTTATAATTTTGCACTTTTTATTTTTATCAAAGAGCATAACATGTTTTGTGACATCTTATACACATTATGATAATAACTTTTGATAGTTTGTCATATTTATTATATTTCTTTTCAAATAAATTTTTTACTTATATTACTTTATAGAATTTGTTTTTTCTACAAAGTTATTAATTTATTGATGTAGATATTTTGGTAATTTTTTATTATTTTAAGTACGTTACAAATTTTAAATTTTTGCATGCTTTTGTATTTTGTTTTCGTTCTTATATTTTTTCAGTAGAAATGTATGATGGTAAATTTCATTGTGTGAGATGCAACTTGAACAATCGAATTGTTTACTAATATTGATGTTTTGTTAAAGTTTTTAATGCCATTGATGTATTTTGAAAAGTTTTATTTTAGGAAAAAAATCTTTTCTTAGCATTTACTATATAATTTAATCAATTATAATGTTTCTATAATTATTTTGTTTCCATTAATATTTTACATTTTTATATAATATTATTTACATGAATAGTATGTAAGAGATTAAAATATTTAAATTATTTTAAAATATGTTAAGAAGTATGAAAAATATTTCTTTTAAAAATGAGATAGATAAGATTGAGAAATTAGAAGTCATTTTGATAGTACCACTTTTGAAATCATTAACAAAACTATTTTTAGTATTATTTGTTTTTAAGATACAAAAGTTGACCATATTATATGGTAATTACAATTTATAAGAGTAATATAATAATACTAAATATTAATTTTTTCATAAAAATATATTCAAAATAACAACAATAGTAAATCACCAATAAATGTAAAAAAGTAGTCATATGGAATAATTTTAAATCCTCACCACATTATAATTGTGTTAAATTCTCCAATAACATATTTAATATACTAAAAAAATAAAATGTTATGTAAAAAGTGCAATATTTCTAATATATGCTTTATTAAAACATTAGAAGATTTATGAAATAATAAAACCATTCACACTATGCTTTCATGTGTAAAAGTATAAAGTATTAAAAAAATGATTGCTATGAAACTTTTTAAAACAACTTCATTAAGTTATAAAAAAATAATATTTTATTTTAAACATTGATTTATATTCAAAAGGTTTTGTAAAATAATATTTTTTTAATATAAGACTTATGTTATTATATTTTAAAAACTTAAGATGTTTGAAAAAACATATCTAATTTTTTGAAACTAATTATCTTAAACTGACAACCACTATATAAAACATTAAAAAAACTAATATTAGTTGTACTTTAAAAATAAAAGATCTTCAAAATTTCAATAAAATATATTAAGAAAGGTTTTTTTATGGTCATCTAAGTAAGACTTAAATTTAGGAGAAGTTATTTTAAAAACCTTTATATAAATCATATTGATAATAGGTACTTCAAATATTAGAAATTATTATTTTGTGAAGTTGAGAAAGAAGGTCCATATAATATAAGCATGACAAATTGATAGAAACAATATTGCCAAAAATAAGAAACTAATTAAAAAATCTTAGTATAAAATGACAAAAAGATTCTAATACTTTAACAAAAACTATTTTATGAAATAAATAATATCAATTATAAATACATAAATTCTTCAAAAAATAAAAACTTATCTATTTCATGAAACGAAAAAATGTTTGAACTCGTATTTAAAAGAATTTATACAAATTTTAATATATCGATATAGTAGTACATGAAGGTGAACTTTTTTAATTGTATGATATCCTAACCAGAAAAGGCACAATAAATAGAAACATGCATAGTTTGTCATTTGAATAAAATATAATTGAATATAAACAGATCATTAAAAAACATCAAATTTCAATGCCAAGTAAAAAAAGGCTATTGAAAGCAATAATCTTTAATAACATAAAAATATATACAACTGTTAAACTAACAACAATATAGAACATTCAATAATTATTACAATAAAAATTCAAAAAATAATCTCCATTTATATAATCATGCTAAATAAAAAATATTTTCAATAACAAACATTTCTTTTATTATTATAAGTGCCATAAATGAGTGATTACAAATATCAAATCCTTACACCATTTAAAAAACTTGTATTAAATTTTAAATTAAATAATTGAAAATTTAACTAAGATAAATTTAATAAACAGTTGTTAAAGAAAGAAAATATCTATGTTTAGTGTTGTAAAACACAAAAAATATCTAAACAAAATGAAGTTGATAAAATAAGCAAAACAATGATCATGTTGTAAATATAAATGTTAAAAATACAAAAATATAAAAAACCTTAAACATAACTTAATACTTAAAATATTAAAATTATTTTAACATCATATTCAAAAATAATATTCTCATTTTGACAAGCATGATAAACATTAAGTGATGAAGCCAACTAACATGGGAAATTTGTTATAAATTATATGAGGCAAAACATACAAGATAGGATAAGTGAATTATGTATTTAACAAATTTTTTTATTCTAAAATTTTAGAAAAAAATATTTTACACTTCAAAATAAAAGTTATTTTTTAAAATATTATTTTTGAAATGAGATTGCCAAACATTAAATGAAATACACAAGAACTTTTAAATGGTTGAGCAAAAACTTGTACCTCCATCTACCCTTGATCACTAAATGGGCTTCAACTAATCGCTCATTTTCATTGAAACCAATAAACAGAATACACACTAATACTCCAATGAGACACCAAAATCCACAAAACAATTTGACTGTACAAAATAACTTCAAAACTTCACAATTTTTGCTTAAAAGCATTTCTAAATTTTTAAATCTTTAAAACAAGAATTGCATAACTACTAGCTAAAAATAGCTCCTTTATTAGCTAAAATAAGTTTTTTCAAAAGCTAGCCATCACAGGATATATGAACGAAATGATGGTACAACTGCTGTTCGATTTTAGGTATTTGAAGTAAATAATGTTTGATTAGAATAATTGAAAAGGGTTTATTAAGAAAATTTTGTTACATGTTAGTAACATAATTAAGTGTCATACGATAAATTTCCCTTATATTAAATTTGTTTCTTATTTTTTTTCTTTTTCAATTTTTTTTCAATCTTTAATAAAGGACGTTTCATTTCTTTCATGTTTTATATTCATTATAGAACATTTTTTTATCCCTTTTTGTTAACATTCTATTTTTACAAGCATTACTTTTTCCTTTGTATTAAAAATATCTCATTCGTTTACTACAAATTTTCTTTTTATTTAATGGTAAGTTTTGGTGATTGTTATATGATTTTATGTATTATATACGATTAATTAATGTTTTTTTGTGCAATTTTTATTTTTATTTAAAATGTTTCCTTCGTTTACATATATATTTGAAATTGAATTTGCACATAGGTTTTATCAAATTGTTTATTTTTCCATTTCATTATTAAAAAGTTTTTTTTCTAATATATTAGCTATGTTTACTTGGATATTTAAAAGACACATTTTTTATTGATATATTGTAGGTAGAAAAATATGTTTTAATAAAATATTAAAAAAATATAAAAATATATGTAATCTTCATCAATTAAATTTTCTTTATTAATATAACATGTTATTTCGTTATATTTTGAAATGTGGACTTAACTCAGGTTTGTGGTGCACAAAATGGGCATGGGCCTTGAGGTGTTGCACGCTAGGAGCGCAATAGAAACTGAGACAAATTAGCTCAAATTTTTTATTTAAGGCACAATTCTCGCAGTAGTTTTGGGTTAAATGGTGCAGAGCATAACTATTTAACTGACTTAATTCTAAAGAATCAGGGGGGACTCATGAATTTGGTTAAGTTGGACTCATATTTACATATAAGCATTAGTGACCAAAGACATGAGTTTTTGAGAGCATCGGGGGGTTGCCAATCTTAAGAGGCTGAATCATCTTGAAAATATTATAAGCATAAATCACATGAACCCTTTTGCAATCTAAGACAAAAAATGCTATTGCCAAACTTTAGCTTTTCTACACCAATCGATCGCAAGTTGTTACTATCAAACGAAAAAGATTATGCCAAAATTTGTGAACAATTTACATATATCTAGCCATTCCTCTAGAATGGTTGATTAAGCTACATAATGCCTCTCTCCCTTCATCAATAATAACCTATTTAACATCACCTTCGATTTAGCTTTTGAATATAATGTTAAATATCTTATCTCATATACTTTTTTAGTTTACTCTATAAAATGGGATTTAAAAATTGAAACGCAAATATCTCCATATCATTTTCTATTTTTTTATTCAATTTTTTATAGATGTAATTTTTATAAAATTTCATAAGATTTTAATGTTTTCAATTTAATTATTTTTAATATAAAATATTGTTAATTATTTGTTGAGATAATATTTTTTATCAACAACAACAAAAATAATTTTTAAGATTTTAAATTTCCCTTAAAAATCTTAAGTTTTTATTTTCATGGGATTTAATTATTTTTTAGAATTTGTAGTTAGAAGTAGAAAATTTTTGTAGACAACATATGCACATAGATTTTAACATTTTTAGTGTGGAGTTACAATAATGACATATTTATATGTTAAAATAAATAATAATTTTTTTTCGTAAATTAAGTTTATTTGGCTTACATTAATAAACAAATGTACATGCTAATGTATTTTAAAGATATTCAAATCTTTTCTTAAATTAATTTTTTCTATTTTTTAAAATAAAATTATCATATTTTTAATTAGTTTATTATATCTTAAAATAAAAAAATTTAAGTTTTTTAGTATGTTCTATTTGTAATAAAAAGATAACTCTTTTTGTTGATGCACAAGTCAAAATATTGTCTCATGAATATATTAAATAAATAAGGAGACTTTTAATAAAATTCTATTTTGAATGTCTTTTTATATCATTCTTTGATATAACATAACACACCCATTTCTAATTAAAAGTGAAACTTTGCCAAATCTTTAGTTACTGTAGCATGTAAATTATTAACTTTTTGATAATTTTCTCACTTCATTTTGATAAACATTTTATGAGTTAAAATATTCTATTTCTGAATTGCTTTCTATCTTCACATAACATTTTTGGTCCTTGGACATTTGTTTAAACTTAAATATAATGAATATTGTTTCATAAATCTATGTACACATTATTTCTATTTTTTAATTATTTCATTATTGTAATTTTTTTCTACTTTTCAGCTTTTTAAATTTCTTAATTTACAACATGATGTTTATTTTTCCTTGCATTATTAACAAAACTCTTTGTTAATATACTTTGTAGAAATTTTAATGGCCATTAATGTTTTCATATTAATCATATATAGTTTATGTATTTTTTAAATTTCTTTTTTAATCTAGTATTAAAGATAATCTTTACATAAAATTCTATACATATTTATTGTATTTGTGTGATACAACAACAAAATTTTGGTACATAGTTACTTTTATTTTTGAAATGTCAAATTTCATAACAATATTTATTATATTTAATATTTCATTGTAAAAATAAGTGAAAGTGACAATATTGTAATTTCTAAAGAGAATATGTAGTAATTGTTTTTGAGCTATTATGTATATGTAGTAATAACAAGTGAAAGTGTGACATTGCGATGGAGAATGGCATACATAGACCTTAAGTTTGATTAAAGATTAATGGCTTTGCTTAATGGCTTGATTAACTTGAGTTTCATTTGATATATTTTGTTCTAGAACACATGATATTCAATAAAAAATATCATAGATTAAAAAAATATGACATAAGTTAAGGAAATAAGTTTAAAATAAGCTTAATTTTTTCTCTATTTTATGGTCATGAAATACACAGACTAAGGTTACATATGTATGATCTAAATTTTATGTTAGTTTACTAGAAAAAATTAGAACTATAAATGGGTCACATATTTACAATGATCTTATGATGTATATATGATTATCATTTGAGATAGAAATATAAAGTGTGAACAATGTTTAACAAGTTATCTATCTTGTCATATTCTTTTTAATGTTCTAAGAGTTGAGTTCTTCTTCATATAATATTTATACAATCTTTTTTCATATGTGCAAAATTTTTATTTCATATGAGTATCCCAAGTGTTGATTAAACTATAATTGAGTTGAACATGTACGACATAATTTGTCATATTAATAGGATTCTTCAATTAATAATGAATGACAAACCTCTTCTTGTTTGTAAGTTTTATCTTCCACAAAAGAGTAGGGCTTTTCTTTTATTTATTTGCATAGCTTTTATATGAAATAGTACAAAGTAGAACATTCTACTAGGGTGATTCATGTCTTTTCATTCATTCCATAGAGGACTAAAGAAAAAGATGTTACAATGTTGTTATAGAAATATCATATTCTCTTTATTAGTATGTCTTTTTTGTTATGTTAAAATTTGTTAACAAAAATAGATCATCATATTATTGTCAAAATATATGGTACAAAACAATCATAACAAATCTAAATATTATGGTAAAATTAATTTTATATTAGCATCCTCATTTTTTTACACGTACTATCACCATAGCTTAATGTAATAAACTTATCATGCATGTACAATTTCAGTGATCATTTAGAACAAAAATTCAAGACATAAAAAAGTAATAAAGCTTTTCATTTTTTTTGTTTATTCAATTATGTCATACATGCATGTTAAACTTATGCTACAAATATGTAAATGTGAGTTAAATCATTTATTAGGGCAATCAGTTATGTCTACCTATAGTCGTAGAATAATCTATTGTTTGTAAGTTTATGAACTATTGCTATATTCATAATGGCTAGTTTAATCACTCTACAAAAACAAATAAAGTAATGGCTACTTTAATCACTATAGGAAAATAAATAAATCTATTCGGCTGATTTTACAAATGAGTGATTCATCAAGAATATAAGTAGGACATTTTTTTTAACTTTAGAATAGATAGATGAACACATTTCATTCCATTTTCTTTATTTAGTTGATTCTAAGTACAATAATATCTTCATCTATATTTAGATATTTTGTCACTTTTATCAAAAAAGGATTAAGGTAAAAGCCATAAAAAGTTCTCAATGTGTTATAAATTTTGATGTTTCAACCACCATAATTGTTGTTGTGTTATGGCCAAGGTTGGCTAGTCATTATAACATCATAGTTGTTGCATTGAATCCATGACTGATAAAGTTGTTGCAAGGATTTCTTGTATGTCTACCATATTGCAAATGTTGCTAGTTTAGTGGAAGCCTAGCTTTGTTGACTGTAGTTTAATGAAGGCTTTATGTTCACGAAACTCCCACTTGAAATCATTATATGCCTTATCATTTTTTACATTTGTTTTAATTATTGTTCATTCTATAATAGTATGTTCATAAATGTAAGAAAGGATTTCAAATGATCAAAAATAATTGTTAAATAATAAAAATCATTTATGTTGATATTTCAAATAGACACCCTTCCCCTCCTCCTATTACTACAAAGTATCAAAATAAGTAATCATAAATAATAATACAGTAGCATTTTAATTTTAAGTTAATATATATTAAAGCTAAAATTTACTAAGTTGATGCTTTATAATATAGCCAAATAAAAGTGATGTAATGGTCACAAAAGATGAGATTTAGAGTTTCATAATAATATAACAAAATGAAAGTAAATAATTAGAAGAAATGAGATAAATTTTATGGGAAATTAGTTTTTTATTTTTTTAATGAGAACAAGTTTAACAGCCTTGTTAGTCTAATATTACTTGAATTAAAATTTCTTATAAAACATGCAAAAAAACTCATAAATTCCATTTACAATAAAAATAAAAAAAATTAAAAATTATAAAAATAAAAATTAGATTATATAGCTTATTAAGATGTTACCAAAGACAATTATTTCATCTTTGATTGAGCAACATTTGTAATTACTACAAACTACAATATTAAATAAGTGTAAATATTAAGAAATTATTATTTCATTATAAGTTAAAATGAGATAAATTAAAGAAATGAAATGTAATAATAACAAAGTAATTAGAAGTCATATAGACCTCATTTGGAATTACTATCAAAGGTAAATCAATATAATTTATAATTTATTATTATTTTAATATAAAATAAATATATATTAAAGTTTAGAATAAGAAAAATTGAGTCAATGTAATATATCTAAGTCATACAAATATAAATCTCACACAAAATGAGAAAGAGTTTCATAGTAATATAACAAAATCAAAGTGAAACATTTGTATAATGACATAAATTATACTTAAAAGTTGCAACTCTATATACTTAGGTAATTGGTTGTAACATCCTCGATCATTGAATAAGATATGGATAAATATGTCTCTTAAATAGTGTAAATGTTATAGAAAATAAAATCATAAAAAAATACTATTTAATGATATATAACAAGTTGAGGCATTTTTGCTATGGTTTGTTTCAACTCAGTGAAACATCAATCAAAAAAATAATGAAATACATAAGTAAATATGCATAAAAAAATATTATATTTATACTAAGAAAATATATTATTAAAATAAATGAAATAGATTAATGCAATGTAATCCAACAAAATCAAAGCATTATATTGTTATAATAGATAAGATTTACTATTATGTAAGTACATAACAAAATTAAAGAAAAAATATTAATGAAAAGAGAGAAAAATTTTAGGATAGTTGTACTCAAAGATATACTAAGTTCATCAATTGAAATAACCTTAAGAGCCAAATGAAGTATGAATCAAAATATATCATAAAATGTATTAAGACATTCATAAGTACAAAATGTGAAAATATAAAGATGAATATTAAGTTTCATAGAGCTTGTTGAGACAAGGATAATTAGAGTTACATACCAATTTAACCAAATCTAAGCAAAAAAATCAAAGAAAAGAGATAATTTTTACATGAAAGTTGAATTCAGAGATACTAAGGAGATTGAGTGTAAAATCCATGATTATTAAATTAGTTACAAATAAAAAATACCTTATAAGGAATTCTAAAATCTTAGAAAAAAATATTAAGTGTAATGAAAATGAATTTTAATTTGATAGAGCTCGTGAGGATGAGTTCAACTATAATTGTTTCATCTTTGCTGGACCTTATTTGGAATTTTTTAAATATTAAAAAAATAAATATAAAAACTAAAAATAAAATAAATTGAAGCAATGTGATATAAAAATTATGCAAAACGAGAGTTAGTGTTTCATAGTAATACAACCAAATCAAAGTAAAAACAATTAATGAAAAGAGATAAATTATATGAGAAATTTCCATTTAAAGTTACTAAGGAGGAATAGTTCGACATCCACATCGATCAAATTAGATATTAATAAAAGGGGGTTAAAAAGGGTTTTGTAACCATAGGAAATCAAATATTTAAAAATATAAAGATGAATATTTGATTTGATAGAGTTTTTTAAGAGAAGTATAATGATATTCTTTCTTCTCCATTAAAAAAGTTTTGTAATTTCTAATAATTATTAATGTAAATAAGTATAAATATGATTTTAATATTAAATAAAAATTTATTAAAGTTGAATTGACATATTTCTAAAATAATATAATTAACTAAATTAAAATTGTATAAATGTCAAATGCCAAGAGAGCTAGAGTTTTTAGTAATATTACCAAATAAGCCAAAACATTTGGAAAATTGAGATAAATTGTATGATAAATTTTATTTGCAATTTGAAATGCCTCATAAGGAATCCCTAGAAAATAAAGTATTTAGTAACACAGAAATAAATTATTAATTGGATAGAGCTTGACAAGATGACCAATTATGTTTGTTTGGTCTCGATTTTACATTGTTAAGAGTTGCTAGGAACTACCAAAGAAAATAATATAAAAAATGATTAATTATTGTTTTAAAATCAAGCCAATATATATTAAAGTAAAATGAAATAAATTGATGCAATGTTATATAACCAAATTAATGTGAAGTAAAGGTATCATGAGACGAGTTTTTAGCTACATAGTATTATAATATAATTAAAGTTAATAAATTCTATCAAAAAGTTACATTCTAAGATACCACAAAGATTGGGCATAATATTCTCGATTATCACAATAGATACAGATCCAAATGAGTCATAAAACTTACCAAAACCTAAGAAAATATATTATTCATTAAAATAAAAATTAACATATTTTTATATAGAGCTTGCCAAGTTGAGTTCAATGACATTTATTTCGTCTCAACTAGACCTCCTTTAGAAGCACCACAAATTACCAAATGTAGTAAACATACATAATAATAAATTATTCTTTTAATTTTAAGGAAAAATATAAGAATGCCAATATCTGATAAACTAAGGCAAAATAATAAAACAGAGTTAATGCAATGAAAATGTTATGTGAGTAGAGAGTAAGAGTTTGATAGTGACATATTAAAATCTAAAAAATTTATTTGAGCAAATGAGATAAATTATGTGAAAGAGTTGCAATGTAAATAATTTAGTACGAATAAAAATATCACAGAAAGCATGTCAATAACATTGAAAATATAACATTTAAAAAATTAAAAATGAACATTTAAATATATTGATGCCATAAAGATAAGTCCAATGAAGCTTGTTTTGCCTTGATAGTATGTCATTTGAAATTACTAAGAACTACCAAAGTAAATATATATTAATACTAAAATTAAAAAAATTGAAGAAATGTAAAAGGACTAAATCAATGTGATGTAGGGGTTACGTTGGTGGATAATTTTTGTTGGAACTTAAGAAAATCAAAACAAAGAATTTTACAAAATGTTATACGCTATACACAAAAGTTAAAATCAAAGATACTAAGAAGTTGTAGTCTAATGTCATTGAACATAAATAAAGAACTAAAATGCCACTTAAAGCATGTAGAAACTATAAAAGTATTTTAAAAAATAAAAGTGAACATTTAAATTAATTATAATCATCTAGACTTATTCAATGTTATTTATTTATTCTTGATTGAACCTCCTTTGAAATTATTTTTAATTACCAGAGCAAGTAAGAAAAATTAAAATCAAAATATTATTTTAATAATAAGAAAATATGTGAAAAAAGGAAAATAAGGCAAACTAGAGCAATGTAATATAATCATATAAAAGCAATTCAAAGGTCACATGGAGGGGATTTAGAGCTACTAGGCATCATAAAAAATTTAAAGTGAAAAATTTTAAAAATAAAATAAATTATACAAGAAAGTTGTATTCCAAGGTTCCCACGGGTAGAGCATAACATTCTTGAGCTTCGAACTAAGCAATTAAAAGT
>JAIUJO010000533.1:0-2500 GCA_023846275.1 Vanilla planifolia
AAGAAGAAGAAGAAGAAGAGGAGGACAAGGAAGAAGAAGAAGAACAATAACAAGAAGTAAGAGAAGAAGAAGAAAGTGAAGAAGAAGAAGAAGAAGTAGGAGAAGAAGAAGAAGAAGAAGATGTAAGAGGAAGAAGAAGAAGTAGAAAAAGAAGGAGAAGAAGAAGAAGAAGAAGATGAGGATGAAGAAGAAGAACAAGAAGAGGAAGAAGAAGAAGTAAGAGAAGAAGAAGAAGAAGAAAAAGAAGAAGAAGAAGATGATGAAGAAGATGTAAGAGAAGAAGAAGAAAAGCAAGAAGAAGAAGTATAAGAAGAATAATGTGAAAATAAAGTGGAAGGAGAAGTAGAAATCGAAGGAGAAGAAGAAGTAGAAGAAGATTAAGAACAAGAAGAAGAAGAAGAGGAGGAAGATGAAGAAGAAGAAGAAGAAGATGTGGAAGAAGAAGAAGAACATAAAGAAGAAGGAAAAGAAGAAGAAGAAGAAGAGGAAGACAAAGAAGAAGAAGAGGAAGAGAGGGAACAAGAAGATGATGAAGAAGGAGAAGAAGAAGGAGAAGAAAAAGAAGAAGAAGATGAAAAATAAGAACTAGAACAATAAAAAGTAGAAGAACAAGAAAAGGAAGAACTAGAAGGAGAGGAAGAAGAAGAAGAAGAAGAAGAAGAAGGAGAAGAAGAATAAGAAGAAGAAGCAAGAGGAAAAAGAAGAATATAAGGAAGAAGAAGAAGAAGAAGAAGAAGAAGAACAAGAATAAGAACATGAAAAAGGAAATGAAGAAGAGGAAGTTGGAGATGAAGAAGAAGGTGAAGAACTAAAAGAAGAAGCTAAAGAAGAAGAAGAAGAAGAGGAAGGATAAGAATAAAAAGAAGAAGAAGAAAAGATGAAAAAGAAGAACAAGATGAAGACGAAGAAGTAGAAGAAGAAGATGATGATGAAGATGAAGCAGATGAAGAAGATGAAGTAGAAAAGAAGAAGATGAAGAAGAATAAAGCAAAATTGAAGAAGGAGAAGAAGTTGAAGAAGAAGAGGAAGAAGAAGAAGAAGAAGAACATGAAGAAGAAGAAGAAAAAGAAGAAGAAGAGGCAGTAGAAGAAGAAGAAGAAGAAAAAGAAAGAAGAAGAATAAGACGGAGAGGAGGAGAAAGAAGAAGAAGAAGAAGTTGGTTCTTTGGATGAAAAAGAAGAAGAAGAATAAGAAGAAGAGCAAGAAAAAGAAAAAAAAGAAGAAGAACAAGAGGAAGAACAAGAAGAAGGGGAAGAAGTAGACAAAGAAGAAGGAGAAGAATAAGGGAAGAAGTAGAGGAAGAAGAAGGAGAAGAAGAAGAAGAAGTAAGAGGAAGATCAAGATGATGAGGAAGAAGAAGAGCAAGAAGAAGAAGTGGGAGAAGTAGAAAAAGGTGAAGAAGAATATAAAGAAGAAGAAGAAGAAGAAGAAGAAGAAGAAAAAGAAGAAGAAGAAGAAGAAGAGTTTAAATCAGAAGAAGAAAAAGGGGAAGTAGTAGAAGAAGAAGAAGATGATGATGATGATGAGGAAGATGAAGAAGAAGAACAAGAACAAGAACAAGAACAAGAAAATGATGATGACAATTATCAATAAGTAGAAGAAGAAGAAAAAGAACAAGAAGAAGCAGAAGAAGAAGATGAAAAAGAAGAAGAAGAAGACGAAGATGAACTATGAGGGCAAGAAGAAGAAGAAGAAGAAGAAGTAGAAGAAGAAGAGGAAAAAGAAGAAGAAGAAGAAGAAGAAGAAGAAGAAGGTGAAGAAGAAGAAGAAGAGGAAGAATAAGAAGAAGGAGAAGAAGAAGAAAATGAAGAAGAAGAAGACGAAGATGAACTATGAGGGCAAGAAGAAGAAGAAGAAGAAGAAGTAGAAGAAGAAGAAGAAGAGGAAAAAGAAGAAGAAGAAGAAGAAGAAGTGGAAGAAGAAGGTGAAGAAGAAGAAGAAGAGGAAGAATAAGAAGAAGGAGAAGAACATGAAGAAGATGAAGAAGAAGAAGATAAAGAAGTTGAAGTAAATGATGAAGAAGAATAAGTAGGAGAAGAAAAAGATGGTGAAGATGAAGAAAATTAGGAAGAATAAGGTGAACAGGAAGAAGAAGAACAAAAAGAAGAAGATGAAGAAGAAGATTAAGAAGAAGAGGAAAAAGAAGAAGAAGAAGAAGAATAGGAAGAGAAGGAAGTAGAAGAAGGAGAACAAGAAGTAGAAGAAGAAAAAGAAGAAGAATAGCAAGAACAATAAGAATAAGAAGAAGAAGAAGATGATGAAGAAGAAGAAGAAGTTGGAGAAGAAGAAGAAGAAGAAGTAGTAGAAGAAGAAGTGGAAGAGGAGGAAGAAGAATAAGAATAAGAAGGAGAAGAAGTAGAAGAAGAAGTTGACAATTCTTAAGAAGAAGAAGAAGAAGATGACGATTATGAGGATGAAAAAGAAGTATTAGAAGAAGAAGAAGAAGAAGATGTTGTAGAAGAAGGCAGAGAAAGAGAAGGCGAAGAAGACAAAGATGAAT
>JAIUJO010000533.1:7500-22500 GCA_023846275.1 Vanilla planifolia
AGAAGAAGATTTAAGAGGAAGAAGAAGATGATGAGGACGAAGAAGAAGAAGAAGTAGAAGATGAAGACGAAGAAGATGAAGAAAAAGAAGAAGAAGAAGGAGAATAAGAAGAGGAAGAAGAAAAAGTAGGAGATGAAGAACAAGGTGAAGAAAAAGAAGAAGATGATAAAGAAGAAGAAGAAGAATGATAAGAAGAAAAGAAGAAGAAAAAAAGGAGTAGAAGAAGAAGAATAATAAGAAGATGGTGATGATGTTGATGAAGAAGAAGAAGAAGAAGAAAAAGAATAAGAAGAAGAAGAAGAAGTAGAATAAGACAAAGATGAAGAAGAAGAGGAAGAAGAAGAAGAAGACAAAGAAGAAGATAAAGAAAAAGAAGAGGAAGAAGATCAAGTAGATGATGAAGTGGAAGAGGAAAAGGAAGAAGAAGAAGTAGAATAAGACAAAGATGAAGAAGATGAAGAAGTTGTAGAAGAAGAGGTAGAAGAAAAAGATGAAGAAGAAGAAGAACAAAAAGAAGATGAAGAAGAAGAATAAGAAGAAGAAGTAGTAGTAGAAGAAGAACAAGAAGAAGAAGAGGAAGAAGAAGAAGAAGAAGAAGGACAAGTAACAAGAAGAAAAAGAAGTACAAAAAGAAGAAAAAGAAAAATTTGGAGGAAGAAAAGAAGAAGACGAATGTGAAGAAGAAGAAGAAGAAGAAAAAGTATAAGAATAATAATAATAAGAAGGAGAAGTAGAAAAAGATGGAGAATAAGAAGAAGAAGAAGAAGAAGGAGGAGAAGTAACAAGAAGAAAAAGAAGTTTTAGAAAAGAAGAAAAAGAAAAATTTGGAAGAAGAAAAGAAGAAGATGAATGTGAAAAAAAAGAAGAAGAAGAAAAAGTAGAAGAAGAGGAAGAAGAAGAAGAAGAAGAAGAAGAAGAAGAAGAAGAAGAAGAAGAAAAATAAAGAAGAAGAAGAAGAAGAAGAAGTTGAAGAAGAAGAAGAAGAAGTAGAAGGAGAGGAAGAAGAATCAGAAGTAGAAGAAGAAAATTAAGAAGAAGAGGAAAAAGGTGAAGAGGAAGAGGAAGAAGAAGTAGAAGATGAAGAAAAATAAGAACTAGAAGGAGAAGTGTTTGAAGAAGAAGAAAAAGAAGTAAAAAAAATGAAGATGATGAAGAAGAAGAGGATCAAGAAGGAGGAGTTGGACAAGAAAAAGAAGTTGAGGAACGAAGAAGAAAAAGGGAAGAAGAAGAAGAAGAAGAAGTAGAAGAAGTAGTCGAAGAAGGAGGAGGAGAAGAAGTAGAAGATGATGATGATGGAGAAGAAGAAGAAGAAGAGGAAAAATTAGAAGGACAAGAAGAAGAAGAATAAGAAGAAGAACAAGAAGATGATGATGATGAGGAAGAAAAAGAGAAGAAGAAGAAAGTGAAGAAGCAGTAATAGTAGTAGTAGAAGAAGTAGAAGAAAAAAAGTAAAAGAAGAAAAGAAGAAGAAGAAGAAGAAGAAGAAGGAGAAGAAGAAGAAGTAAAAGAAAGAGGATGAAGAAGAACTAGAAGAAGGACAAGAAGAGGAAGAAAAAGAAGAAGAAGAAGAAGAAGATTTGGAGGAAGAAGAAGAGGAAGAGGAAGAAGTAAAAGAAGAAGTAGAGGAAGTGGAAGAAATAGAAGAAGAAGAAGAGGAATAAGATAATGAAGAAGAAGAAGAAAGAGAAGAAGAAGAAAAAGAAGTAGTAGGCATAGAAGAAGAAGGAGAAGAGGAAGAAGAAGAAGAAGAAGAGGAAGAAGAAGATGTGGATGATGTGGTGGAAGTGCAAAAATAAGAAGAAGAAGTTGAAGAAAAGATGAAAAGGAAGAAGAGGATGAAGTGGATGAGGAAGATAGAGAAGAGGAAGAAGAAAAGAAAAAGAAGAAAAAGAGGAAGAAGAAGAAGAAGAATATGAGGTAGAAGAAGAAGAAGAAGGAAATGAAGAAGAAAAGAAGAATAAAAAGAAGAGGAAGAAGAAGGCCAAGATGGAGAAGAAGAAGGAGAAAATGATGAAGAAGAAGATGTGGATGAAGAGAAAGGAGTAGAGGAAGAAGAAGACATCCGAAGAAGTGACATAAGCAGAAGAAGAAGAAGGGGAAGGAGTAAAGGAGAGGATGATAAAGAAGAAAATGAAGAAGGAGAAGTAGAATATGAAGAAGAAGTAAAAGAAAAAAAATGATGAGGAGAAGGAGTAGAATAAGAAGAAGAAAAAGAAGAAAAAGAAGAGGTAGAAGAAGAAGAAGAAGATGAATAAGTAGAAGAAGTGGATGTAGTAGAAGTAGAAGACTTTGAAGAAGAAGAACAAGAAGTAAAAGAAGAAATAGAAGAAGAAGAAGTAGAAGTAGAAGAAAAAGAAGAAGAAGAAGAAGAATAGGAAGAAGAGGAAGATGAAAAAGAAGCAAAAGATGAAGTAGTAGTAGAAGAAGTAGAGGAGGAAGAAGAAGAAGAAGAAGAAGAGGAAGAAGAAGAACAAGAAGAAGAAGAAAATTAAGGAGAAAAGGAAAAAGATGAAGCGGAATAGAAGGTAGAAGAAGTAGAAGAGGAAGAAAAACAAGAATTAGAAGAAGTGTATGAAGAAGAAGAAGTAGTAGTAGAAGAAGAAGAAGAAGAAGAAGAAGTGGATCAAGAAGGAGGAGTTGGACAAGAAAAAGAAGGTGAGGAATGAAGAAGAAGAAGGGAAGAAGAAGAAGAAGAAGAAGAAAGGAAAGAAGAAGAGGAAAAAGTAGAAGGACAAGTAGTAGTAGAAGAAGAAGAAGATGTAAAAGATGATGATGATCATGGTTAGGAAGAAAAAGAGAAGAAGAAGAAGAAGGTGAAGAAGTAGTAATAGTAGTAGCAGAAGAAGAAGAAGAAAAAAAAGTAAAAGAAGAAAAGAAGAAGAAGAAGAAGAAGAAGAACAAGAAGAAGGAGAAAAAGAAGAAGTTGAAGAAAGAGGATGAAGAGAACAAGAAGGCATAGAATAGGAAGAAGGAGAAGAAGAAGTAGTAGTAGAAGAAGAAGAAGAAGTGGAACTTTAGGTAGGAGGAGGAGGAGAAGAAGAAGAAGAGAAAGAAGAACAACAAGAAGAAGAGGAAGAAGGAGAGGAAGAAAGAAGAAGAAGAAGAAGAGGAAGAAGAAGAAGAAGAACAACAAGAAGAAGAGGAAGAAAGAGAGGAAGAAAGAAGAAGAAGAAGAAGAGGAAGAAGAAGAAGAAGAAAAAGAAGAAGAACAGCAAAAAGAAAATGTAGTAGAAGAAGAATAAGAGTAGTAGAAGAAGAGAAAGAATAGGAAGAAGAAGAAAGAAGAAGAAGAAGAAAAAGGAGAAAAAGAAGAAGTAGAAGAAGAAGAAGTAGAAGAAGAAGAAGAGGATGAAGAAGAAGTTGAATAAGAAGTAATAGAAGAATTGGAAGAGGAGGAGAATAAGAAGAGTACAAAGAAGAAGAAAAAGAAGAAGAAGAAGATTGTAAGAGTTGGAGGAAAAAAGAAGAAGAAGAAGAAGAAGAACAAGGAAAAGAGAGGGAGGAAAAAGAGAAGAATATGGAGTGAAGAAGAAGAAGAAGATGAAGAAGAAGAACAAAAAGAAGATGAGGAAGAAGAAGTAGAAGAAGGATAAGAATATGAAGAAAAAGAAGATGAAGAAGAGAAGAAGAAGAAGAAGAAGAAGAAGAAGACGAAGAAGAAGAAGAAGAAGAAGAAGAAGAAGAGGAAGAAGAAGTAGAAGAGGAAGGAGAAGGAGAAGATGAAGAAGAACAAGAAGAAAAAGGAAAAGAAGAAGAAGAAGAAGTAGAAGTAGTAAAAGAAGAAGAAGAAAAAGAAGAAGAAGAAGAACAAGTGGTAAAAGAAGAAGCAGAGGAAAAAGAAGAATAAGAATAAGAAGAAGAAGAGAAGAAGCGAAAGAAGAAGAAGAGGAAGTAGTAGTAGAAGAAGAAGAAGAGAAAGAAGAAGAAAAAGTCAAAGAAGAAGAAGAAGAAGAAGAAGAAGTGGAAGAAGAAGAAGAACAACAACAAGAAGGAAAAGAGGATGACAAAGAAGAAGAAGAGGTTAAAAAAGAAGAAGAAAAGAAGAAGAGGAAGAAGAGGAAGAAGAAGAAGTAGGGAAAGAAGTGGAAGAAGAAGAAAAGGAAGATGAGGAAAAAGAAGAAGAAGAGGAAAAAGGAGTAGGAGGAAGAGGAGAAGAAGAAGACGACGAAGAAGAAGAAGAGAAGGAAGAAGCAGAAGAATCAGAAGGAGACGAAGAAGAAGGAGAATAGGCAGAAGAGGAAGAAGAAAATTTAGAAGATGAAGAAGAAGACATGGATGAAGAGGGAGAAGTGGAACAAAAAAGAAGAAGATTAATTAGAAAGAAAGAAGAACCAAATGAGGAAGTCAACAAAGAAGAAGAAGAAGAAGTAGAAGAAGATGAAGGCGAAGAAGGGGAACAAGGTTATGAAGAAGTAGGAGAATAGTAAGAAGAAGAAAAAGTGTAAGAAGTAGAAAATGAGTAGAAATATGATGTAGAAGAAGAAGAAAAAGAAGAAAAAGAAGAAGAGGAAGAAAGAGAAGAAGAAGAAGAAAGAGGAGTGGAAGAAGAAGAAGAAGACAAAAAAGAAGAAGAAGAGGAAGGAGAAAAAGAAGTGTAGAAAGAAGAATTGGAAGATGAAAAAGAAGAAGAGGAAGAAGAAGAAGTGGAAGAAGAGGGAGAAGTGAAAGTAGAAGAAGATGGAGACGTGAAAGTAGAAGAATAAAAAAAGAAGGTGAAGAAGAAGAAGTAGATGAAGAAGGAGAAGTAAAAGAAGAAGAAGAAGAAGAACAAGTACAAGAAGTAGAATAAGAGGAAGGAGAAGAAGAAGAAAAAGAAAAAGTAGAAGAGGAATGAGCAGAAGAAGAAGTCGTAAAAGAAAAAGAATAATAATAATAATAATAATAATAATAATAATAATAATAAGAAAAAAGAAGTAAAAGAAAAAAGAAGAAGTAGAAGAAGATGTGGTAGAAGAAAAAGAAGAGGAAGAAGAGAAAGATGATGATGATGAAGAAAAAGAAGAAGTAGGAGAAGAAGAAGATGAAGAAGAAGACAAAGAAGAAGAAGAAGAAGAAGAGGAGGAAGAAGAAGAAGAAGGAGAAGAAGAAGAAAGAAGAAAAGGAAGAAGATAAAGAAGAAGAGGAAGAAGAAGTAGAAGAGGAAGAAAAATGAGAAGTAGAAGAAGTAGAAGAGAAGTCGAAGAAGAAGAAGAAGAAGGTGATGAAGTAATTGTGGAAGAAGAAGAAGATGAAGAAGAAGAAGCAAAAGTAGAAGAATAAGAAGAAGAAGTAGAAGAAGAAGAAGAAGAAGGAGAAGAAGAAGAGGAAGAAAATTAGGGTGAAGGAGGAGGAGAAGAAGAAGAAGTTGAAGAAGAAGGATGAGGAGAAGAAGCAGATGAAAGAGAAAAGAAAAAGAGGAACAAGAAGCAGAATGAGAAGAAGAAGAAAAACAAGAAGTTCAAGGAGGAGGAGAAGAAGATGAAACTGAAGAAAAATAGAAGAAGAAGAAGAAGAAGAAGAAGAAAATGAAGAAGAAGAAGAAGAAGAAGAAGAAGAAGAAAAAGAAGAAGAGGTAGAAAAAGAAGAAAAAGATGATGATGATGATGAAGAAGAAGTGGAAGAAGAAGAAAAAGAAGAGAAAGAAGAAAAGAAAGAACAGAAAGAAGAAGAGGAAGAATAAGATGACCAAGAAGAAGAAGAATAGGAAGAAGGAGAACAACAAGAAGAAGAAATGAAGGAGGAGGAGGAGGAAGAGGAAGGAGTAGAAGAAGTGAAAGAAGATGAAGAAGAAGGAGAAGAATAAGAGGAAGGTGATGAGAAGAGGATGGCAAAGAAGAAGAAGATGGGGAGGAGAAGAAAAGGAAGAGCAGGAAGAAGAAGATGAAGAATAAGAAGAAGATGATGATGAAGAAGAAGAGGAAAAAGAAGAAGAAGAAGATGATGAAAAAGAAGAGGAAGACTAGGAAAATTAATAGCAAGAAGATGTGGAGGAAGAAGAAGAACATGAACAAGAAGTGGACGAAGAAGAAGAAGAACTAGAAAAGTATGATGAAGAAGTGTAGAAATGTGAGGAGCAGAGCATGACAAAGTAGAAGAGGAAGAAGATGATGTAGAAGAAGAAGAAGATGATGATGAAGAAGATGAGGAGGAAGAAGAAGAAGAAGAAGAAGAAGATGAAAAAGAAGAGGAGGAAGAGGAAAAAGAAGAACAAGAAGTTATGGAGGAAGAAAAAGAAGAAGAAAAAGAAGTGGGAGAAGAAGAAGATGATGAAAAAGAAGAGCAAGAAGAAGAAGAAGAAGAAGAAGAAGAATAGAAAGACTAAGAAGAAGTGGAGGGAAAAGAAGAAGAAGCTAAAGAAAAAGATGATGAAGAAGAAAAGAGGAAGAAGAGGAAGAAGAAGCGCAAGAAGAAGAAGAAGAAGAGGAAGAAGCTGATGACGTTGATGATGATGATGATGATGAAGAAAAAGAAGAAGAGGAAGGAAAAGAAGAAGAAGAAGAAGAAGAAGAAGAGAAAGAAGAGGAAGAAGAAGAAGAATAATAAGAAGAAGAGGAAAAAAGAAGAAGAAGAAGAAGGTGAAGAATAATGAGAAGAAGTAGAAGAGGAGCTTGTAGAAGAATAAGGCAAAGAAGAAGAAGAAGAAGATGAAGAAGAACAGGAAGAAAAGGTAGAAGAAGAAGAAAATGATGAAGTAGTAGTAGTATTAGTAGAAGAAGAAAAAAGAAGTAGAAGAAGAAGATGAAGAAGAAGCAGAAGAAGAAGAAGAAGAAGAAGAAGAATAAGAAGAAGAAGAAGAAGAGGAAGATGATGATGAAGTTGATGAAGAAGAAGAAGACGAAGAAAAAGAAGTAGAAGAAGAAGAAGAGGAGGAGGAAGAAGAAGAAGAAGAAGAAGAAGAAGGGGAAGACAAAGAGGAAGAAGAAGAAAAAGAAGAAAAAGACGAAGAAGAAGATGAAGAAGAAGAAGGAGAATAAGAGGAAGAAGATGAAGAAGAAGAAGGTGATGATGATGATGAAGAAGAAAAGTAAGAAGAAGAAGAAGTTGAAGGTGAAGAAACAGAAGAATCAATATAAGAAGAAGTAGAAGAACATGAATAAGAAGAAGTAGGAGAAGAAGAAGAAGAAGAAGAAGGAGAAGAAGATGAAGTAAAAGAAGAAGGAGAAGAAGAAGAAGAAGAAGAAGAAGAAGAAGAATTAGAAGTAGAAGAAGGAGGAATAGGAGAAGAAGAAGATGTAGAAGTGGGAGTAGAAGTAGTAGAAGAAGAAGAAGTAGAAGAAGAAGAAGAAGTCAAAGAAGTAAGAGATGAAGAATAAAAAGAAGAAGACGATGATAAAAAGGGGAAGAAGAAGTTGAAAAAGATGATGAAGAAGAAGAAGAAGAAGGAAAAAACCAAGAACAATAAGAGGAAGAAAAGAAGAAGAAGAAGTACAAGAAGAAATAGAAGAAGAAAAAGAAGTAGTAGAAGAAGAAGTTGAAGAAATATGAGGTGGGGAAGAAGAAGAAGCATAAGATGAAGAGGAAGAAGAAGAAGAAGAAGAAGAAGAAGAAGAAGAAGAAAGGGAAGAAGAAGAGAAAGAAGAAGAAGAAAAAGAAGAAGAAGAAGAAGTGGAGAGAAACAGAAGAAGAAGAAGAAGAAGAAAAAGAAGAAAAAGAAGAAGAAAAAGATGACGAAGAAGAAGAATAATGGGAGGAAGAAGAAGACGAAGAATAAGAAGAGGAAGAGGAAGAAGAAGAAGAAGATGATGATGATGAAGAAGAAGAAGAAGAGGGGGAAGAAGAAGAAGAAGAAGAAGAAGAAGAAGAAGAAGTAGAGGAAGAGGAAGAAGAAGAAGAATATGTGGAAGAAAAAGAAGAAGAAGATGAAGTGGAAGAAGATAAAGAGGAGGAAGAAGAAGAAGAGGAAGAAGAGTAAGAAGAAAAGAAAAAGAAGATGAGATAGAAGAAGAAGAAGAAGAGGAAGAAGAAGAAGAAAAAGAAGAAGAGAAGGAGGAAGGAGAAGAAGTAGAAGATTAATTATGAAGGATTATGGTATTAGAGATTAGGGATTTAGGATTAGGGATTAGAGATTGTGGATTAGGGATTAGAGATCAATGATTCGAGATGCAGGATTTAAGATTACAGATTAAGTATTAGAGATTTCAGATAAGAGATTAACAGATTTGGATTTGAATTAGAAAATGGATTAAGGTTTAGTGATTAGGCATTTGTGATTAAGGATAAGATATTATGGATTAAAGATCAGGAATTATTCATTATAGTTTAGGGATTAGTTGTTAGGGGTGAAGGTTTTGGGTTTACGGATTGGAAGTTTGTGATTATTAGTTAGAGATTAATGACTAAGGATGGATTAGGGATTAAGAATTAGGGATTAGGGATTAAGGAGAAGGAAGAAGGAAGAAGAAAGAAAGAAGAAGAAGATGAAGGAATAATGAAGGAAGAAGGAAGAAAGAAGAAGAAGAAGGGAAGGATGAAGAAGAGGAAAAAGAAGAAAAAGATGAAGAAGAAGAGGAAGAAGAAGAGAAAGAAGGAAGGAGGTAGGAAGAAGTAAGAAGGAAGGATAAAGAAGAAAGAAGAAAGAAGAAAGCAGAAAGAAGAAAGAAGAAATAGGAAAGAAGGAAGTAGTAGTAGTAAAAGAAGAAGAAGAAGAAGGAGATAGAAAATGAAGAGAAGGTGAAAGTGAAGGAGAAGGAGAAGGAGAAGGGGAAGGTGAAGGTGATAGAGAAGGGGAAGAAGAACAAGAAGGAGTATGAGACAGAGAAGGAGAAGGAGAAGGAGAATGAGAAGGAGAAACAGAAGGAGAAGAAGGAGAAATAGAAGAAGAAGAAGAAGAAGAAGAAGAAATAAAAGAAGAAGATGATGATAATAATGATGATAAAGAAGAAGAAGAAGAAGAAGAAGAACAAGAGGAAGAAGAGGAAGAAGAGGAAGGAGAAGAACAATAAGAGAAGACATAAAGGAAGAAGAAGAAGATGAAGAAGTAGAAGAAGAAGAAGAAAAGGAAGATGAGGAAGAAGAAGAGAAAGAATAAAAAAGAAAGAAGAAGGAAGATTACGAAAGGATGAAGGAAAGAGGTAAGAAGAACGAAGGAGAAAGAAAGAAGAAAGTAGAAAGAATAAAAAAGGAAGAAGAAAAAAGGAGGAAGAAGAAGAAGAAGAAGAAGAAGGAGAAGGAAAAGGAGTAGGATGAGGAGAAGGAGGAGGAGAAGGCGAAGGAGAAGGAGAAGGTGAAGGAGAAATAGAAGAGGAAGTTGAAGGAGATGGAGAAGGAGAAGTAGAAGTAGAAGAAGGAAAAGGTGAAGAAGATGAAGAAGAGGAAGAAGGAATAGTAGAGGAAGAAGAAGAAGAAAAAGTGGAAGAAGATGGGGAAGAAGAAGATGAAGAAAACGAAAAAGATTTAGAAGAAGAACAAGAACAAGAACAAGAGGAAAAAGAAAAGGAAGAAGAAGAACTAGAAAAGAAGAGGGAGAAGAGGAAAAAGAAGAAGTGCAAGGAGAAGAGGAAGAGGAAGAATAAGAAGAAGTAGAAGTTGAAGAAGAAGGCAATGAAGATGAAGAAGAAGAAGAAGAGGAAGAAGAAGAGAAAGAGTAAAGAAAAGGAAGAAGAAAGAATGAAGAAGGAATAAGGAAGGAGGAAGGAAGATGGAAAAAGGAGAAAGGAAGAAGAAAGAAGAAGGAAGAAAGTAGAATGAAAAAATAAGTGAGAAGAAAGAAGGAATAAGAAGAAGAAGGACAAGGAAATGGAGAAGAAGGATTAGGAGAAAGTAGGGGGCGAGGTGAAGGAGAAGGAGAAGGAGAAGGAGAAGGAGAAGAGGAAGGAGAAAGGGAAGGAGAAGGAGTAATAGTCAAAGAAGGAGGAGAAGAAGGAGAAGTAGAAGAAGAAAGACAAGGAGAGGAAAAGGGGAAGAAGAAAGAGAAGGAGAAGACAAAGAAGAAGAAGAAGAAGAAGTAGAAGAAGCAGAACAACAAGGAAATGAAGAAGAAGAAGTAGTAGAAGGAGAATAAGAACAAGGAAAAGAAGAAGAAGAATAAGAGAAAGAAGAAGAGGAAGAAGAAGAACAAGAAACGAAGGAGAAGAAGAAGGAAAATAGTAAGAAGAAGAGAGGAAGAAGAAGAATTAGAAGAAGAAGAAGATGAAGATGAAGACAAAGAAGAAGAAGAAGAAGAAGAAGAAGAAGAAAAGGAAGAAAAGTAGAAGAGGATGAAGAAGAAGAAGAAGAGGAAGAAGAAGAAGAAGAAGAAGAGGAACAGGAAGATGAGGAAGAGGACGTAGAAGAAGAAGAAGAAAATAAGGAAGAAGAAGCGAAAGATGAAGAAGAAGAAGTTGAAGAAGTGGAAGAAGAAGAAGATGAAAAAGAAGAAGAGGTTGAAGAAATGGATTAGGGATTAGGGATTACAGATTAAAGAGGGAGTGTTTAGGGATTATGGAATATGGATTACAGAATAAGGAGGTAGTTAAAGAGGTGTTTGGGATTTGTGGTTAGGGATTAGGAATGAAGGGATTAGATGTTAGGCAATAGGGATTATGCATTAGTAATTCGAGATTAGGGTTTAAAAATTAAGGATTATGGATTAATGAGTTATCATTAGGGAATAAGAAATAGGAATTAAGGATTAAAGTTAAGGATTTGGGAGTAAAGATTAGAGATGAAGAGATTAATGATTAAGGATTAGGGTTTAGTGATTAGGGATTAAGGATTAAGGGATTAATTATTAATGATTAGGAATTTGGGATTAAGGATTACAGATTAAAGAATAGGAATTATGAATTAAAGATTAGTGAGTAGGGATTCGAGATGTAGGATTAAGTGTTAGAGATTAAGGATTAGGATTAAGATTAGGGATTTGAGATTCGTGATTAGAGATTCGAGATTAGTGATTCGAGATTAAAAATTATATTTTATAAATTAAGAATTAAGAGTTAATAATTAGATATTCGGGATTAAGGTTTAAAAATTAGGAAATAAAGATTATGGATTAAAGATTAGAGGTTAGAGATTAAGGATTATAGATTATAGGTTAAGGATTAAGGATTAGGAATTAGGTATTAGTGTTAGGGTTTAGAGATTATAGATTAAGGATTAATGATTAGGGATTAAGGATTACAGATTAAGGATTTAAGATTAGCGATTAGGGATTAGGGAACCGAAAGAAGGAAGAAAGAAGGAGGAAGGAAGAAGAAGAGAAAGGAAGAAAGAAGAAGAAAGAAGGAAGAAGGGTAAAGTTAGAAGGAAGAAGAAGAAAAAGCAAAGGAAGAAGAAGAGGGAAAAGAAGAAAAAAAAGAAGTGGAAAAAGAAGAGGAAGAATAAAGAACAAAGAACAAAGAAGAACGAACAAAGAAGAAGAAAGAAAGAAGATGAAAGAAAGAAAGAAGAAGAAAGCAGGAAGGTGGAAGGAAGAAGCAGGAAGGAAGAAGGAAGAAGAAAGAAGAAAGAAAAAAAGAAAGATAAATGAAGAAGAAGAGGAAGAAGAAGAAGTAGAAGAGGAAGAAGGAGGAGAAGGAGAAGAAAAAAGAGAATAGGAAGTAGATGGAGAAGGAGAAGGAGATGGAGAAGGTGATGGAGAAGGAGAAGGAGAAGGAGAAGGGGAAGGAGAAAGAAGAGGAGAAGAAGAAGGAGAAGATGAAGGAGAAGAAGAAGAAAACGAAGAAGAAGAGGTGGAAGAAGAAGAAAAAAAGAAGAAGAAAGAGAAAAAGAAGAAGAGGAAATGGAAGAAGTTGAGCCAGAAGAAGTAGAAGAAGAAGAAGAAGAAAAGAAGAAGAAGAAGAAAAGAAGAAGAAGAAAGAGAAGTAGTAGTAGAAGAAGAAGAACAACAAGAACATGAAGAAGAAGAATAAGAAGAATAAGGAGGAGAAGAAGAAGAAAAAGAAACAGACAAAGAAGAACAAGCAGAAGAAGATGAATTAGAAGAAGAAGAAGATGAAAAAGAAGAAGAAGAAGAAGTAGTAGAGGATGAGGAAGAAGTGAAAAAAGTATTAAGGATTACAGATTAAGGATTAGGGATTAAGGAATAGAGATTACAGATTTCAGTTATGAATTATGAATTAAAGATTAGGGATTATGTGTTAAAGATTAAGGTTTAAGGACTACTGATTAAGAATTAGAGATTAAGGATTAAAGACTAGAAATTGTCTGTTAAGGATGGATTAGAGATTATGATTAGGGATTAAGGATTATGGAATAAGTCTTTAGGATTAGTGATTATGGAGGGATGGATTAGGGATTACAAATATAGGGATAAGAGAATAGGGAGGGAAGGATTAAGGAGTAAGGTTTAGAAAATATGGATTAAGGATTATGAAGAAGAAGTTGAAGAAAAAAAAGGAGGAAGAAGAATTTGAAGAAGAATAAGGAGAAGAAGATGACGAAGAAGAAGAAGAAGATTAACAAGAAGAAGAAGAAGAAGAGGGAGATTAAGAAGAAGAGGAAAAAGAAGAAGAAGGAGAAGAAGAAGAAGAAGAAGAAGAAGTAGAAAAAGAAGTGGAGGAAGAAGAAGAAGAAGAAGAAAAAGAAGAGGATGAAGAAGAAAAAAAAAGAAGAAGAAGAATAGGAATGAGAAGGAGAAGAGTAAGAAGAAGAAGAAGAAGAAAAGTAAGGTGAAGAAGTTGAAAGGAAGAAGAAGAAGAGGTGGAAGAAGAAGAAGAAGAGGAAGACGAAGAGGAAGATGAGAAGAAAAAGAAGAAGAACAACAAGAAGAGAAGAAGAAAAAGATGAAGAAGAAGAAGAAGAAGGAGAAACAGATGAAGAAGAAGAAGGAGAACAAGCATAAGAAGTAGAAGAAAGAAAGAATAAATAAAAGAGGAAGAAGAAGAAGAAGAAGAAGAGGAAGAGGAAGAAGAAGAAGAAGTGGAAGAGGAAGAGGAAGAAGAAGAAGAAGAAGGTGATGAAGAAGAAGCAGAAGATGTAGAAGAAGAAGACGAAGAAGAAGAAGAAGAAGAAGAAGAAAATGAAAAAGAAGTAAAAGAGGAAGAAGAGGTAAAAAGGGAAGAAGAAATAATGGTAGAAGAAGAGGAAGAAGAAGAGGTGGAAAAAGAAGAAGAAGAAAAAGAATAGGAAAAAGAAGAAGAGGAGGAAGAAGAGATGTAGTTGAAGAAGTTGTAGAAGGAGAAGAGGAGGAAGAAGAAGAAGAAAAAGAAAAAGTAATAGTAGTAGAAGAAGAAGAAGAAGAGGAAGAGAAAGAAGAAGAAGAAGAAGAGGAAGAAGATGAAGATGCAGTTAAGGAAGAAGAAGAAGAAGAGGAAGAAGAAAATGAAGAAGAAGAAGAAGAAGTGGAAGAAGAAGAGGAAAAAGAAACAGATTAGGGATCAAGTGTTATCGATTAGGAATTAGGGATTATGGAATGAAGGATTCGGGATTAGGTATTAAGGAATATAGATTCAAGATTAATGATAGAGAGATTAGGGATTAAGAATTAGGGATTTATGTGCTATCAGTTAGGAATTATGGTTTAGTGATTAGGGATTAAATTTAGGGATTAGAGATTAGAGATTAAGAAGAGGGAGATTATGGATTAAAGAATATGGATTATGGTTTAAGGAAAGAGGGATTGGGGATTAGAGATTAGGTTGAGGGATTATAAATTAGGATTAAGGAGGGAGGTATTAAATATTATGCATTTTAGATTAAAGATTAAAGATTTGAGATTATGAATTAGCAATTAGGGATTAGAGTTTCTGAATTAAGGATTATGGATTAGAGAATAGAGATTACGAATTATAGAAGAAGAGAAGGATGAAGAAGTTGAAGAAGGAAGTAGTAAAAGAGGAGGAAGAAGAAAAGGATTAGGGATTAATGATTAAGGGTTAAGAATTAGTGATTAAAGATTAAAAAAAGAGGGATATGGGATTAGGTGTTAGCAATTATGGATTAGGGATTATGGAATATGGATTAAGGATTATCAATTAGGGATTAGGGATTAAGGTTTAAGAAGAAAGAAATAATTAATAGGATAATAGATTAAGGATTAGGGATTACAAATTAAGGTTAAGGATTTGGGATGAAATGGTCAATGATTAGGGATTAAGGATTAAGGATTAAGTTTTAAGGGATTAATTATTAAGGATTGGTGATTAGGGTTTTAGGATTTGGGATTATAGATTAGAAAATAGGGATTAGGGATTAAGAATTAAAGAATAGTGGTTATGTGTTTAGAATTCAAGATTATGGATTAGAGATTTGAGATTAAGGATTAGGGAGTAGAGATTAAGTGATTAGGATTAAGATTAGAGATTAGGGATAAGGGATTCAAAATTAAGTATTAGGGATAAGGGATTGGAGATAATCGATTAAGGATTAGGGATTAAGTTTTAAGGATTATGATTTAAGGATTAGGGACTCAGGGTTTGGGAATATGGATTAGAAATTAGAGATTCGATATTATGGATTATAGATTAGGGATTAGCTATTAGAGATAAAGGATTTGGGTTTAGAGACAAAGGATTAGATATTAGAGATTAAGGGTTGGGGATTATGGATTAAAGTTGGATGAAAAATTAGGGATTAAGGATTAAAGAATTGAGATTAGGGATTATTAATTAGAGAGGCATGGATTAGGGAATACAAATTTAGTGATAATAGATTAAAGAGGGAGGAGTAAAGGAGTAAGGACTAGGAAACAAGGATTAAGGATTATGAAGAACAAGGTGAAGAAGAAGAAGAAGAGATGGAAGAAGAAGAACAACAAGGAGAAAAAGAAGAAGAAAAAGAAGAGAAAAAGGAAGAAGTAGATGAAGAAGAAGAAGAGGAAGACGAAGAAGAAGAGGAAGAACAAGAAGAAGAAAATAAGGAAGAAGAAGAAGAAGAAGAAAAAGAAGAAGAGGAGGGAGAAGAAAAAAAGAAGAAGAGGAGGAAGAAGAAGAAGAAGAAGAAGGAGAAGAGTGATAAGAGTAAGAAGAAGAAGAAGAAGAAGTAAAAAAAGAAGCAAAGGAAGAAGAAAAAGAACAAGAAGAAGAGGAGAAAGAAGAAGAAGAAGAAGAAGAAAAGAATGAGAAAGAGAATAGTAAGAGAAAGAAGAAAAAGAAGAAGTTG
>JAIUJO010000533.1:30000-47500 GCA_023846275.1 Vanilla planifolia
ATCAAGGACTAGGGATTATGGAATAACCCTGGATTAGGGATTAAGGATTGAGAAATAGAGATAAGGGATTAGTGATAAGGAATTACAAATTTACAGATAAGAGACAAGTGAGGGTCAGATTAAAGAGTAGAGATAAGGGAATAAGCATTAGGGATTACAAAGAAGAAGGAGAAGAAGAAGAAGAGGAGGAGGAAGAAGAAGAAGAACAAGGAGAAGAAGAAGAAGATGATGATGATGATGGGGAACAAGAAGAAAAAGAATAAAAGGAACAAGTAGAAAAGTAGAGGTAGATGAAGAAGACGAGGAAGAAGAAGAAGAAAAAGAAAAAGAAGTGGAGGAGGAAGAAGAAGAAGAGTAAAAAGAAGAAGGGGAAGAAGAAGAAGAAGAATTAGGATGAGAAGAGTAAGAAGAAGAAAAAGGTGAAGAAGTTGAAGAAGAAGAAGAAGAAGAACAAGAAGATGAAGAGGAAAAGAAGAAGAAGAAGGGGAAGAAGAGGAAGAGAAAGATGAAGAAGAAAAAGAAGAAGAGAGGAAGAAAAAGATGAAGAAGGAGAAAAGAAAAAGAAGAAGAAGAAGTAGAAGAAGAAGAAGAAGGAGAGGAAGAAGAAGAAGGTGAAGAAGAAGAAGAAATGATGATGAAGTAGAAGAGGAAGAAGAAGAATACAAAGAAGGGAGAAGAAGAAGAAGAAGTAAGAGAAGAAGAAGAAGAAAAAGAAGAAGAAGAAGAAGAAGAAGAGGAAGAAGAAATAATAGAGGAAGAAGAAGAGGAAGAAGAAGTGGAAGAAAAAGAAGGAGAAGAACATAAAGAAGAAGAGGAAGAAGAAGAAGAAGAAGAGGAAAAAGGAAGAAGAGGAAGAAGAAGAGACGTAGAAGAAGAAGAAGAGGAAGAAGAAGAAGATGAAAAAAATGTGGAAGAAGAAGAAGAAGAAGGAGAAGAGGCAAAAGAATAAGAAGGAGAAAAAGAAGAAGATGAAGAAGAAAAAGACTTAGAACAATAAGAGAGAAAGAAAAAGATGAAGAAGAGGAAGAAGAAGATTAAGAAGAAGGAGAAAAAGAAAAAGAATAACAAAAAAAGAACAAGCAGGAGAGAAGAAGTAGAAGAAGGAGAAGAAGGAGAAGGAGAAGAAGAAGAAGAAGAGGAAGAAGAAGGACAAGGGATTAGTGATTAGGGATTTAGGATTCAGGATTACAAATCAGAGATTTGGGATAAAGTATTAAGTGTTAGGTTTAAGGATAAGGATTAAGGATTAGAAATTAAGGATTTAGGTTTATGAATTATAGATTAGGGATTAAGCATTAGGGGTTATGGTTTAGGGATTAGAGATAAGAATTAAGAGATTAGGAATTAGTGATTTAGGATCAGGGGTTAGGGATTATGGATTATTGATTAATTAAAGATTAGGGATTTGGGAATAGAGATATGGGATTAGTGATTTGGGATTACAAATTTAGAGATAAGAGACAAGGGAGGGTCAGATTAAAGAGTAGAGATAAGGGAATAAGCATTAAGGATTACAAAGAAGAAGGAGAAGAAGAAGAAGAGGAGGAAGAAGAAGGAGAAGAACAAGGAGAAGAAGAAGAAGATGATGAAGAAGAAGAAGAACAAAAAGAATCAAAGGAAGAAGTAAAAGATGGAGAGGTAGATGAAGAAGATAAGGAAGAACAAGAAGAAGAAGAAAAAGAAGAAGATGAAGATGAAAATTAAAAAGAAGAAGTAGAGGAGGAAGAAGAAGAAGAGGAAAAAGAAGAAGAGGAAGAAGAAGAAGAAGAATTAGGATAAGAAGAGTAAGAAGAAGAAGAAGAAGAAGAAAAAGGTGCAGAAGTTGAAGAAGAGGAAGAAGAAGAACAAGAAGATGAGGAAAAGAAGAAGAAGAAGAGGAGGAAGATGAAGAAGAGAAAGATAAAGAAGAGAAAGAAGAACAAGAAGAAAAGAGGAAGAGAAAGATGAAGAATGAGAAAAAGAAGAAGAAGAAGAAGAAATAAATGAAGAAGAAGTAGAAGAAGAAGAAGGTGAAGAAGAAGGAGAAGAAGAAGAAGATGAAGTAGAAGAGGAAGAAGAAGAAGAAGAAGAAGAAGAAGAAGGAGAAGAAGGAGAAGAAAGAGAAGAAGAAGAAGAAGAAGAAGAAGAAGAAGAAGAAATAGTAGAGGAAGAAGAAGAGGAAGAAGAAGTCGAAGAAAAATAAGAAGAAGAAGAACATTAAGAAGAGGAGGAAGAAAAAGAGACGTAGAAGAAGAAGAAGAGGAAGAAGAAGAAGAAGAAAAATAAGAAGTGGAAGAAGAAGAAGATGAAGAAGAAGGAGAAGAATAAGAGGAAGAAGAAGAAGATGGAGAAGAAGAGGAAGATGAAGAAGAAAAAGACTAAGAACAAGAAGAGAGAAAGAAAACGATGAAGAAGTGGTGGAAGAAGAGGAAGAAGAAGCAGAAGAAGTAGAAAAAGAAGAAGAAGAATAACAAAAAGAAGAACAAGAAAGAGAAAAAAGAGGAGAAGAAGGAGAAGGAGAATAAGAAGAAGAAGAAGAAGAAATAGAAGAGAATGATGAAGAAGAAGAGGAAGAGAAAGAAGAAGAAGAAGAAGAAGAAGAAGAAGAAGAAGGAAGAGAAGAAGAAGTAGATGAAGAAGAATAGGTAGAGGAAGAAGAAGATGAAGAAGAAGAAGAAGAAGTAGTAGAAGAACTAGAATAAGAAGAAAAAGAAGAAAAAGAGAAGAAGATGAAGAAGAGGAGACATAGAAGAAGAAGAACAACAAGAAGAATAAGAAAAAAAAGAAGTGGAAGAAGAAGAAGAAGAAGAAGAAGAAGAAGAAGAAGAAGAGGTGGAAGAAGTAGAAGAAGATGAGGAAGAAGAGGAAGAAGGAGAAGACAAGGATAAGGAAGAAGAAGAAGAAGAAGAGGAAGAAGAAGATAAAGAAGAAGCAGAGGAAGATGAGGAAGAAGTAGAAGGAGAAGTAGAAGAGACAAATTATGGATTAGGGGTTAGGGAGTAAGGGTTAAGGAATGACAGATTAAGGATTAGGTATGAGGGAATGCGAATTAAAGATTAGGGAGGGAGGGATTAGGGGTTTGGGATTTGTGAGTTAGGAATTAGAGATTAAGGTTTAGGGATTAGTTGTTAGGGATTAGAGATTAGGGATTATGAAGGGAGGGATTAGGGGTTAAGGATTAGGGAATACAAATTATGGATTAGAGAGGGAGAGATTTGGGATTAGAGATTAGGCATTAGGGATTACAGATTAAGGAGAGTGGGATTAAGTATTAGGCATTATAGATTAGAAATTAGGGATTAGAGATTAGAGATTATGGATTAGCAATTAGAGACTAAGGTTAAAGGATTAAGGATTATCGATTAGGGAGTAAGGATTAGGGATTAGGAGTTAGGAAAAAAGAGGAGGAAGAAGAACTAGAAGAAGGAAGAAGGAAGTAGAAGAAGAGGAGGAAGAAAAACAGGAAAAAGTAAAAGAAGAAGAAGATGAAGAAGAGGAAGAGGACGAATAAAGAAGAAGAAAGAATAAAGAAGAAAGAAGGAAGAAAGAAGAAGGAAGAAGGAAGAAGGAAAGTGGAATGAAGAAGGAAGAAGATCGATGAAAGAAGAAAGATGAAAGAAGAAAGAAGAAGAGAAAGAAGAAGGAGAAGTAGGAAAAGGAGAAGGAAAAAAGAAGGAAAAAAAGAAAGATAAGAAGAAGGGTAAGAAGAAGAAGAAGGACAAAGAGAAGAAGAAGAAGAAGAAAAAGAGGAAAAAGAAAAATAAATTGAAGAAGAGAAAGAAGAAGAACAAGGAAAGAATAAGGAGAAAAAGAAGAAGAAGAAGAGGAAGAAGAAGAAGAGGAGGAAGAAGAAGTAGAAGAAAAAGAAGAAGAAAAAGAAGAAAAAGAAGAAAAAGAAGAGGAAGAAGAAAAAGAGGAAGAAGAAGAAGTAAAAAGAAGAAGAAGAAGAAGAAGAGGAAGAAGAAGTAAATGAAGAAGAAGAAGAAGAAATAGAGGAAGGGGAAGATGGAGAAGAAGAAGAGGAACATGATAACGAAGAGGAGGAAAAAGGAGAAGAAGATGAGGAAGAAGAAGAAGAAGAGGAAGAAGTGGAAGAAGAAGAGGAAGAAAAAGAAGAAAGATAAGAAGAAGAGGTTGATTAGTGATTAGGGATTAGGGGTTAGGGGTTAAAGATTTGGTTTAAGAAATGAGGGATTATGGATTAGGTATTCAGGATTAAGGATTAGGGATTAGCGTCTAGAGGTCATGGATTAAGGATTATGGATTAGCAATTACAGAATAAGAATTAAGGAATAAGTAATATGGATTAAGAATTATGGATTTTGGATTAAGTGATTAATTATTAAGGATTGTAGATTAAGTACTTAGGATTAAGGGATTAATTACTAAGGATTATAGATTAAAAAGTATAAGAATGATGATTATAGATTAGGGATTTATGATTTTAGATTAGCTACTCAGGATTCTGGATTAGGGGTTAGAGATTAATGATTAGAGAATAAGATATTAAAATTAGAATTAGGGATGAGATTTCAGATTAAGGATTAGGGATTTGGGAATATAGATTATAGATGAGGAAGGGAGGATTGGGGATTCGAGAGTAGGTATTAGGGACTAGGGATTAAGGATTAAGGAGGAAGGGATTAGGTATTAGGCATTAGAGATTAGGCATTAGGGATTATGGATTAGCAATTAGGGATTAGGGTATAAAGATTAAGGTTTACAAATTAAGGAGTGGGGATTTGGGAATAAGTGAGTGATGAGGGATTATGGATGACAGATTATGGAAGAAAGATTAGGGATTAGGAATGAAGGGATTAATTATTAGGGATGAGGGATTAAGGATTAAAGGTTAATGATTAGTTATTAAAGAATAAGGATTTAAGATTAGGGATTATGGATTATGCAAATGGGATTAGGGATTAGGGTTTAGAGATTATGGATTAGAGATTAGTGATTAAAGTTTTGGGAATTAGGATTAGGTATTAGAGATTAGGGAGTAGGGATTAGAGATTAAGAAATTATGATTGGGAATAAGGATTAAGAATAATGGAGAAGTACAAGGAGAAGCAAAAGAAGAAGGAGAAGGAGAAAGAGAAGAAGAAGGCGAAGGAGAAGAAGAAGAAGAAGAAGAAGAAGACGAAGGAGAAGAAGAAGCAGTAAAAGAAGAAGAAGAAGAAGAAGGAGGACGAGGAGGAAGAGGAGGAGGAGAGGAAGAAGAAGAGAAAGAAAAGAACAAGAAATGAAGAAGGCGAAAAAGAAGAAGAAGAAGGGGAAGAACAAGAAGAGATAGAAGGAGTAGAAGAAGAAATAGAAGAAGAAGAAGAAAAGGAAGATGATGAAATAGAAGAAGGGAAAGAAGAGGAATAAGAGGAATTAGAAATTAGTGATTAAGGATTACACATTAGGTAATTGAGATTAGGGATTAAGGATTAGAGATTAGTGATTAAGGATTTGGGATTCAAGATTATGAATTAAAGATTAGAGATTAGGGGTAAGAGTTTAAGAAATTATAATTAGGATTAAGTATTAGAGATTATAGATTAATGATTAAGGTTTAAGGATTAGAGATTATGGATTAGGGATTGAGGATTAAGGATTAAGGATTATGGATTATTGATTATAAATAAGGGATTTAAGGATTAGAGATTAAGTATTAGGGATTAGGGCTTAAGGATTAAAGATTAAGGATTAGAGATTAAGGATTAAGGATTAAGAATTATGGATTGAGGATGGATTACGGATTAGGGTTAGAGATTAAGGAATTAATATTAGAGAGAGATGGATTAGGCGTTATAGATTAGGAATTAAGAAATAAGGATTAAGAATTACGAAGTATAATGAGAAGAAGAACAAGATTAAGAAGATGAAGAAGAAGAAGAAGAAAAAGAAGAAGAAGAAGAAAATAAAGAAGAAGAAGAAGAAGAAGGAGAAGGAGAAGGAGAAGAACAAGAAGAATAAAAGGGAGAAGAAGAATAGGAGGAAGAAGAAGAGGAAGAAGAAGAAAAAGAAGAAGAAGAAGGAAGAAAGGAATAAGAAGAATAAGAATAAGAAGAAGAAATAAAAGAAGAAGAAAAAGAAGAAAAAAGAAAAGAGGATGAAGGAGAAGTGGATGAGGGATTAGATATTAGTAATTAAGGATTAGGGATTATGGATTAAGGATGGATAAAAATTAGGGATTAAGGATTAGGGTTTGGGGATTAAAGAATTAAGATTAGGGATTAGTGATTAGAGAGGAATGGATTAGGGACTACAAATTTAGAGATAAGAGATTAAGGAGGGAGGGGTAAAGGAGTAGGGATTAGGGAATAAGGATTAAGGATTATGAAGAAGAGGGTGAAGTAGAAGAGGAGGAGATAGAAGAAGAAGAAGAACAATAAGGAGAAGAAGAAGAAGAAAAAGAAGAAGAAAAGAAGAAGTAAAAGAAGAAGAAGAAGAAGAAGAGGTAGATGAAGAAGAAGAGCTAGAAGAAGAAGAAGAAGAAGATAAGGAAGAAGAAGTAGAAGATAAGGAAGAAGAAGAAGAAGAAGAAGAAAAAGAAGAAGAGGAGGGAGAAGAAGAAAAAGAAGAAGAAGAGGAAGAAGAAGAAGAATAATAATAATAATAATAATAATAATAAGGAGAAGAGTGAGAACAATAAGAAGAAGAAGAAGAAGAAGAAGAAAAAGAAGAAGAAGAAAAAGAAGAAGAAGAGGAGGAAGAAGAAATAAGAAGAGGAAAAGGTGGAAGGAGAAGAAGAAGAAGAAAAAGAAGAAGAATGAGACAGAGAACACTAAGAGGAGGAAGAAGAAGAAAGAGAAGAAGAAGAGGGAGACGAAGAAGAAGAAGAAGAAGATGAAAAAGAGAGGAAGAGAAAGGTGAAGTAGAAGAAGAAGACAAAGAGGAAGAAGAAGAAGAAGAAATAAAAGAAGAAGAAGAAGAAGAAGGGGAAGGAGAAGGAAGAGAAGAAGAAGAAAAGAAGAAGAAAGAGGAGGAGAAATAGAAGAGGAAGAAGAAGGAGAAGAAGAAGAGGAAGAAGAAGAAGAATAAGTAGAGGAGGAAGAAGAGGAGTTTGAAGAAGAAGAAGAAGAAGAAGAAGAAGAAAATGAAAAAGAAGAAGTGGAAGAAGTAAAAGAAGAAAGAAGAAGAAGAACAAGAAGAAGAGGAGGAAGAAGAAGAAGTGAAAGAAGAAGAAGTAAAAGAAGAAGAAGAAGTGGAAGATGAAGAAAAAGAAGAGGAAGATTAAGAAGAAGAAGAAGAAGATGATGGTGAAGAAGAAAAGGAAGAAGAAGAAGAAGAAGAAAAAGAAGAAATAGAAGAGAAAGAAGGAGGAGAGGAGGAGGAGAAGAAGAAGAAGAACAAGTAGAGCATGAAGATGATGAAGAAGAAGAAGAACATGAACGAGAACAAGAAAAAGAAGATAAAGCAAAAGAAGAAAAAGAAGGAAAGGAAAAAGTGGAAGAGGAAAACGTAGAGATGTAGAAGTGCTAGAAGAAGAAAAGAAGAAGAAGAAGAAGAAGAAGAAGTGGAAGAAGAAGAAGAAGAAGAAGATGATTAAGAAGAAAAGGAGGAAGATGTAGAAGAAGAGGAAGAAAAAGAAGATGAAGATAACCAAGAAGAGGAAGAAGAGGAAGAAGAAGAAGAAGAGGAGGAGGAGGAGGAAGAAGAAGAAGAAGAGGAGGAGGAGGAGGAAGAAGAAGAAGTAGAAGATGAGGAGGATTAGGGATCAGTGGTTAGGCTTTAGGGATTGGGGATTAAGAGAAGAAAGATTAGGATTTATGTATCTGAGAATGTAGACTAAAGATTAAGGTGGGAGATATTAGAGATTTGGGAGTTAGCTATTAGAGATTAAGGATTATGTGTTAGGGATTAGAGTTTAGAGATTAATTATTGAGGGATTAGAGATTTGGGATTAGGGAATATAGATTAAGGGTAAGGGAGGGAGGGATTGGAGTTTAGAGATTACGTATTAAGGATTACAGATTGGAGATTAGGGAGGAAGGGATTAGGTATTAGGCATTATAGTTTAGGGCTTAAGGATTATGGATTGGGACATAGACATTAAGGATTATGGAAGAAGATGAGAAAGAAGAAGTGCAAGAAGGAAGAACAAGAGCAAAACGTTATAGAAGAAGATGAAGAGGAATAAGGAGAGGAAGAATAAAAAAGAAATAAGAAAGAATAAAGAAGAAAGAACAAGAAAGAAAGAAGAGGGGAGAAGAAAGAAAGAAGAGTGGAGAAGAAAGAAGAAAGCGGGAGGAAGAAGAAAGAAGGAAGAAGGAAGAAGAAAAAAGAAAGAAGAAAGAAGAAAGAAGAAGAAGAAGAAGAAAAAAATAGAGGAGAAGAAGGAGGATGTAGAGAAGGAGGAGTACAAAGAGAAGGAGAAGGAGATGGAGATGTAGAAGGAGATGGTGAAGGACAAGGAGAAAGAGAATGAGAAAGATAAGGAGAAGGAGAAGGAGAAGAAGTAGTAGAAGAAGATGAAGAAGAAGAAGAAGATGATGATGATGAAGAAATAAAAGGAGAAGAAGAAGAAGAAGAAGATGAAGAAGAATTTGAGGAAGTAGATAAAGAAAAAGAAGAAGAAGAAGAAGAAGAGTAAGATGAGGAAGATGAGGAAGTGGTAGAAGAGGAAGAAGAAGAGGAAAAAGAATTATATGAATAGAAGAAAATGGAGAAAAAGAAGAAGGAGAAGAAGAGGAGGAGGAAGAAGTAAAAGGAGGGGAAGAAGATGAAGAAGAGGAAGAAGAAGAAGAAGAAGAAGATAATGAAGAAGAAGAAGAAAAAGAATGAGAAGAAGGAGAAGAAGAAGTAAAAGAAGAAGAAGAGTTAGATAAGGAAGATGAGGAAGAAGAAAAAGAAGAGAAAGAAGAAGAAAGAGAAGTGGAAGAAGAAGAAGAAGAAGAAGCAGGAGAAGTAGAAGAAGAAGGAGAGGAAGAAGAGGAAGAAGAGATGGATTAAGGATTAAGGATTAAGGGTTAGGGTATATGGATTAGGGACTAAGGAGGGAGGGATATATGATTAGTAGTTAGGGATTGAGGATTAAGAATTATAGATTAGAGATTAAAAAATTAAGGATTAAAAGTTATAAATTAGGGATTAGGAATTAGGGTTTAAAGATTAAGGATTAACATTTAGGGAGTAAATGTTAAGCAATAAGTAGTAGGGATAAAAGATTAAGGATTAGGGATTAGGGTTAAGGATTAATGACTAGAGAATAGGGATTAAAGATTAAGGGATCACTTGTTAAAGATTGGAGATTAAGGGTTTAGGATTTGGGATTATAAATTAGAGAGTAGAGATTAAGGATAAAGGATTAGAGATTAGTGATTATGGATTTGGGATACAAGATTATAGAAGAGAGATTAGGGATTAGGTATTAGGGATTAACGTTTGAGGATTAAGGATTAAAGATTAGGGATTAAGGATTAGAAATTAAGAATTCAAGATTATGGGTTATTGATTAGTAATTAAGGATTAGGGATTAGGTATTATTGATTATAGTTCAGGGATTATATATTAGGGATTAGAGATTTGGTATTAGAGATTAAAGATTAAGGATAAAGGATTATGGATCAAAGATGGATTAAGGATTAGGGATTAGGGATTAGGGTTTGAGGAATAAGGAATAAGGAATAAGGAATAAGGATAAGAGATTAGTGAGTAGGGATTACAAATTTAGGGATAAGGGACTAGGGTGTGTAGGATTAAAGAGTAGGGATAAGGGAATAAGGATTAAGGATTACAAAGATGAAGGAGAAGAAGAAGAAGAGGAGGAGGAAGAACAAGAAGAAGAACTAGGAGGAGAAGAAGAAGAAGAAGATGACGATGATGATGATGATGACAAAGAAGAAGAGGAAGAAGAATAACTAGAAGAAGAAGAGGAAGAAGAAGAAGAAGAAGAAGAAGAAAATGAGGAAGATGAAGAAGAAGAGAAGAAGAAAAAGATGAAGAAAAGGAGGAGGAAGAAGAAGAAGAAAAAGAAGAAGCAGAAGAAGAAGAAGAAGATGAAGAAGAAGAATTAGAAGGAGAAGAGTAAGAAGAAGAAGAAGAAGGAGAAGGTGAAAAGTTGAAGAAGAAGGAGAAGAAGAGGAAGAAAAAGAAGAAAAAAAGAAAGGTGTAGAAGAAAAGAAGAACAAGAAGAACAAGAAGAAGAGAAGAAGAAAAAGATGATGTTGAAGAAGAAGAAGAAGAGGAATAAGAAGCAGAAGAAGAAGAGGTAGATGAGGAAGAAGAGGAAGAAGAGGAAGAAGAAGAAGATGTAGATAAGGAAGAAGAAGAAGAAGAGGAAGAAGTGGAAGAAGAAGTGGAAAAAGAAATAGATTATAGATCAACTATTAGGGATTATGAATTAGGGATTAGGGATTATGGAATAAGGGATTACAAATCAGGTATCAAAGAATATGAATTAAAGATTAATGATGGAGGGATTAAGGAATAAGAATTAGGGTTTGTGCGTTAACAATTAAGGATTAAGGTTTAGGGATTAGGAATTTGGGGTTATGAATTAGGGAATAAGGAGGGAAAGATTACGAAAATGGGATTAGGGATTAAGGAACATGGATTATGGATTAAGGAGGGAGGGATTATTGATTAAAGATAAGGTATTAGGGATTATAAATTATGGATTAATGATTTACAGATTTGATATTAGCCATTATAGATTGTTAATAAGGGATTAAAGATTAGAGATTATGGATTAGTAACTAGGGGTTTGGGTTTAGTGATAAGGACTGTGGATTAGGTAGTAGGGATTAGGGATTAAGGAAGAAAAGGAGGAAGAAGTGGAAGAAGGAAGAAGTAGAAGAAAAAGAAGAAAAAGATTAGGGATTACTGATTAAAGGATAAGAATTAGTGATTAAGGATTAAGAATGGGGGGATATGGGATTAGGTGTTAGGGATTAGTAATTAGGGATTAAAAATTAGGTATTAAAGATTACTAATTAGGGATTTAGAATTAAGGTTTCAGGATTAAGGATTAGGGATTAAGGAGAAAGGGTTAAGAAATTAGTAATAGGGATAAGGGATTAAAGGCTATGGATTACAGATTAAGGTTATGAGGATGAAGGGATCAATGATTAAGGATTAGGGATTAAGGATTAAGGGATTAATTATTAAGGATTGGTAATTAAGGTTTTAAGAATTGGGATTATGGATTAAGGAATAAAAATTAGGGATTGAGGATTAGATATTTGTGATTATTGATTTTTGATTCATGATTATAGATTAGAGATTAGAGATTAAGTGATTAGGACTAAGATTAGAGATTAGCAAAATAGGATTAAGGATTAGGAATTATGGATTAGTGATAAAGGATTAGAGACTATGGATTAAGGAGTATTGAATATAGATTAGGGATTAGAGATTAGGGATCAGGTTTTAGCAATTAGAGTTTTAGGGTTAAGGATTAGAAATTAGGGCTTCAAGACTGTGGATTATAGATTAAGAGATTAGGGACTAGGGATTAGGTATTAGAGATTAGGGTTTAGGGTTTAGAGATTAAGGATTAAGAATTAGGCATTATGGATTAAAGATGAATTAGGATTTAAGGATTAATGTTTAGGGATTAGGGAATAGAGATTAGAGATTAGTGATTAGGGTGGCATGGATTAGGGATTACAATCTTAAGGATAGGATATTAAGGAGATAGGGAATAAGGAGTAGGGATTAGGGAATAGGGATTAAGAATTATGAAGAAGAAGGAGAAGAAGAAGAGGAGGAAGAAGAAGAATAAGGAGAAGAAAAGAAGAAAACATGATGAAGAAGAAAAAGAAGAAGAAGGGGAAGACAAAGAAGAAGACGAAGAAGTAGAAGAAGAAAATAAGGAAGAAGAAGAAGAAAAAGAAGAAGATGACGAGGGTGAGGAAGAAGAAGAAGAGGAACAAGAGAAAGAAGAAGAAGAATAAGAAGGAGAAGAGTAAAAAGAAGAAGAAGAAGAAAAAGAAGAAGAGGAGGAAGAAGAAGAAGAAAGAGGAAGAAGAAGAAGAAGAGGAAGAAGAAGATGAAGAGGAAGAAGAATGAGAAGAAGAGTAAGAGGAAGAAGAAAAAGAAGAAGAAGAAGAAGGCCATGAAATTGAAGAAGAAGAAGAAGAAGAAGAAGAGGAAGATGATGGGGAAAAAGAAGAAAAAGAAGAAGAAGAAGAGGAAGAGAAAGAAGAGGAAGAAGAAAGGAAGAAAACAAAATGAAGAAGAAGAAAAAGTTGAAGAGGAAGAAGAAGAAGAAATAGAAGAAGATGAAGATGGAGAAGGAGGAGGAAGAAATAGAAAGGGGAGAAGAAGGGGAAGAATAAGAAAAGAAGAAGAAGAACAAGTAGAGGAAGAAGAAAAGGAAGAAAGAGAAGAAGAAGAAGAAGAAGAAGAAGAAGAAGAAAAAGAAAAAGAAGAAGTGGAAAAAGAAGAAGAGGAAGAAGCAGAGGCATAGTACAAGAAAAGGAAGAAAAAAAAGAAGAAGAAAAAGAGGAAGAAGAAGATGAAGAAAATGAAGAAATGGAAGAAGAAGTAGATGAAGAAGATTAAGAAGAAGAAGCAGAAGAAGAAGAAGAGGAAGATGAGGAAGAAGAGAAAGAAGAAGAAGACGAAGATAATGAAGAAGAACAAGAAGAAGAAGAGGAAGAAAAGAAGAAGAAGAAGAAGAAGAAGAGGAATAAGAACAAGAGGAATAAGAGATGGATTACGGATTAGTGGTTAGGGATTAGAGATTAATGAATGAAGCATTAGGGATTAGGTATCGAGGAATACAGATTAAAGATTAAGGAGGACGGATTAAGGATTGAGATTTTGGAGTTAGCAATTATGGAGCTTAGGGATTATCGAGTGTGGGTTAGGGATTAGGGATTAAGGAGTGAGGGATTAGAGATGGGCGATTAGGGAGCACAAATTATGGGATAGGGATGGAGGGATTGGGGATTTGAGATTAGGTATTAGGGATTATGGATTAGGGATTAAGGAGGGAGGGATAAAGTATTAGCCATATTTGTTTAGGGATTAGGGATTATAAACTAGAGATTTTGGTTTAGTAATTAGGGATTAGGGTTTAGAGATTAAGAATTATGGGTTAGGAAGTAGGGATTTGAAATTAGGAAAGAAGATGAGGAATAGGAAGTGGAAGGAGGGAGATAGAAGAAGAAGAAGAGGAAAAAGTAGTATAAGAAGAAGAAGAAGAATAAAGAAGAAAATAAAAAGAGTAAGGTAGAAAGTAGAAGGAAGAAAGAAGAAGGAAGTAGGAAAAAGGAAGGTGGATGGAAGAAGTAAGAAGGAAGAAGAGAGAAGGAAGAAGAAAGTTGAAAGCATAAAGAAGAAGAAGAGAAAGAAGAGGAAGAAGAAGGAGAAGTAGATGGAGGACGACGTAGAGGAGGAGATGGAGAAGGAGAAGGAGAAGGTGATGGAGAAGGAGAAGGAGAAGGAGAAGGAGAAGGGGAAGAAGAAGGAGAAGGAGAATAAGAATGATAAAGAGATGGAGAAGGAGAAGAAGAAGGAGCTGAAGAAGAAGAAGAAGAAGAAGAAGTAGAAGAAATAGAAGAAGAAGAAGAAGAAAAAGAAGAAAAAGAAGACAAAAGGTAAAAGGAAGAAGAAGAAGAAGAAGAGTAAGATGAAGAAGATAAGGAAGAAGTAGAAGAGAATGAAGAATTACAAGAAAAGATGTAAATGGAGAAAAAGAAGAAGGAGGACTAGAAGAGGGTGTGGAATAAGAAGTAAAGAAGAAGAACATGAAGAAGAGGAAGAAGAAGATGAAGAAGAAGAAGAAGTAGAAGAGGAAGTAGTAGAAGAAGAAGAAGAGAAACATGAGGAAGAAGAAGATGAAGAAAAGGAAGAAGAAGAAGAAGAAGAAAGAGAAGAAGAAGAAGAAGAAGAGAAAGATTTGATGGATTAGGAGTTAAGGATTAGGGATTTGGTATTAAGGAAGAAGGGATATGGGATTGTTTTTAGAGATTAAGGATTAGATATTGTAGATTAGAGATTAAAAATTAGGGATTAGGGATTATCAATTAGAGATTAGGGATTATGATTTAATGATTAAGGATTAGGGATTAAAGAATAAGGATTAAGGTATAAATAATAATGATAAAGCATTAAGGACTAGGGATTGGGGTTAAGGATTAGGGATCAAGAAATTAATAATTAAGGATTAGGATTAAAGATTAAGAGTTAAGAGATTATATGCTAAGGATTAGAGATTAGAGATTTAGGATTTTGAATTATGGATTAGGAAATAGGGATTAGGGATAAAGGACAAGAGATTAGTAATTAAGGATTTAGGATTCAGGATTATAGATCAGAGATTAGGGATAAAGTATTAAGGATTATGGATTTCAGGTTAGAAATTAAGGATTTAGGATAATGGATTATAGATTAGGGATTAAGCATTAGGGGTTATGGCTTAGGGATTAGATATTAGAATTAAGAGAATAGGGATTAAAGATTTAGGATCAAGGATTAGGGATTATGGATTAAGGATGGATTAAGGATTAAGAAATAGAGATAAGGGAATAGTGATTAGGGATTACAAATTTAGAGATAAGAGACAAGGGAGGAAAAAGGAGAAGAAGATGAGGAAGAAGAAGAAGAAGAGGAAGAAGAAGATGAGGAAGAATAAGAGGAAGAAAAACAAGAAAGAGAGGAAGAAGAGATGGATTAGGGATTAGGGATTAGGGGCTAGGGATTAAGTATTAGGGTTAAGGAATGAAGGATTATGTATTATGTATTTAGGATTAAGGATTAAGTATTAGGGTTTAGAGATCATGGATTAGGGATTATGTATTAGCAATTACAGAATATGGATTAAGGAATAAGTAATAGGGATTAAGAATTGGGGATTAGGGATGAAGTGATTAATGATTAAGGATTGTGGATCAAGTATTTAGGATTATGGGATTAATTAATAAGGATTGTTGATTAAAGATTTAGGAATTAAGATTATAGATTAGGGATTTATTATTTTAGATTAGTGATTAGGGATTCAGGATTATAGGTTAGGGAATAATGATTATTTATTAGAGAATAACCAATTATAATTAGAATTAGGGACTACAGATTTCAGATTAAGGATTAGGGATTTAGGAATATAGAATATGGATGATAGAGGGAGGGATTGGTGATTTGAGAGTAGATATTAGGGACTAGGGATTAAGGATTAGGGATTAAGGAGGAAGGGATTAGGTATTAGGCATTAGAGATTAGGCATTAGGAATAATGGATTAGCAATTAGAAATTAGGGTATAAGGATTAAGGATTACAAATTAAGGAGTAAGGATTTAGGAATAAGTGATAGGGATGAGGGATTAAGGATGATAGATTAGGGACTTTATATTAAGGATTAGGGATGAAAGGATTAATGATTAATGATGATGTATTAAGGATTAATTATTAAAGATTAAGGATTTAAGATTAGGGATTATGGATTAGGCAAAAGGGATTAGGGATTAGGGTTTAGAGATTATGGATTAGTGATTTGTGTTAGATTTGTGAATTAGGATTAGGCATTAGAGATTAGGGAGTAAGGATTAGAGATTAAGGAATTATGATTAGGCATAAGGATTAAGAATAATGGAGAAGTAGATGGAGAAGCAAAAGAAGAAGGGGAAGGAGAAAGACAAAGAGAAGGAGAAAGAGAAGGAAAAAGAGAAGGAGAAGGAGAAGAAGAAGAAGAAGACAAAGGAGAAGAAACAGAAATAAAAGAAGAAGAAGATGGAGAAGAAGAAGAAGGAGGAGGAGGAGAGGAAGAAGAAGAGGAAGAAAAGAACAAGAAAAGTAGAAGGCAAAAAACTAGAAGAAGAAGAAAGGGAAGAACAAGAAGTGAAAGAAGAAGTAAAAGAAGAAGAAGAAGAAGAAGAAGAAGAGGAAGATGATGAAAAAGAAGAAGAAGAGGAAGAAGAGGAAGAAGAGGAATTAGAGATTAGTTATTAAGTATTACAAATTAGGTAATTGAGATAAAGGATTAAGGATTAAAGATTAGTGATTAAGCATTTGGGATTCAGGATTAGGAATTAGAGATTATGGATTAGGGACTAGAGATTAAGCAATTATAATTAGGATTAAGTAATAAAGATTATAGAATAACGATTAAAGATTAAGGATTAGAGATTAGGGATTAGCGATTAAGGTTAAGGGATTATTGATTAGAGATAAGAGATTTAAGGATTAGGGATTAACTATTAGGGATTAGGGTTTAAGGATTAGAGATAATTGATTAGAGATTAAGGATTAAGGATTAAGAATTATGGATTAAGGATGGATTATGAATTAAAGTTTAGAGATTAAGAAATAGATATTAGAGAGAGATAGATTAGGTATTATAGATTAGGAATTAGGGAATAAGGATTAAGAATTATGAAGCACAACGAGAAGAAGAAGAAGACGAAGACGAAGAAAAAGTGGAAGAAGAAGACGAAGAAGAAAATGAAGAAGAAGAAGAAGGAGAAGGAGAAGAAGAAAATGAGGAGGAAGAAGAGGAAAAAGAAGAAAAAGAAGAAGAAGAAGGAAAGGAACAAGAAGAATACAAATAAGAATAAGAAATAGAAGAAGAAGAAAAAGAAGAAAAAGAAGAAAAAAGAAAAGAGGATGAAGGAGAAGAAGAAGAAGAAGAAGTAGACAAAGAAGATGAAAGAGAAAGAGAAGCAGAAGCAGAAGAAGAACAGGAAAAAGAATAAGAAGAAGAAGAGGAAAAAGAAGTGGAAAAATTAGAAGTAGAGGAAGAAGAGGAAGAAGAAGAAGAAGAAGAAGAAAAAGAAGAAGCGAAGAGGTCGAAGAAGAAGAGGAGGAAGATGGAGAAGAAGATGATGAAGAAGAAGAAAAAGAAGAAGAAGAATGAGAGTTAGAAGTAGGACATGGAGAATGAGGGGAAAGAGAAGGAGAATGAGAATGAAAAGGAGAAGGACATGGAGAAGGAGAAGGAGAAGAAGAAGGAGAAGTAGAAGGAGAAAGAGGATGAGAAGAAGAAGAACTAGAAGAAGAAAAAAAGGACGAGAAATGTGGAAGAAGAAGAAGAAGAAGAACAAGAAGAAGAAAAAGAGGAAGAAGAAGAACAAGAATACAAAAAGAAAGAGAATTAAATGTAAAAGAAAGGGATGAAGAAGAAGAGAAAGGAGAAGAAGAAGAAGAAGGAGAATAAGAAGAAGAAGAAGAAGAAGAAAAAAGAAGAAGAAGAAGAGGAAGAAGAAGAAGAAGAGGAGGAAGAAGAAGATGAAGAAGAAGAAGGGGAGGAAGAAGAAGAAATAAGAAAAACAAAAAGAAGAAGAGGAAGACGAGGAAGAAGAAGAAGAACAAAAAAAGAGGAAGAAGAAGAAGACAAAGAGGAATAAGAGATGGACTAAGGATTTGTGATTAAGGGTTTGGGATTAGGGAGAAGAAGAAGAAGAAGTTGAACAAATAGAAAAAGTAGAAGTAGAAGTAGAAGAAGAAGAAGAAGAATAAAAAGAGGGAGAAGAAGAAGATGATGAAGAAGAAGAAGTTGAAGGCAAATAAAATGAAAAAGTAGAAGAAGAAGAAGAAGAAGAAGAAGAAAAGAAGAAGAAGAAGAAAAAGAGGTAGTAGTAAAAGAAGTACA
>JAIUJO010000533.1:52500-57500 GCA_023846275.1 Vanilla planifolia
AAGAAGAAGATCAGAAAGACTAGGAAGAAGATGAAGAAGAGGAAGAAGAAGATAAGGAAGAAGAAGAAGAAAAAGTGGAAGAAGAATAAGAAGAAGAACAAGAAAGGATGAGGAAGAAGAAGAAGAAATAAACGAAGAAGAGGAGGAAGAAGTAAAATAAGAAGAAGAACAAGAAGAAGATGAGGAAGAAGAAGAAAAAGAGGGAGTAGAAGAATAAGAAGAATAAGAAGGATAAGAATAATAATAACAATAAGAAGAAGTAGAAGATGGTCAAGTAGTAGAAGAAGAAGAAAAAGTGGAAGAAGAAGTGCAAGAACAAGGAGGAGAAGAAGAAGAAGGAGAAGAAAGAAAAAGGAAGAAGGAAGGAGGAAGGAAGTAGGAAGGATGAAAGAAGGAAAAAGTAAGTATCAAGAAGAAAGAAGAAAGAACAAAGTAATAGAAGAAGAAGAAGATGGAGAAGGAGAAAGAGGACATGGAGGTTGTTAGAGAGGGAGAAGGGGAAAGAGAAGGAGAAGTAGAAGGAGACGGAGAAGAAAAAAAGGAGGAGAAGGAGAAGGTGAGATAGAAAGACAAGGAGAAGGAGAGATATAAAGACAAGGAGAAGAAGAAGAAGAGAAGAAGAAGAAGAAGAAGAAGAAGAAAAAGAAGAAGAAGAAGAAGAGGAAGAAGAAGAAGAAAAAGATGATGATGAAGAAGAAGAAGAAAAAGAAGAAGAAGATGGGGAGGAAGAAGAAGAAGATGAGGAAGAAGAAGGAGAAGAAGAAGAAGAAGAATATGAAGAAGAAGGAGATGAACAAGAAGAAGAAAAAGAAGAAGTAATCAAAGAAGGAGGAGAATTAGAAGAGTAAGAAGAAGAAGAAGAAGAAGAAGTAGAAGAAGAAGAAGAAGTAGAAGAAGATGAAGAAGAAGGTAAGAAGAAGAGGAAGAAGAATAAGAAGAAGAAGTAGAAGAAAAGAAGAAGAAGAAGAAGAAGAACAAAAGGAAGAAGAAGAATAAGGAAAAGAGAGCAAAAAAAGAGAAGAAGGAGAGAAGAAGAAGAAGAAGAAGAAGAAAAAGAATAAGAAGAAGGAGAAGAATTTGAAGAAAGAGAAGTAGAAGAATATGAAAAAGAAGTAGAAGAAGAAGAGAAGAAGTAGAAGCCAAAATAGAAGAGGAGGAAGAAGAAGAAGATGATGATGAAGAAGAAGAAGATAAAGAAGAAGAAGAAGAAGAGGAAGAAGAAGAAGAAAAAGAATAAGAGGAAAAAGAAGGAGAAGAAGAAGAAGAAGAAGAAGAAGAAAAAGTAGAAAAGGAAGAAGAGGAAGAAGAAGAAGAAGTAGAAGGGGAAGAATAAGAAGAAGAAGAAGAGGAAGAAGAGGAAGAAGAAGAAGAAGAAGAAGATGAAGAAGAAGAGGAAGATGAGGGGAAGAAGATGAAGAAGAAGAAGGAGATGAAGAGGAAGAAGAAGAAGAAGTGGAAGAGGAAGAAGAAGAGGAAGAAGAAAAGGAAGAAAAGGAAGAAGAAAAACTAGATAAGGAAGAAGAGAGAGAAGAGGAAAAGAAGAAGAGCTGTAAGAAGGAGAAGAAGAGGGAGGAGAAGGAGTAGAAGACGAAGAAGAAAAACAAGAAAAAGAAGAAGAAAAAGAAAAAGAAGTAGGAGAAGAAGAAGAACTAGATAAGGAAGAAGAGAGAGAAGAAGAGGAAAAGAAAAAGAACAATAAGAAGGAGAAGAAGAAGAAGAAGAAAAACAAGAAAAAGAAGAAGAAGAAGAAAAAGAAGAAGGAGAAGAAGTAGAAAAAGAATAAGAAGAAAAAGAAAAAGAAGATGAAGAACAAGAAGAAGAGATAAAAGAAGAAAAAGAAGAGGAAGAAGAAGAAGAGAAAGAGGAGGAAGAATATGAAGTAGAAGAAGAGGAGGAAGGAGAATTTGTAGAGGAAGTCGTAGAAGAAGAAAGTGAAGAATTATGGATTATGAAGGGTAGGCGTAAGGGTTGAGGATTTGATATTAGGGATTAGAGAAAAAGAATTTGGGAGATAGGGATTATGAATTAAGGAGTAAGGATCAAGGACTAAGGATTAAGGATTAGGTATTAGGGATTGGAAATTATTGACTATGAATTATGGATTAGTTGTAATGACTAAAGTTTGGTGATTGGGGTTTTTGAAATTAGTGTTAAGGGTTAGGGATTAAACAACAAGGATTAAGGATTATGAATATGGGATTAAGAGATTAAAAAATAAAGGATTAGTGATTAGTGATTCAAAATTAAAGATTAGAGATTAAGACTTTAGGAATATGAATTAGAGATTAGAAATTAAGGATGGAGAGTAAGGGATTAAAGATTAGGGATAGGGATAATAAATTAAGAAATTAGGTCTTAAAAATTAGGGGTTAAGGAATAGGGATAAGGACTAAAGAAGAAGAAGAAAAAGAAAAAGAAGAGAAACAAAAAAGGAAGTAGAAGAATTAGAAGAAGCAGAAAAAGAAGAATAGGAAGTAGAAGAAGAGGAATAAGAAGAAGTGGTAGTAGTAGAAGAAGAATAAAAAGAAGTAGAAGAAGTAGAAGAAGAAGATGAACGATAATAATAATAATAATAATAATAATAAGAAAAAGAAGTAGTAGAAGAAGAAGACAAAGGGGAACAAGAAGAAGTAGAAGAAGAAGAACAAGAAGAAAAAGAATGAGAAGAAGAGGAAGAAAAAGAAGAGGAAGAAAAAAAAAGATAAAGAGGAAGAACAGGAAGAAGAAGAAGAAGAAGAAGAAGATGAAGAAGTAGAAGAAGAAAGAAAAGAAGATGTAGTTGAAGAAGAAGAAGAAGTAGAAGGGGAAGAAGAGGAGTAAAGATTGAACATGGATTCGAGAGGGTGTGCTTAGGGATTAAGAATTAGGAAATAAAGGTTGGGGGGTTAGGGATTAGAGGGGTAGGGATTAACGATTTGGCTTTAGGGTTTAGGGATTAGGAATTAAGGGTTAGTGATTCAAAAATAAGGATTATGAACTAAGGATTAGTGATTAGGGTTAGAGATAAGGGATAAGAGATTAAAGGATTAAGAATTAAGTATTATGGATTAGGGATATTTGATTAATGTTTATGGATTAGGGGTTTAGGATTAGAGATTAGAGAATAGATATTAATTATTTAGAATAAGGGATTAATGATTAAGAATTAGGGATTGCGAATTAGAGGTTAAAGAATTAAGTCTTAAATATTAGGTATAAAAGATTAGGGATTATGAATTAAAGAACAGGGATTAAGGATATGGGATTAGGAATTAAAGATGATGAAGAAGAAGAAGAAGAATAAGCAGTCGAGGAACGAGAAGAAGTAAAAGAAGAAGGAGCAGAAGGACAACAAGAAAAGATGAAGAACGAGAAGAAGTAAAGAAGAAGAAGGAGTTGAAGGACAATAAGAAAAGATGAAGAACAAGAAGAACAACAAGAAGAAGTAGTAGAAGAAAAAGAAGTAAAAGAAGAAGAAGAAGACCATGGAGAAGATTATTTTGAAGAAAAAGAAGAAGAAGAAGAAAAGGAGGAAAAAGAAAACGAAGAAGAAGAAGAAGACAAAGAAGAAGAACAAGAAGAGAAGAAGACGAAGAAGAAGAAGAAGAAGCGAAAGAAGTAAAAGAGCAAGATGAAGAAGTTGGAGAAGAAGAAGATTAAGAAGAAGGAGATGAGGAAGAAGAAGTAGTAGTAGAAGAAGAAGAAGATAATGAAGAAGAAGCAAAAAAAGAAGGAAAAGAAGAAGAAAAAAAAAGAAGGAAAAGAAGAAGAAGAAGAAAAGGATGAAAAAGAAGAAGAGGAAGAAAATGAAGAAAGAAGAAGAAGAAGAGGAAGAAAAAGAAGAGAAAGAATAAGTAAAAGAAGAAGAACAAGAAGAGGAAGAAGAAGAAAAAAAGCAAAAAAAGAAGAAGAAGAAGTAGAAGAAGGAGGAGAAGAAGAAGAGGAAAATGCGGAAGAAGAAAAGAAGATGAAAATGAAAAAGAAGTGGAAGAAGAGAAAGAAGAAGAATAATACGAAGAAATGGAAGAAGTGTTAGAAGAGCAAGAAGAAGACGAAGAAGAAGAGGGAGAAGAAGAAGAAGAAGACGAAGAGGACGAAGAGAAAGAGGAAGAAGAAGAAGGAGAAGAGGAAGAAGGAGGAGAAGAAGAAAAGGAAGAAGAAGTGAAAGAAGAAGAAGAAGACAAAGAAGAAGAAGTGGATGATGAGGGAGAAGTGTGAGAAGATGAAGAAGACGTAGATGGAAAGAAGAAGAAGAAGATGAAGAGGACGATGAAGAAGAAGTAGAAGAGGAATAAGAGGAAGAAGAGGTAGAAGAAGAGAAAGAAGTGGAAGAAGGAGAAGAAAAATAACAATAATAAGAAGAATAATAATAAGTGGAAGAAGAAGTAGAAGAAGGAGAGTAAGAAGAAGTAGAAGAAGAAGAAGAAGAAGAGCAAGTAGAAGAAGAATATGGAGAAGAAGAAGAGGAAGAAGAACAAGTGGACGGAGAAAAAGAAGAAGAGGAAGAAGAAGAAGTTGAAGAAGAGGGAGAAGTGAAAGAAGAAGAAGAAGAAGTAGAAGGGGAGGAAGAGGAGGGAAGATGGAACATGGATTCGAGAGGGTGTGCTTAGGGATTAAGAATTAGGAAATAAAGATTGGGGGGTTAGGGATTAGAGGGGTAAGGATTAAGGATTTGGCATTAGGGATTAGGGATTAGGTATTAAAGGTTAGTGATTCAAAAATAAGGACTATGAATTAGGGATTAGTGATTAGGGTTAGAGATTAGGGATAAGAGATTAAAGGATTAAGAATTAAGTATATGGATTAGGGATATTTGATTAATGATTACGGATTAGGGATTTAAGATTAGAGATTAGAGAATAGAGATTAATTATTTAGAATAAGGGATTAATGATTAAGAATTAGAGATTACAAATTAGAAGTTAAAGGATTAAGTCTTAAAGATTAGGTACTAAAGATTAGGGATTATGAATTAAAGAACAGGGATTAAGGATATGGGATTAGGAATTAAAGATGAAGAA
>JAIUJO010000533.1:62500-70000 GCA_023846275.1 Vanilla planifolia
TGGATTAGGCATTAAGAATTAGGGATTAGAAAGAAGGAAGAAGAAAGAAGAAAGAAAGAAGAAGAAGATGAATGAAAAAAGAAGAAGGAAGAGGGAAGAAGGAAGAAAAAAGAAGAAGAGTAAGAAGAAGAGGAAAAAGAAGAAAAAGCAGAAGAAGAAGAAGAAGAGGAAGAAGAAGGGAAAGAAAAAAAAAGAAAGAAGAAGAAAGAAGGAAGAAAGAAGGAAGAAAGAAGAAGGAAGGAGGAAGGAAGAAGCAAGAAGGAAGAAATAAGAATAAAGAATAAAGAAGAAAGTAGAAAGAAGAAAAGAAATAAGAAAGATGGAAGAAGTAGAAGTAGAAGAAGAAGGAGATTGAAAAGGAGATAGAAGATGAAGAGAAGGTGAAGGCGAAGGAGAAGGAGAAGGAGAAGGAGAAGGGGATGCTGAGGAGGTGGAGAAGGAGAAGGAGAAGGAGAAAGAGAAGGAGTAGGAGATAGAGAAGGAGAAGGAGAAGGAGAATCAGAAGGAGAAAGAGAAGGAGAAGAAGAAAGAGAAATAAAAGAAGATGAAAGAAGAAGAAGAAGAAGAAGAAGAATAAGAAGAAATAGAAGAAGAAGATGATGATAATGATGAAGAAGAAGAAGAAGAAGAAGCACAAGAGGAAGAAGAAGAGGAAGTAAAAGAATAAAAAAAGAAGATATGGAGGAATAAGAAGAAGAAGATGATGATGGTGAAGAAGAAGAAGAATATGGCGATGAAGACAAAGAAGAAGAAGAAAAAGAAAAGGAAGAAGAAGAAGAAGAAGAGAAAGAATAAAGAAGAAAGAAGAAGGAAGATTGAAGAAGGATGAAGGAAGGAGGAAGGAAGAAGGATGGAGGAAGAAAGAAGAAAGGCGAAAGATTAAAAAAGGAAGAAGAAAGAACGAAGAAGAAGAAGAAGAAGAAGAAGAAAAAGAAGAAGAAGAGGGAGAAGAAAAGGAGCAGGACGAGTGGAAGGACGAGGAGAAGGTGAGGGAGAAGGAGAAGGTGAAGGTGAAATAGAAGCGAAAGTTGAAGAAGATGGAGAAGTAGAAGGAGAAGGTGATATAGAAGGAGATGAAAAAGAAGAAGAAGATGAACAAGAAGTTGAAGGAACTGTAGAAGAAGAAGAAGAAGAAAAAGTGGAAGAAGACGATGATGAAGAAGAAGACGATGAAGACGAAGAAGATGTAGAAGAAGTGGAAGAAGAAGAAGAATAAGAGGAAGAAGAAGAGGAAGAAGAATAACTAGAAGAGAAGTACAAGAAGATGAAGAAGAAGTTGAAGGAGGCAATGAAGAAGAAGAAGAAGGAGAAGAAGAACAAGAAGAGGAAGAAGAGGAGAAAGAATAAAGAATAGGAAGAAGAAAGAATGAAGAAGAAAGAATGAAGGAGGAAGGAAGTTGGAAAAAGGAGAAAGGAAGAAGAAAGAAGAAAGAAGAAAGTAGAAAGAAAAAAGAAGAAAGAGGAAAGAAGGAACAAGAAGAAAAAGAGGAAGAAGAAGAAGGGCAAGGAAAAGGAGGAGGATTAGGAGAAGACAGTGGAGAAGGTGAAGGATAAGGATAAGGAGAAGGAGAAGAGGAAGGTGAAGGAGATGGAGAAGAAGTAAGAGTAGAAGAAGGAGTAGTAAACAAAGATGGAGAAGGAGAAGGAGAAGCAGAAGAAGAAAGGCAAGGAGAAGGAGAAGGGGAAGAAGAACGAGCAGAAGAAGACAAAGAAAAAGAAGAAGAAGAAGAAGAAGAAGTAGAAGTAGAAGGATAAGTAGAAGAATAAGTGGAAGAAGAAGAAGAAGAACAAGAGAAGAAGATGGAGAAGAAGAAGAAGGAGAAGAAGAAGAGTAAGAAGAGGAGGAAGAGGAAGAAGAAGAAGAAGATGATGATGAAGATGAAGACGAAGAAGAAGAAGAAGAAGAAGAAATGGAAGAAGAAGAAGAGGATGAAGAAGAATATAAGAGGAAGAAAAAGAAGGAGAAGAAGAAGAAGAAGGGGAAGATGTGGAGGAAGAGGGAAAAGAAGAAGAAGAAAATAGGGAAGAAGAAGCAAAAGACGAAGAAGAAGAAGTTGAAGAAGTGGTAGAAGAAGGAGAAAAAGAAGAGTAGGATGATGAAAAGGATTAGTGATTAGGGGTTAGGGATCAGGGATTACAGATTAAGGAGGGAGTGGTTAGGGATTAGGGAATATGGATTACAGATTAGGGAGGTAGGGATTGGGGATTAGAGAGGTGTTAGGGATTGGTGGTTAGGGATTAGGGACACAGGGATTAGGTATTATGCAATAGGGATTATGGATTAGTATTTAGGGATTAGGATTTAAAAATTAAGGATTATGGATTAATGAGTTAGCAACAAGGAATAAGAAATAGTAATTAGGGATTAAAGATTAAGGATTAGAGATTAAAGATTAGAGATGAAGAGATTAATTATTAAGGATTAGGGTTCAGGGATTAAGGATTAAGGATTGTGGGATTAATTATTAAAGATTAGGAATTTAGGATTAAGGATTACAAGTTAATAATTATATATTATAGATTAGTAATTAAGGGTTAATAATTAGGTATTAGGGATTAAGGTTGAAAAAGTAGGGAATAGAGATTATAGATTAAAGATTAGAGATTAAGGATTATAGATTATAGGTTAGGGATTAAGGATTAAGAATTAAGTATTAGTGATTAGGGTTTAGAGATTAGAGATAAAGGATTAATGATTAGGGATTAAGGATTGATTAGGGATTGCAGATTAAGGATTCAAGATTAGGGATTGGGGGACAGGGAGAAGGAAGAAAGAAGGAGGACAGACAAAGAAGAAGAAGGAAGAAAGAGAAGAAAGAAGGAAGAAGGGAGAAGTTAGAAGTAAGAAGAAGAAAAAGAGAAGGAAGAAGAAGAACAAAAAGAAGAAGAAAAAGAAGTGGAGAAGAAGAGGAAGAATAAAGAAGAAAGAAGAAAGAAGAACAAAGAAATAAGAAGAAAGAAATAAGAAGAAAGAAGTAAGGTGGAAGGAAGAAGCAGGAAGGAAGAAGGAAGAAGAAAGAAGAATGAAAAAAAAGAAAGAAAATTGAAGAAGAAGAGGAAGTAGAAGAACAAGAAGGAGAAGAAGGAGGAGAAGAAGAAGCAAAAAGAGAATAAAAAGTAGATGCAGAAGGAGAAGGAGATTGAGAAGGTGTTGGTGAAGGAGAAGGAAAAGGGGAAGGAGAAGGAGAAGGAGAAAGAAAAGGAGTAGAAGAAAGAGAGGAGGAAGAAGAAGAAGAAGAAGAAGAGGAAGAAATAGAAGTAGAAGTAGAAGAAGAAGAAGAAGAAGAAGAAGGGGAAGGAGAAAAAAAGAAAGAGAAAAAGAAGAAGGGGAAACTGAAGAAGAAGAAGAGGAAGAAGAAGTAGAAGAAGAAGAAGAAGAAGAAGAAGAGAGGAAGTTGTAGTAATAGAAGAAGAACTAGAACAAGAACATGAAGAAGAAGAAGAAGAAGACGAAGCCGAGGAAGAAGAAGAATAAAACGAAAAAGACGAAGAAGAACAAGCTGAGGAAGATGAAGTAGAGGAGGAAGAAGATGAAAAAGAAGAATAAGAACAACAACCAGAAGAAGAAGTGGAGGATGATGAAGAAGAGGAAAGAGTATTAAGTATTAGACTTTAGGGATTAGGGATTACGGAATAGAGATTAGAGATTTCAAATTATAAATTATGGATAAAGAATTAATGATTAGGGATTATGTGTTAAAGATTAAGGTTTAAAGATTAGAGATTAAGGATTAGAGATTAGGGATTAAGGATTATAGATTATGGATTAAGGATGGATTAGAGATCACGGATTAGAGATTAAGGATTAGGGAATAGAGCATTAGGATCTGTGATTAGGAAGGGTTGGATTAGGGATTACAAATTTAGGGATAAGAGATTAGAGAGGGAAGGATTAAGGAGTAAGGTTTAGAGAATATGGATTAAGGATTATGAAGAAGTAGAAGAAGAAGAAGAAGAATAAGGAGAAGATGATGAAGAAGAAGAAGAAGAGGAAGATGAAGAAGAAAAGAAAAAAGAAGAAAAATGAGGAGAAGAAGAAGAAGAAGTAGAAGAAAAAGAAGTGAATGAAGAAGAAGAAGAAAAAGAAGAGGAAGAAGCAGAAGAAGAAGGAGAAGAAGAATAAGAAGGAGAAGAGTAAGAAGAAGAAGAAGAGTAAGGTGAAGAAGTTGAAAGGAACAAGAAGAAGATGAAGAAGAAGAGGAAGAGGAAGATGAAGAAGAAGAAGAAGTGGAAGAAGAAGGAGAAGAAGAAGAAGAGAAAGATGAGAAGAAGAAGAAGAGCAACAATAAGAAGAGAGGAAGAAAAAGAAGAAGAAGAAGATGGAGAAATAGATGATGAAGAAGAAGGAGAAGAAGAAGTAGAACAAAAAAAGAAGAAATAAAAGAGGAAGAGGAAGAAGAAGAAGAAGAAGAAGGAGAGGAAGAGGAAGAAGAAGAAGAAGATGATGATGATGAAGAAGAAGAAGATATAGAAGAAGAAGAAGAAGAGGAAGAGGAGGAAGAAGAAGTTGAAGAAGGAAGAAGTAAAAGAAGAGGAAGATGAAAAGGATTCAGGATTAAGGGTTAAGAATTAGTGATTAAGAATTAAGAATGGATGGATATAGGATTAGATGTTAAGGATTATGGATTTGGGATTATGGAATAGGGATTAAGGATTTAGGATTCAAAATTATGGATTAGAGATTAGGGATTAGGGAGTTGAGATTAAGTGATTAGGATTAAGATTAGAGATTAGGAATAAAGGATTAGGAATTAAGAATTAAGGATTAGGGATTAGGGACTAGAGATTATGGATTATGGAATTTGGATTATAGATTATATATTAGAGTTTAGGGATCAAGTGTTAGGGATTAGGATTTAAAGATTAGGGATTTAGGGTTATGGATTAGGGATTAGAAATTAGGGATTCAACATTATAGACTATAGATTAGGGATTAGATATTGGAGATTAGGGATTTGGGTTTAGAGACAAAGCATTAGATATTAGCAATTAAGGATCAACGATTATGGATTAAGGATGGGTTTAAAATAAGGGATGAAGAATTAGGGTTTGGGCATTAAAGAATAGAGATTAGGGATTAGTGATTAGAGAGGCATAGATTAGGGATTACAAATTTAGGGATAAGAGATTAAGGAGGGAGGGGTAAAGGAGTAGGGATTAAGGAAGATGGATTCAGGATTAAGAAGAAGAAGAAGGTGAAGAAGAAGAGGAGGTAGAAGAAGAAGAACAACAATAAGGAGAAGAAGAAGAAGAAAAAGAAGAAGTAGTAGTAGTAGTAGAAGAAGAAGAGGAAGACGAAGAAAAAGAGGATGATGATGAAGAAGAAGAAAATAAGGAGGAAGAAGAAGAAGAAGAAGAAGAAGAAGAAATAGAAGAAGAGGAGAGAGAAGAAGAAAAAGAAGAAGAAGAGGAAGAGGAAGAAGAAGAAAAAGAAGAACAAGAATATGGAGGAGAAGAGTGAGAAGAGAAAGAAGAAGAAGAAGAAGAAGAAGAAAAAGAAGAAGAGGAGAAGAAGAAGAGGAGGAGGAGGAGGAGGAAGAAGAAGAAGAAGAAGAATGAGCAGGAGAAGTGTAAGGGGTGGAAGAAGAAGAAGAGGAAGGTGAAGAAGTTGAAGAAAAAGAAAGAGAAGAAGAAGAAGAAGAAGAGAGGAAGTAAAGATGAAGAAGTAGAAGAAGAAGACAAAGAGGAGGAAGAAGAAGAAGAAATAAAAGAAGAAGAAGAAGAAGGAGGAGGAGGGGAAGGAGGAGGAGGAAGAGAAGAAGAAGACAAAGAAGAAGAAGGAGAAGAAATAGAGGAGGAAGAAGAAGGAGAAGGAGAAGAAGAAGAAGAAGAAGAAGAACAATTAGAGGAAGAAGAAGAGGAGGAAGAAGAAGAAGAAGAAGAAGAAGAAGAAAAAGAAGAAGACGAAGAAGCAAAAAAAGAGGAAGAGGAAGAAGTGGAAGAAGAAAATAAGATGAGGAAGAAGATGTAGAAGAAGAAAAAAAGAAGAAGAAATGGAAGAAGAAGAAGAAGAAGAAGTAAAAGAAGATTAAGAACAAGAAGAAGAAGAGGATGGTAAGGAAGAAAAGGAAGAAGAAGAATAAGAAGAAGAAAAAGAAGAAATAGAAGCGAAGAAGAAGGAGAAGAAGAAAAGAAGAAGAAGAAGAAGCAGCAGTAGAAGAAGAATAAGAGGAAGAAGTACAAGAACAAGAACAAGAACAAGAAGAAAAAGAAGAAGAAGAAGAAGATGAGAAAAAATATTAAGAGAAAGAAGTAGAGATGTAGAAGTAATAGGAGAAGTAAAGAAGAAGAAGAAAAAGTGGAAGAAGTAAAAGAAGAAGAAGAGGATTAAGAAGAAGAAGAAGAAGAAGAGGAAGAAAAAGAAGATGAAGATAATAAAGTAGAAGAAGAAGAAGAGGAAGAAGAAGAAGAAGAAGAGAACGAGGAGGAGGAAGAAGTAGTATAAGAGGAAGAGGATTAGGGATCAGTGATTAGGGATTAAAGATTTGAGATTAAGGAATGGAAGGTTAGGGATTATGTATTTTGTAATGCAGACTAAAGATTAGGGAGGGAGATATTAGGGATTTGGGAGTTAGCAATTAGGGTTTAAGGTTTGGGGATTAAAAATTATGGGTTAGGGATTAGTGATTTGAGATTAATTAGGGAGGGATTAAAGATTTGGGATTATGGAATACATATTATGGATAAGGGATGGAGGGATTAGGGATTAGAGATTAGGAATTAGGTATTATAGATTGGGGATTTGGGAGGAAGGTATTAGGTATTGGGTATTATAGTTTAGCTCTTAAGGATTATGGATTAGGAAGTAGGCACTAGGGATTAGGGAAGAAGATGGGGAAGAAGAAGTGCCTGAAGGAAGAATAAGAGGAAAAATTTGTAGAAGAATAAGAAGAGGAAGAAGGAGAGGAAGAATAAAGAAGAAATAGGAAAGAATAAAGAAGAAGGAAGAAAGAAGAAAGAAGAAGGGAGAAGAAAGAAGGAAGGTGGGAGGAAGGAGGAGAAGAAGGAGGAGGTAGAGAGGAGGACGAAGAGAAGGAGAAGGAGAAGGAGATGGGGAAGGAGAAGGTGAAGGACAAGGAGAAAGAGCAAAAGAAGGTGAAAGAGAATGAGAAAGATAAGGAGAAGGAGAAGGAGAAGGAGAAGAAGAAGTAGAAGAAGAAGAAGAAGAAGAAGAAGAAGAAGAAGAAGAAGAAGAAGAAATAGAAGAAGAGGAAGGAGAAGAAGAAGAAGAAGAAGAAAAAGAAGAAGACGAAGAAGAATATGAGGAGGAGGAAGAAGAAGAAGAGTAAGATAAGGAAGATGTGGAAGAGGTATAAGAGGAAGAAGTAGAGGAAGAAGAATTTCTTGAAAAGAAGAAATTAGAGAAAAAGAAGAAGGGGAAGAAGAGGAGGAAGAAGTAAAAGAAGGAGAAGAAGATGAGAAGAGGAAGAAGAAGAAGAAGAGGAAGATAATGAAGAACAAGAAGAAGAAGTAAAAGAAGAAGAAGAAGAAGAGTAAGAT
>JAIUJO010000533.1:72500-77500 GCA_023846275.1 Vanilla planifolia
AAAGAAGAAGAAGAAGAAGAGAAAGAACGAGAAGAAGAAGAAGAAGAAGAGAAAGAAGAAGAAGAAGTAGAGAAAGAAGAAGAAAAAGAAGAAGAAGAGGGGAAGAAAAAAATGAGGTAGAAGAAGAAGAAGAAGTTGAAGAGGAAGAAGAAGAAGAAATAGAAGAAGATGAAGAAGGAAATGGAGGAGGAAGAAATAGAAGAGGAAGAAGAAGGGGAAGAAGAAAAAGAAGAAGAAGAACAAATAGAGGAAGAAGAAGTGGAGGAAGTGGAAGAAGAAGAAGAAGAAGAAGAATAAAAAGAAGTGGAAATGGGAGAAGAGGAAGAAGCAGAGATGTAGTACAAGAAGAGGAAGAAAAAAAGAAGAAGAAAAAGAAGCGGAAGAAGAAGAAGAAAAAGAAGTGGTAGAAGAAGAAAAAGAAGAGGATGATTAAGAAGAAGAAGAAGAAAGAGAAAAAGAAGATGAGGAAGTAGCGAAAGAGGAAGAAGAAGAAGATATGGAAGAAGAAGAAGAGGAAGAAAGATTAGCGGTTAGGGATTAGGGATTAAGGAATGAAGGATTAGGGGTTAGATATCAAGAAATATTGAATAAAGATTAGGGAGCGAGGGATTAAGGATCAGAGATTTGGGAGTTATCAATTATGGATTATGGTTTAGGGATTATTGAGTGTAGGTTAGGGTTTAGGGATTAAGGAGTGAGGGATTAGAGATAAGGGATTAGGGAGTACAGACTATGGGATAGGGTGGGAGGAATTTGGGATTAGAGATTAGGTATTAGGGATTACGGATTAGTAATTAGGGAGGAGGGATGAAGTACTAGGCATTATAGTTTAGTGATTAGGGATTATAGAGTAGATATTTTGGATTAGTAATTAAGGATTAGGGTTTAGAGATTAAGCAATATGGGTTAGGAAGTAAGGATTTAAATTTAAGGAAGAAGATGAGGAATAGGAAGTGGAGGAGGAAGATAAACGAAGAAGACGAAAAAGTAGTAGTAGAAGAAGAAGAGGAAGAATAAAGGAGGAAAATAAGAAGAGTAAAGTCGAAAGAAGGAAGAAGAAAGAAGGAAGGTGGAAGGAAGAAGCAAGAAGGAAGAAGGAAAGAGAAAGAAGAAAGAAGAAGGAAGAACAATAGAAAGAAGAGGAAGGAGAAGAAGGAGAAGAAGGATAAAGTATTAAGGATTAGAGTTTAAGGATTATGGATTAGGGATTGGAAATTAAGGATTTTTTATTATTGATTATAGATTATGGATTAAGCAATATGGGTTATGGTTTAGGGATTACAGCTTAGGATTTAGATATTAGGGATTAGAGATTTAGGATCAAGGATTTGGGATTATGGATAAGGATGGATTAGGGATTAAGGATTGAGGAATAGAGATAAGAGATTAGTGATTAGGGATTACAAATTTTGAGATAAGAGACTAGGGAGGGAAGAATTAAAGAGTAGGGATAAGAGAATAAGGAATAAGGATTACAAAGGAGGAGAAGAAGAAAAACAAAGATAAGAAGAAGAAAAAGGAGGAGAAGAAGAAAATGATGATGATGAAGAAGTAGAAGAAAAAGAATATGAGGAAGAAGTAGAAGAAGAAGAGGAAGATGAAGAAGATGAAGAAGAAGAAGAAGAAAAAGAAGAAAAAGAAAAAAAGTGGAGAAAGAAGAAGAAGAGGAAAAAGAAGGGGAAGAAGAAGAAGAAGAATTAGGAGGAGAAGAGCAAGAAGAAAAAGAAGAAGAAGAAAAAGGTGAAGAAGTTGAAGAAGGAGAAGAAGAAGAAGAACAAGATGAAAAGATGAAAAGGAAAAGTAGAAGAAGAAGAGGAAGAAGAAGAAAAGAAAGATGAAGAAGAAAAAGAAGAAAAACAAGAAAGGAGGAAGAAAAAAATGAAGAAGGAGAAAAAGAAGAGGAAGAAGAAGAAATAAATGAAGAAGAAGAAGAAGAAGAAGAAGTTGAAGAAGAAGAAGAAGAAGAAGTAAAAGAGGAAGAAGAAGGAGAAAAAGAAGATGAAATATTTGAAGAAGAAGAAGAAGAAGAAGAACAAGAACAAGAAATTGTAGAGGAAGAACACGAGGAAGAAGATGTGGATGAAAAGGAAGAAGAAGAAGAAGAACATGAAGAAGAAGTGGAAGAAGAAGAAGAGGAAAAAGGAAGAAAAGGAATAAGAATGGACATAGAAGAAGACGAAGAAGAAGAAGAAAAACAAGAAGTGGAAGAAGAAGAAGAAGAAGGAGAAGAAGAAGAGTCGAAAGAAGAAGGAGAAGAAGAGGAAGAAGAAGAAGAACAAAAAGAAGAACAAGGAGTAGTAGAAGATAAATAGGAAGATGAAGATGAAGAAGAAGAAAAGAAGAAGAAAAAGGTTGGAAGAATAAGAAGAACAAGAAGAAGAAGAAGACTTGGACGAAGTAGAAGAAGAACAAGAAGATGAAGAAAAGGATAAAGAAGAAGATGAAGATGAAGACGAAGAAGAAGAAGAAAAAGAATACTAAGAAGAAGAAGAAGCAAAAGAAATAGAAATAGAAGAAGAAGGAGAAGAGGAAGAAGGAGAAGAAGAAGGAGGAGCAGAAGAAGGAGAAGAAGAAGGTTAAAAAGAATAAGAAGAAGAAGAAGAAGAAGAAGAAGAAGAAGAAGATGGAGAAGAAGAAGAAGAAGATGAAGAAGAGGAAGAAGAAGAAGATTAAAAAGAAGAAGAAAGTGAAGAAGAAGAAGAAGAAGAAAAAGAAGAAGAAGAAGAAGAAGAAGAAGAGGAAGAGGACAAAGAAAAAGATAGAGTAAAACAAGAAGAAGAAGAAGAAGAGAAAGTAGAAGAAGAAGAAGAAGAAAAAGAAGTAGAAAAAGAAAAAGAAGTAGAAAAAATATGAGATGAATATGAAGAAGAAGAAGAAGCAGCAACAGTTGGAAAAGAAGAAGAAGAAACGGAAGAAGGAGAATGAGATGGAGAAGTAGGAGAGGAAGAAGAAGGAGAAAGGTAGAAGAAGTATAAGAAGAAGATTAAAAAGAAGAAGCAGGAGGAGAAGGAGGAGGAGGAGAAGGAGAAGAACAGGAAGAAGAAGGAGATGAAGAAAATGAAGGAGGAGGAGGACAAGGAGAAGATTAAAAAGAAGGAGGAGGAGGAGGAGGAGAAGAAGTAGAAGAAGAAGAAGACAAAGAATAAGACAAAGAATAAGAAGGAAAAGAAGAAGGAGAAGAAGAAGTAGATGAAGAAGAAGACAAAGAAGAAGAAGAAGAAGAAGAAGATAAGGTAGAAGAAAAGAAGAGGAAGAAAAAGGACAAGAAGAAGAGGAAGAAGCAAAAGAAGAAGAAAAGGATGAAGAGGAAGTAGTAGAAGAAGAAGATGAAGAAGAAGAAGAAGGGAAAGAGGAAAAGTTGAACAAGAAGAAGTGGTAGAAGAAGAAGAAGTAGAAGAAGAAGAAGTAGAAGTAGTTGAAGGAGAAGAAGAAATAGTAGTAGCAGTAGAAGTCGATGAAGAAGGAGAAGAAGGAGAATAATAAGAAGAAGAAGACAAAGAAGAAGGAGAAGAAGGAGAAGGAGAAGAAGAAGAAGAGGAAAAAGAAGAAAAGAACAGGAAGAAGAATGGGAAGAAGAAGAAGAAGAAGTTGGCGAAGAAGTCGAACAAGAAGAGGAGGAAGAAAAAGTACAAGAAGAAGAAGAAGAAGAAGAAGAAGAAGAGGACAAAAATTTAAATGAAGAAGGAGAAGAAGAAGAAGAAGAAGAAGAAGTGGTAGAAGAAGGAGAAGCAGAAGAAGAAGAAGAAGAGGAAGAGGAAGAAGGGGAAGAAGAAGAAGAAGAAGAAGAATAAGAATAAGAAGAAGAATATGAAGAAGACAAAAAAGAAGAAGATGGAGAAGATAAAGAAGAAGAATAGAAAGAAGCAGAAGTGGATGTAAAAAGGGAAGACGATGAAAAAGAAGAAGAAGAAGAAAAGGAGAAGATTAAGAAAAAGAAGAAGAAGAAGATGTAAAAGAAGAATAAAAGTAGATGAAGAAGAAGAGGAAGAAAAGATGATGAAGAAGAAGAAAATGAAGAAGAAGAAGAAGGGAAAGAAGATGGAGGAGAAGTCATTGAAGAAGAAGAAGAGGAGGAAGAAGATGAAGAAGATGATGTTGATGATGATGGTGATGATGATGATGATGATGAAAAAACAGAAAATGGAGGAGAAAAAAAAAGAAGCAGAATAAGAATAAGAAGAAAAAGAAGAAGCAGATGAAGACGAAAGACAATGAGAAGATGAAGAAGAGGAAGTAGAAGAAGAAGAAGAAGAAGGATGCGAAGGACAAGGAGGAGAACAAGAAGAAGAAGAAAATGAATAAGAAAAGGAAGAGGAGGAACTTAACAAAGTAGAAGAAAAGGAACAACAAGAATAAGGCGAAGAAGAGGAAGAAGGAGGAGAAGAAGACGAAGAAGAAGAAGACGGACAGGAGAAGATGAAGAGGAAGTAGAAGAACTAGAAGAAGAAGATGAAAAAGATGAAGAAGAAGAGGAACGACGAGGAGGAGAACAAGAAGAAGAAGAAAAAGAATAAGAAGAGGAATTCAACGAAGTAGAAGAAAAGGAACAACAAGAACAAAATGAAGAAGTGGAAGAAGGAGAAGAAGAAGAAGAAGAAGAAGAAGAAGACAGACAAGGAGAAGAAGAAGAGGAAGGGCAAGAAGGAGAAGTAGAAGTAGTAGTAGTAGAAGGAGTAAAACAAGAGGAAGATGAAAAAGAAGAAGAGGAAAAAGAAGAAGAAGAAGAAGAAGAAGAAGGAAAGGGAGAACAAGGAGAAGAAAAAGAAAAGAAGAACAATAAAAAAAAGAGGACGATGAATTAGAAGTGGAAGAAGAAGAAGAAGTAGAAGAAAAAGATGAAAAAGAAGGACAAGAAGAAGAAGAGGAAGAAGAAAAAGAAGAAGAAGAGGAAGAAGAAGAGGAAGAACAAGAAGAACAAGAAGAACAACAAGAAGAGGCACAAAAAGAAGAAGAAGAACAAGAACTACAAGAAGGGGAAGAAGAAGAAGAAGAAGAACGCA
>JAIUJO010000533.1:97500-105000 GCA_023846275.1 Vanilla planifolia
AAGAAGAAGTAATAGAAGAAGAAGAAGGAGAAGCAGAAGAAGAACATAAAGAAAAAGATGAAGGGGAAGAAGAAAAAAGTGAAGAAGAAGAGGTAGAAGAACAATAAGAAGAAAATGATGTAGAGGAAGTAGAAGAAGAAGAACAAGACGAAGAAAAAGGGAAAGAGGAAGAAAAAGAAGAAGAACAACAAGGAGAAGAAGGAAAAGAAGAACAAAAAGAAGAAGAAGAAGAAGAAGAAGAAGAATTAGAAAAGAAAGAAGATGAAGAATAATAAGGAGAATAAGAAGAACTACAAGTAAACGGAAAATAAGAACAATAAGAAGAAGAAGAAGAACAAGAAGAAGAAGAAGAAGAAAAAGAAGCAGAAGCAGGAGAAGTTTAAAAGGAAGAGGGAGAAGGAGGAGGAGAAGAAGAAGAAGAAGAAGAAGAAGAAGAACAATAAGAGGAAGAAGATGAAGAAGAATAAGCAAGAGGATGAGGAAGAGAAGAAGAAGAAGAAGAAGAAGAAGAAGAAGAAAAAGAAGAAGAAAAAGGAGAAGATTAAAAAAAGAAGAAGAAGAAAATGGAGAAGAAGAAAAGGAAGAAGAAAAGAAAGAAGAAGAGAAAGAAGTGGAAGAAGGGGAAGAAAAAGAAGAAGGGGAATGGGATGAAGAAGCAGAAGAAGAGGAAAAACAAGAATCAGGGGAAGAAGAAGATGAAGGAGGAGGAGAAGAGGAGGAAGAAGAAAAATTGAAGGAGAGGAAGAAGAAGAAGAAGAAGGAAAAGAAGAGGAAGAAGAAGAAGATGAAGACGAAGGAAAAGAAGATAGTGAAGAAGAAGAAGAAGAAGTAGAAGAGGAGGAAGAAGAAGAAGTAAAAGAAGAAAAAGAATAAGAAGAAGGCAAAAACTAAAAAGAAGAAGGGGAAGAAGAAGAAAAAGAAGAAGAAGAAGTCGAAGGAGAAGAAGAAGAAGAAAAAAAAAGAAGTAGAAGTAGAGGAAGAAAAAGAAGAAGAAGCTGGAGGAGAAGAAGATTCGAAACATGAAGAAGAAGAAGAAGAAAAAGGCAAAGAAGCAGAAGATGAGGAACTAAAAGTAGAAGAAAAAGAAGTAGCAGAGGAAGTAGAAGTGGAAGAAGAAGTAGAAGCTTAAGAAGAAGAAGATGAAGAACAAGGAGAAGAAGAACAAGGAAAGGAAGAAGTAGAATAAAAGGAGGTGGAAGAAGAAGAAGAAGAGGAAGAAGAGGAAGAAAAAAAAGTGGCAGATGAGGTAGAAGGGGAAGAAGATGAAGAAGATTAAGAAGAAGAAGAAGACGAACAAGGAGAAGAAGAAGGAGGAGAAGTAGAAGAAGTAGAAGAAGAATAAAAGGGAGTAGAAGAGGAAGAAGAGGAAGAAGTGGAAGAAGAAGATAGGGAAGAAGGAAAAGAAGAAGTCAAAGACGAGGAAGGAGAATAAGGTGTTGAAGAAGAAGATGAAGAAGAAGAAGAAGAAGAAGAAGAGGAATATGAAGGAGAAGAAGAAGAAGAAAAAGAATATGGGGAAGACGAAGAACAAGATGAAGAAGAAGAACGAGGAGAAGCGGAGGAGGAAGAAGAAGAAGAAGAAGAAGAAGAAGAAGAAGAAGAAGAAGTCAAAGGAGAAGAAGAAAATGTAGAAGAAGAAGAAGAGAGAGAAGAAAAAGAAGAAGAAGAAGAAGAAAAAGATGAAGAAGAAGAAGAAGAAAAAGAAGAAGTAGTAGAAAGAGAAGAAGAAAAAAAACAAGAAGGAGAAGGAGAAGAAGGAAATGAAGAAGAAGAAGTAGAAGAAGAATTAAAAAAGAAAAAAGAAGAAGAAGTAGAAGAAGAAGGAGATGAAGAAGGACTATAAGAAGAGGAAAAATTAGAACAATAAGAAGAAGAAGAAAAAGAAGAAGTATGAGATTATTAAAAAATGAATGAGAAGGAGGAGGGGAAGAAGAAGTTAAAGAAGAAGAAGAAGGGGAGGAAGAGGAAGAAGAACAAGAAAGATGAGCAATAGGAAGAGGAGGAGAAGAAGAAGAGGAAGAAGAAGAAGAAGTAGAAGAAGAAAAATTAGAAGAAGAAGAAGGTGAAGATTAAAAAGATGAAGAAGAATAAGAAAAAGCATAAGAAGAAAAGGAAGAAGAAAAAGAAGAAGAGAAATAAGAGGAAGAAGAAGAAGAAAAAGAAGTAGCAGAGGATGTAGAAGTGGAAGAAGAAGAAGAAGATTAAGAAGAAGAAGAAGAAGAAGTAATAGAAGAAGAAGAAGGAGAAGCAGAAGAAGAACATAAAGAAAAAGATGAAGGGGAAGAAGAAAAAAGTGAAGAAGAAGAGGTAGGAGAACAATAAGAAGAAAATGATGTAGAGGAAGTAGAAGAAGAAGAACAAGACGAAGAAAAAGGGAAAGAGGAAGAAAAAGAAGAAGAAGAACAAGGTGAAGAAGGAAAAGAAGAACAAAAAGAAGAAGAAGAAGAAGAAGAAGAAGAATTAGAAAAGAAAGAAGATGAAGAATAATAAGGAGAATAAGAAGAACTACAAGTAAAGGGAAAATAAGAAAAATAAGAAGAAGAAGAAGAAGAAGAAGAAGAAAAAGAAGTAGGAGAAGTTTAAAAGGAAGAAGGAGAAGGAGGAGGAGAAGAAGAAGAAGAAGAAGTAGAAGAACAATAAGAGGAAGAAGATGAAGAAGGATGAGCAAGAGGATGAGGAGGAGAAGAAGAAGAAGTAGAAGAAGAAAAAAAAAGAAGAAGAAAGAGGAGAAGACTAAAAAAAGAAGAAGAAGAAGAAATGAAGAAGGAAAGAAAGAAGAAGAGAAAGAAGTGGAAGAAGGGGAAGAAAAAGAAGAAAGGGAATGGGATGAAGAAGCAAAAGAAGAGGAAGAAGAAGAGTTAGGGGAAGAAGAAGATGAAGAAGGAGGAGGAGAAAAGGAGGAAGAAGAAAAATTGAAGGAGAGGAAGAAGAAGAAGAATTAGAAAAAGAGGAGGAAGAAAAAGAAGATGAAGACGAAGGAAAAGAAGAAGAAGAAGAAGAAGAAGAAGAAGTAGAAGAGGAAGAAGAAGATGAAGTAAAAGAAGAAAAAGAATAAGAAGATGGCAAAAAATAGAAAGAAGAAGGGGAAGAAAAAGAAAAAGAAGAACAAGAAGTCGAAGGAGAAGAAGGAGAAGAAGAAAAAGAAGAAGTAGAAGTAGAGGAAGAAAAGAAGAAGCTGGAGGAGAAGAAGATTCGAAACATGAAGAAGAAGAAAAAGGCAAAGAAGCAAAAGATGAGGAACTAAAAGTAGAAGAAAAAGAAGTAGCAGAGGAAGTAGAAGTTGAAGAAGAAGTAGAAGATTATGAAGAAGAAGATGAAGAACAAGGAGAAGAAGAACAAGGAGAGGAAATAGAAGAAGTAGAAGAAGAAGAAAAATAAGGAGAGGAAGAAGAATATGAGGAAGAAAGAGAAGAAGAAGTCGAAGAAGAGGAAGGAGAACAAGGTGTTGAAGAAGAATGAGAGGAAGAAAAAGAAGAAGAAGAAGAAGATGAAGAAGAAGAAGAAGAAGAAAAAGATGAAGTAGGAGAAGAAGATGATGAAGAAGAAGAAGGAGAGGGAGAAGAAGAAGAAGGAGAAGAAGGAGAAGAAGATGAAGAAGAAGAAGGAGAAAAAGAAGAAGTGGGGGAAGAATAAGAAGAAGAAGAAGATGGAAAAAAAGAAAAAGAAGAAGAAAAAGAGGTAGAAGAATAAGAAGAACTTGAAGAAGAAGGAGAAGAAGAAGAAGAAGAATTAGAAGCGGAGCAAGAAGTAGAAGAAGAAGAAAAGAAGAAGAAAAAGAACAAGAACAAGAACAAGAAAAAGAAGTAGAATAATAAGAGGAAAAACTAGAAGAAGTGGAAGAAGAAGAAGAAGAAGAAGAAGAAGAAGAAGTAAGAAGAAGAAGAAGAAGATGAGGAAGAAGAAGAAGTGGAAGTAGAAGAAGAAAAAGAAGAAGATAAGAGAGAAGAAGAAGAAGAATGAGAAGAGGAAGAAGAAAAGTAGGAGACGAAGAAGATGGTGAAAAAAAAGAAGAAGACGAAGAAGAAGAAAAAGAAGAAGAAGGATAAGAACAAAAAGAAGAAGAAGAAGAAGAAGCAGAAGAAGAAAAGGAAGAAGAAGAAGAAGCAGAAGAAGAAAAGGAAGAAGAAGAAGAAGAAGAAGAAGATGGTGATGATGTTGAATAATAATAATAATAATAATAATAAGGAGAAGAAGATGATGATTTGGAAGAAGAAGAAGAAGATAAAGAAAAAGATGAAGAAAAAGAAGAAGAAGATTGAGAAGATGAGGAAGTTGAAGTGGAAAAAGAAGAAGAATAAGTAGAATAAGGCAAAAATGAAAAAGAAGAAGAAGTTGAAGAAGAAAAGGAAGAAGAAAAAGAAGAAGAAGAAGAAAAACAAGAAGAAGAACAAGAAGAAAAAGAATAGTAATAATAAAAATAATAATAAAAGGAGGGGGAAAAAGAATAAGAAGAAGAAGTAGAAGAGGAAGTAAGAGGAAGAAGATGAAGTAGTAGAGTAATAACAGAAGAAGAAGAAGAAGATGAAGTAAGAGAAGAAGAAGACGGTGAAGAAAAAAAAGCGAAGAAGAAAAGGAAAAGGAAGTAGAAGAAGACGATGAAGAAGAAGAAGAAGAAGAGGAAGAGAAAGAAGAAGAACAACAAGTAGTAGTAGAAGAAGAAGAAGAAGAACATGAAGAAGAAGAAGAAGAAGAAGAAGTGGAAGAAGAAGAAGAAGAAGAAGAAGAAGAAGAATAAGAATAAGAAGAATAAAAATATAAGAAGAAGAAGAAGAAGATGATGATGATGAAGAAGAGGAGGAGGAGGAGGAGGAGGAAGAGGAAGTGGAAGAAAAAGAAGAAGAAGAAGAAAGAAAACAAGAAAAAGAAAGAGGAAGAAGAAAAAGTAGAAGAAGAACAAGAGAAAGAAGAAGAAGAAGAAGAAGAAGAAGAAGTAGAGCAACAAGAAGTAAGAGAAGAAGAAGAAAGTGAAGAAGAAGAAGAAGAAGCAGAAGACGTAGGAGAAGAAGAAGAAGAAGAAGAAGAAAAAGAATAAGTAAATAAAGAAGAAGATGAAGAAGAAAAAGAAGGAGAAGAAGAAGAAGAAGAAGAAGAAGAAAAAGTAGAAGTAGGAGAAGATGAAGTAGAAGAAGGAGAAAAAGTAAGTGAAGAAGAAAAAGAAGTTGAAGAAGAAAAGAAGAAAGGAAGAAGAAGAAGAAGAAGAAAAAGAAGAAAAAGATAGGAAGAAGAAGAAGAATAAGAAGAATAAGAAGAAGAAGAAGAAGAAGAAGAAGAGGTAGAAGTAGTAGTAGTAGTTGTAGAAGAAGAAGAAGAAGTAGAAGGTGAAGAAGAAGAAGTAAGAGAAGATGATGATGGTGAAGAAGAAGAAGAAGAAGAAGAAGAAGAAGAGGAAGAATTAGAAGAAGAAGAAGAAGAAGAAGAAGAATAAGTAGAAAATATGAAGAAGAAGATGAAGAAGTAGATGATAAAGAGGGAGAAGTAGAAGTAAGAGGAAAAAGAAGAAATAGTAGAAGTAGAAGAAGAAGAAGAAGAAGAATAAGTAAAAGATGTAGAAGATGGTGAAGTGGTAAAGAAGAAGAAGAAGAAGAAGAAAAAGAAGAAGAAGAGCAAGAAGCAGAATAAGATGAATAAGAAAAAGAAGAAGAAGAAGAAGAAGAAGAAGCGGAAGAAGAAGCTGTGGAAGAAGAAGAAGAAGAAGGAAAGGAAGAAGGGGAAGAAGAATAAAAAGATGAAGATGGAGATGAAGAAGAAGAAGAAGATGATGATGATGATGATAATGAGGAAGAAGAAGAAGAGGAAAAAGAATTAGAAGAAGCAGCATAGGAAGAAGAAGAAGAAGAAGATGATGATGATGATGTGGACGAAGAAGAAGAAGAAGAAGAAGAACAAGAAAAGGAAGAAGAAGAAATAGAGGAAGAATAAGAAGAAGAGGAAGAAGAAGAAGGAGGAGGAGGAGAAGAAGAAGGAGAAGAAGAAGAAGAAGATGAAGTAAGAGGAAGAAGAAGAACATGAGGAGGAGGAGGAGGAAGAAGAAGAAGAAGAAGAAGAAGAAGAAGAAGAACAAGAACAAGAAGAGGAGGAAGAAGAAGTGGGAGAACAAGAGGAAGGCAAAGAAGAAGAAGAAGAAGATGAATAAGAAGGGATAGAAGAATAAGACGATGATGAAGAAGAAGGAGAAGAAGAAGAAGAAGAAGAAGAATAAGAAAAAGAAGAAGAAGAAGAAGAAGAATAAGAAGAAGAAGAAGTGGAAGAACTAGAAGAAGAAGAAGATGATTATGAAGAAGTTGAATAAGAAGAAGAATAGGAAGAGGAAGAAGATGATTATAATTACGAAGAAGAAGAAGAAGATGAGGATAATGATGAAGAAAATCAAGAAGAAGAAAAAGAAGATGAAGATGAATAATAATAATAATAAGAAGATGAAGAAGGTGATGAAGAAGAAGAAGAACCAGAGGAAGAAAAAGGAGAAGAAGAAGAAGAAGAAAAAGATGAAGTAGTAGTAGAAGAAGATGAAGAAGTAGATGAAGAAGATTAAGAAGAAGAAGAAGAAGTACGAGGAAGAAGAAGTTGCAGTAGTAGAAGAAGAAAAAAAAGAAGAAGAATTAGAAGAACGAGAATAGCTAGAAGAAGACTAAGAAGAATATGAAGAAGAAGAAGAAGAAGAAGGAGAAGGAGAAGGAGAAGATTAGGAAGAAGAAGACAAAGAAGAGGCATAATAATAATAAGAAGAAGAACGAGAGGAGGAAGAAGAAGAAGAAGAAGAAGATGTTGAAGAAGCAGATGATGATGAGGAGGAAGAAGAAGAAGAATAAGAAGAAAACGAAGAAGCAGAAAAGGAAGAAGAAGAAGAACAAGAATGAGGAAAGGAAAAAGAAGAAAAAAATGGAAGAACAAGAAGAAGAGGAAGAAGAAGAGAGGGGGGACGAGAAGAGAAAGAAGAAGAAGAAAAAGAAGAAGTAAGAGGAAGAAGAAGAAGATGAGGAAGAAGGAGAAGAAATAGAAGAACAAGAAGGGGAAGAAGAAGTGGGAGAAGAAGGAGAAGGCGAAGAAGAAGAAGAAGAAGAGGAAGAAGAAGAAGATGATGAAGATGGTGAATAAGAAGAAGAAGATCAAGAAGAAGAAGAACAAGATGAAGAAGAAGAAGAGCAAGAAGAAGAAGAAGAAGATGAAGATGAAAATGAAGAAGAAGAAGAAGAAGAAGTTGAAGAAGTTGAGGAAGAAGAAGAAAAGAAGATGATGAAGAAGAAGAAGCGGGAGAAGAAGATGGAGGAGATGAAGTGGAAGAAGAGGAAGAAGAAGAAGAAGAAGAACAAAGAAGTAGAAGAAGAAGGACAAGAAGAAGAAGAAGAAGAGGAAGAGGAGGATGAAGAAGAAGAAGGAGAAGAAGCGAAAGAGGAAGAAGAAGAAGAAGAAGAAGATGAAGAAGAAGAAAAAGAATAAGAGGAAGATATGGAAGAAGAAGAAGGAGTGGAGGAAGAAGAAGAAGAAGTCAAAGAACAAGAA
>JAIUJO010000533.1:112500-157500 GCA_023846275.1 Vanilla planifolia
ATGATGAAGAGGAAGAAGAAGTAAGATGAAGAACAAGAAGAAGTGGAAGAAAAAAAGAAGAAGAAGATGAAGAAGAAGAAGAAGAACAAGAAGAAGTAGATGAAGAAGAAGAAGTAGAAGAAGAAGAAGAAGAAGTAACAGGAAGAAAAAGAAGTTGTAGAAGAGGACGAAAAAAAATAAGAAGAAGAAGAGAAGAAAAATTTTGAGAAGAAGAAGAAGAAGAAAAAGTATAAGAATAATAATAATTATAATAATAAGAAGGAGAAGAACAAGAAGAAGAATAATAAGAAGAATAAGAAGAAGATGTAGTAAGAGGAAGAAGAATAAAAAGAGGAAGAAGAAGAAGAACAAGAGGAAGATTAAGAAAAAGAGGACGTAGAACAAGAGGAAGAACAAGAAGAAGAAAAAGAAGTAGGAGAAGAAGAAGGAGAAGACGAAGAAGAAGAAGAAGAAGAAGAAGAAAGAGGAACAAGAAGAAGATGAGGATGAAGAAGAAGATGAAGAAGAAGAAGAAGAAGAAGAAGAAAAAGAAGAAGAACAAGAACAAGAAGAGGAAGAAGAAGATGTGGGAGACCAAGAAGAAAGAGAAGAAGAGTAAGAAGAGGACGAAGAAGAAGAAGAAGAAAAAGAAGTAGAAAAAGAAGAAGAAGAGGGGGAAGAAGAAGAAGAAGAAGAAGAAGAAGAGGAGGATGAAGAAGATGAATATTACGAAGGAAAAGAAGAAGAAGAAGAAGAAGAAAAAGAAGAAGAAGAAGAAGATACAGAAGAAGAAGAAGAAGAAGATCAAAATGAAGAAGAAGAAGAAGCTACAACAAAAGAAGAAGCAGAAGTAAAAGAAGAAGTAGGGGAGGAAAAGAAGAAAGAGAAGCTGAAGAAGAGTAACAAGAAGATAAAGGAGAAGAAGAGGAAGAAGAAGAAGAAGAAGAAGAAGAAGAAGAAGAAGAAGAAGAAGAAGAAGGAGATGAAGGCGAAGGTGAAGAAGAAGAAAAAGATGAAAGAGAAGGAAAAGAGGAAGAAAAAGAAGAAGAAGAAGAAGATGATGAAGAAGAAGAAGAAGAAGAGGAAGACAAAGGAGAAGAAGAAGAAGAAGAAGAAGAAAAAGAATTAGAGGGAGAAGAAGAAGTAGAAGAAAAAGTAGTAGAAGAAGAAGAAGTAAGAGGAAGAAGAAGAAGAAGAAGTAGGAGATTAAGAAGAAGAAGAAGAAGTAGGAGAAGTAAGTGGAAAAAGTAGAAGAAGAAGTTCAAGTAGAACAAGAAGGAAAAGAAAAAGAAGAAGAAGTCGAAGAAGAAGAAGAAGAAGAAAAGGAAGAACAAGAACAAGAATAATAATAATAATAATAATAACAATAATAATAAGGAGAAATAGAAGAAGAAGTAGAAAAAAAGAAGAACATGATGATGAACACGAAGAAGAAAAATTAAGATGAAGAAGAATAAGAAGTGGAAGAAGAAGAAGAAGAAGAAGAAAGAAGAAGAAGAAGAAAGAAGAAGAAGAAGAAGAAAAAGAAGAAGAATAAGTAGAAGAAGAAGAAGAAGAAGAAGAAGAAGAAGAATTAGAAGAAGAAGAAGAAGAAGAAGAAAGAAGAAGAAGAAGAAGAGGAAGAAGCAGAAGTAACAAGAAGAAAAAGAAGTTGTAGAAAAAGAAGAAAAAGAAAAATTTGGAAGAAGAAAACAAGAAGACGAATGTGAAGTAGATGAAGAAGAAGAAGAAAAAGTATAAGAATAATAATAATAAGAAGGAGAATAAGAAGAAGAAGAAGAAGAAGAAGAAGAAGCACAAAAAAGGAAGAACCTGATGAGGAAGAAGAAGAAGAAAGAGAAGAGGAAGCAGAAGAAGAAGAAGAAGAAGAAGAAGAAGAAGAAGGAGAGAAGGAGCAAGAAGAAGAAGAAGAAGAAGAAGAAGAAGAAGATGCAAAAGAAGTAGAAGAAGAAGAAGAATAAGAGGATGAAGAAGAAGATGAACAACAATAGAAAGAAAAAAGAGAAGAAGAAGAAGACAAAGAAGAAGAGTAAGAGAAGAAGGTGTAGTAAGAGGAAGAAGAAGAAGAAGAAGAGGAGGAAGAAGGGCAAGAAGAAGAAGAAGAAGAAGAAGATAAAGATGAAGAATAAGAAGAAGAAGAAGAAGAAGAGTAAGAGGAAAATAAAGAAGAAGAAGTTCAAAATGAAGAAGCAGAAGAAGAAGAAACAACAAAAGAAGAAGTAGAAGAAGTAGAAGAAGAAGAAGAAGGGTATGGAAAAGTAGAAAGAGAAGAAGAGGAACAAGAAGAAGAAGGGGAAGAAGATGAAGAAGAAGAAGAAGTAGGAGATGAAGAAGAAGGTGAACAAGAAGAAAAAGAAGAAGAAGAAGAAGGCAAAGAAGAAGAAGAAAAAAAAAATAAAGAAAAAGAAGAAGAAGAAGAAGAAGAGGAAGAAGAATAAGAAGAAGAAGATGATGAAGATGAAGAAGAAGAAGAAGCAGAAGAAGAAGAAGAAGAAGAAGAAGAACAAGAAGAGGAAGAAGAAGAGAAAGTTGAAGAAGAAGAAGAAGAAGAAGAACAAAGAGGAGGAAGAAGAAGAAGAAGAAGAAGAAGAAGAAGAAGAAGTAGAAGTAGGAGAAGAAGAAGAAGATGTGAGAGGAAAAAGAAGAAGAAGAAGTAGAAGTAGTAGAAGAAGAAGAAGAAAAGGAAGAAGATGAATTAAGAGAAGAAGAAGAAGGTTAAGAAGAAGAAGAAGAAGAAGAAGAAGTAGAAAAAGAAGATGAAGAGGAAAAATCATTACGAATAATAATAATAATACTAATAATAATAATAATAAGAAGGAGAAATAGAAGAAGTAGAAGAAAAGAAGAAGATGAAGTGGAAGAAGAAGAAGAAAAAGAAGAATTCAATGAAGATGAAGAATAATAAGTAGTAGAAGAAGAAGAATAACAATAAGAAGTAGAAGGAGAAGAAGAAGAAGCAGAAGAAGAAGTAATAATAAGAAAGAGAAGAAGTAGTAGAAGAAGAAGAAAAAAGAATAGGAATAAGAACAGAAATAGAAGAATGTGAAGAAGAAGAAAAAGTATAAGAAAAATAATAATAATAACAATGGAAAGTAGAAGAAGAAGGAGAATAAGAAGAAGAAGAAGAAGTAGAACAAAAGAAGATGATGATGAGGAAGAAGAAGAAGAACAAGAAAAGGAAGTAGAAGAAGAAGAACAAGAAGAAGAGGAGGAGGAGGAGGAGGAGGAGGAGAAGGAAGAAGAAGAACAAGAAGAAGTGGGAGAAGAAGAAGAGTAAGGAGAAGAAGAAGAAGAAGAAGAAGATGAAGAAAAGAAGAAGAAGAAGAGCGAGAAGAAGGAGAAGAAGAAGAAGAAGAAGAGCAAGAGAAGAAGAAGTAAGGGGAAGAAGAAGAAGAAAGGGAAGAAAGAGGAGTAGAAGTGGGAGAAGAAGACGAAGTTGAAGAAGAAGAAGAAAAAGAAGAAGAAGAAGAAGAAGAAGAAGAAGAGGAAGAAGAAGAAGAAGAAGATAAAAAAGAAGAAGAAGGAGAAGAAGAAGAAGAAGTGGAAGGAAAAGAAAAGGAAAAAGATGATGATTACGAAGAATATTAAGAAGAAGAAGCAAAAGAAAAGGAAGAAGAAGGTGAATATTATGAAGAAGAAGAAGAAGAAGAAGAAAATAGTGACAAAGAAAAAGAAGAAGAAGAAGAAGAAGAATAAGATGAAGAATAAGAAGAAGAAGAAGAAGCAGAAGAAGAAGAAGACGAAGAAGAAGAAGAAGAATAAGAGCAAAATAAAGAAGAAGGAGAAGAAGATCATATTGAAGAAGAATAAGAAGAAGCTGCAAAAGAAGAAGTAGAAGAAGGGGAGAAAAAAAAGAAAGACAAGAAGAAGAGGAACAAGAAGAAGATGGAGAAGAAGAAGAAGAAGAAGAAGATGATGATGATGATGAAGAAGAAGAAGAAAAAGTAGTGGATGAAGAAGAAGGTGAAGAAGTAGAAGAAGAAGAAGAAGGCAAAGAAGAAGAAGAAGAAGAAGAAGAAGAAGATGATGATGAAGAAGTAGTAGAAGAAGAAGAATAAGAAGAAGAATAATAAGAAGAAGTAGAAGAAGAGAAAGAAAAAGAAGATTCGGAAGAAGGAGAAGAAGAATAAAAAGCAAAAGAAGAAGAAGAAGAAGAAAAAGTGGAAGAGGAGGAAGAAGAAGATGATGACGATGAATAAGAAGAAGAAGAAGAACAAGAAAAAGAACAAGAAAAAGAAGTAGAAGAACTAGAAGAAGAGGAAGAAGAAGTAGAAAAAGAAGAAGAGGAAGAGGAAGAAGAAAAGGGAAGAAGAAGATTTAAGAGGAAGAAGAAGATGATGAGGATGAAGAAGAAGAAGAAGTAGAAGATGAAGAAGAAGAAGATGAAGGAAAAGAAGAAGAAGAAGAAAGAGAATAAGAAGAGGAAGAAGAAAAAGTAGGAGACGAAGAAGAAGGTGAAGAAAAAGAAGAAGATGATAAAGAAGAAGAAGAAGAATGATAAGAAGAAAAGAAGAAGAAAAAAAAGAAGGCGTAGAAGAAGAAGAATAATAAGAAGATAGTGATGATGTTGATGAAGAAGAAGAAGAAGAAGAAAAAGAATAAGAAGAAGAAGAAGAAGTAGAATAAGACAAAGATGAAGAAGAAGAGGAAGAAGAAGAAGAAGACAAAGAAGAAGATAAAGAAAAAGAAGAGGAAGAAGATCAAGTTGATGATGAAGTGGAAGAGGAAAAGGAAGAAGAAGAAGTAAAATAAGACAAAGATGAAGAAGATGAAGAAGTTGTAGAAGAAGAGGTAGAAGAAAAAGATGAAGAAGAAGAACAAAAAGATGAAGAAGAAGAATAATAAGAAGTAGTAGTAGAAGAAGAACAAGAAGAAGAAGAGGAAGAAGAAGAAGAAGAAGATGGAGAAGTAACAAGAAGAAAAAGAAGTTGTACAAAAAGAAGAAAAAGAAAAATTTGGAGGAAGAAAAGAAGCAGACGAATGTGAAGAAGAAGAAGAAGAAGAAAAAGTATAAGAATAATAATAATAAGAAGGAGAAGTAGAAAAAGAAGGAGAAGAAGAAGAAGAAGAAGAAGAAGTAACAAGAAGAAAAAGAAGTTTTAGAAAAGAAGAAAAAGAAAAATTTGGAAGAAGAAAAGAAGAAGAACAAAAAGTAGAAGAAGAGAAAGAAGAAGAAGAAGAAGAAGAAGAAGAAGAAGAAGAAGAAGTTGAAGAAGAAGAAGAAGTAGAAGGAGAGGAAGAAGAAGAAGAAGAAGTAGAAGAAGAAAATTAAGAAGAAGAGGAAAAAGATGAAGAGGAAGAGGAAGAAGAAGTAGAAGATGAAGAAAAATAAGAGCTAGAAGGAGAAGTGTATGAAGAAGAAGAAAAAGAAGTAAAAAAAATGAAGAAGAAGAAGAAGAGGATCAAGAAGGAGGAGTTGGACAAGAAAAAGAAGTTGAGGAACGAAGAAGAAAAAAGGAAGAAGAAGAAGAAGAAGAAGAAGTAGAAGAAGTAGTTGAAGAAGGAGGAAGAGAAGAAGTAGAAGATGATGATGATGAAGAAGAAGAAGAAGAGGAAAAATTAGAAGGACAAGAAGAAGAAGAATAAGAAGAAGAACAAGAAGATGATGATGATGAGGAAGAAAAAGAGAAGAAGAAGAAAGTGAAGAAGCAGTAATAGTAGTAGTAGAAGAAGTAGAAGAAAAAAAGTAAAAGAAGAAAAGAAGAAGAAGAAGAAGAAGAAGAAGAAGGAGAAGAAGAAGAAGTAAAAGAAAGAGGATGAAGAAGAACTAGAAGAAGGAAAAGAAGAGGAAGAAAAAGAAGAAGAAGAAGAAGAAAACCACGAAGAAGAAGAAGATGTGGAGGAAGAAGAAGAGGAAGAGGAAGAAGTAAAAGAAGAAGAAGAGGAAGTGGAAGAAATATAAGAAGAAGAAGAGGAATAAGATGATGAAGAAGAAGAAGAAAAAGAAGTAGTAGGCAGAGAAGAAGAAGGAGAAGAGGAAGAAGAAGAAGAAAAAGTAGAAGAAGAAGAAGAGGAAGAAGAAGATGTGGATGATGTAGTGGAAGTGCAAAAATAAGAAGAAGAAGTAGAAGAAAAGATGAAAAGGAAGAAGAGGATGAAGAGGATGAGGAAGATAGAGAAGAGGAAGAAGAAAAGAAAAAGAAGAAAAAGAGGAAGAAGAAGAAGAAGAATATGAGGTAGAAGAAGAAGAAGAAGAAGGAAAGGAAGAAGAAAAGAAGAATAAAAAGAAGAAGAGGAAGAAGAAGGCCAAGAAGGAGAAGAAGAAGGAGAAAATAATGAAGAAGAAGATGTGGATGAAGAGAAAGTAGTAGAGGAAGAAGAAGACATTCGAAGAAGTGACATAAGCAGAAGAAGAAGGGGAAGGAGTAAAGGAGAGGATGATGAAGAAGAAAGTGAAGAAGGAGAAGTAGAATATGAAGAAGAAGTAAAAGAAAAAAAATGATGAGGAGAAGAAGAAGTAGAATAAGAAGAAGAAAAAGAAGAAAAAGAAGAGGTAAAAGAAGAAGAAGATGATGAATAAGTAGTAGAAGTGGATGTAGTAGAAGTAGAAGACTTTGAAGAAGAAGAACAAGAAGTAAAAGAAGAAATAGAAGAAGAAGAAGTAGAAGTAGAAGAAAAAGAAGAAGGAGAAGAAGAAGAAGAATAGGAAGAAGAGGAAGATGAAAAAGAAGAAGAAGAAGTAGTAGTAGAAGAAGTAGAGGAGGAAGAAGAAGAAGAAGAGGAAGAAGAAGAACAAGAAGAAGAAGAAAATTAAGAAGAAAAGGAAAAAGATGAAGTGGAATAGAAGGTAGAAGAGGTAGAAGAGGAAGAAAAACAAGAATTAGAAGAAGTGTATGAAGAAGAAGAAGAAGTAGTAGTAGTAGAAGAAGAAGAAGAAGAAGAAGAGGATCAAGAAGGAGGAGTTGGACAAGAAAAAGAAGGTGAGGAACGAAGTAGAAGAAGGGAAGAAGAAGAAGAAGATGAAGAAGAAAGGGAAGAAGAAGAGGAAAAAGTAGAAGGACAAGTAGTAGTAGAAGAAGAAGAAGAAGAAGAAGAAGATGTAGAAGATGATGATGGTTAGGAAGAAAAAGAGAAGAAGAAGAAGAAGGTGAAGAAGCAGTAATAGTAGTAGCAGAAAAAGAAGAAGAAAAAAACTAAAAGAAGAAAAGAAGAAGAAGAAGAAGAAGAAGAACAAGAAGAAGGAGAAAAATAAGAAGTCAAAGAAAGAGGATGAAGAGAACAAGAAGGCGTAGAATAGGAAGAAGGAGAAGAAGAAGAAGTAGTAGAAGAAGAAGAACAAGAAGAAGAAGAAGAAGAAGAAGAGGAGAAAGAAGAAGAAGAAGAAGAAGAAGAAGAAGGGGAGGAAGAAAGAAGAAGAAGAAGATGATGATGTTGTAGAAGAAGAAGAAGAAGAAGAAGAAGAAAGAAGAAGAAGAAGATGAAGAAGAAAAAGAAGAAGAACAGCAAAAAGAAAAAGTAGTAGAAGAAGAATAAGAGAAGTAGAAGAAGAGAAAGAATTGGAAGAAGAAGAAAGAAGAAGAAGAAGAAAAAGGAGAAAAAGAAGAAGTAGAAGAAGAAGAAGTAGAAGAAGTAGAAGAGGATGAAGAAGAAGTTGAATATGAAGTAGTAGAAGAAGTGGAAGAGGAGGAGAATAAGAAGAGTACAAGGAAGAAGAAAAAGAAGAAGAAGAAGATTGTAAGAGTTGGAGGAAAAAAGAAGAGGAAGAAGAAGAAGAACAAGGAAAAGAGAGGGAGGAAAAAGAGAAGAATAAGGAGTGAAGAACAAGAAGAAGAAGAAGAAAAAGAAGATGAGGAAGAAGACGTAGAAGAATGTCAAGAATATGAAGAAAAAGAAGATGAAGAAGAGAAGAAAAAGAAGAAGAAGAAGAAGACGAAGAAGAAGAAGAAGAAGAAGAAGAAGAGGAAGAAGAAGTAGAAGAGGAAGGAGAAGGAGAAGATGAAGAAGAATAAGAAGAAAAAGGAAAAGAAGAAGAAGAAGAAGTAGAAGTAGTAAAAGAAAAAGAAGAAAAAGAAGAAGAAGAAGAACAAGTGGCAGAAGAAGAAGCAGAGGAAAAAGAAGAATAAGAATAAGAAGAAGAAGAGAAGAAGCGAAAGAAGAAGAAGAGGAAGTAGTAGTAGAAGAAGAAGAAGAGAAAGAAGAAGAAAAAGTCAAAGAAGAAGAAGAAGAAGAAGAAGAAGTGGAAGAAGAAGAAGAACAATAACAAGAAGGAAAAGAGGACGACAAAGAAGAAGAAGAGGTTAAAAAAGAAGAAGAAAAGAAGAAGAGGAAGAAGAGGAAGAAGAGGAAGAAGAAGAAGAACAAGAAAATGAGGAAGAAGAAGAAGAAGAAGGGAAGGAAGTGGAAGAAGAAGAAAAGGAAGATGAGGAAAAAGAAGAAGAAGAGGAAAAAGAAGGAGTAGGAGGAAGAGGAGAAGAAGAAAACGAAGAAGAAGAAGAAGAGAAGGAAGAAGCAGAAGAATCAGAAGAAGACGAAGAAGAAGGAGAATAGGCAGAAGAGGAAGAAGAAAATTTAGAAGATGAAGAAGAAGTGGATGACGAGGGAGAAGTGGAACAAAAAAAAAGAAGATTAAGTAGAAAAAAAGAAGAACCAAATGAGGAAGTCAACAACGAAGAAGAAGAAGAAGTAGAAGAAGATGAAGGCGAAGAAGGGGAACAAGGTTATGAAGAAGTAGGAGAATAGTAAGAAGAAGAAAAAGTGTAAGAAGTAGAAAATGAGTAGGAATATGAAGTAGAAGAAGAAGAAAAAGAAGAAGAAGAAGAAGAGGAAGAAAGAGAAGAAGAAGAAGAAGAAGAAGAAAGAGGAGTGGAAGAAGAAGAAGAAGACAAAAAAGAAGAAGAGGAAGGAGAAAAAGAAGTGTAGAAAGAAGAAGTGGATGATGAAAAAGAAGAAGAGGAAGAAGAAGTGGAAGAAGAGGGAGAAGTGAAAGTAGAAGAAGATGGAGACGTGAAAGTAGAAGAATATAAAAAGAAGGTGAAGAAGAAGAAGTAGATGAAGAAGGAGAAGTAAAAGAAGAAGAAGAAGAAGAACAAGTACAAGAAGTAGAATAAGAGGAAGGAGAAGAAGAAGAAAAATAAAAAGTAGAAGAGGAATGAGCAGAAGAAGAAGTCGTAAAAGAAAAATAATAATAATAATAATAATAATAATAATAATAATAAAAATAATAATAGGAAAAAGAAGTAAAAGAAAAAAAGAAGAAGTAGAAGAAGATGTGGTAGAAGAAAAAGAAGAGGAAGAAGAGGAAGAAGAGAAAGATGATGATGATGAAGAAAAAGAAGTAGGAGAAGAAGAAGAAGAAGAAGAAGACAAAGAAGAAGAAGAAGAAGAAGAGGAAGAAGAAGAAGAAGAAGAAGGAGAAGAAGAAGAAAGAAGAAAAGGAAGAAGATAAAGAAGAAGAGGAAGAAGTAGAAGAGGAAGAAAAATGAGAAGTAGAAGAAGTAGGAGAGAAGTAAGTGGAAGAAGAAGAAGAAGAAGGTGATGAAGTAGTTGTTGAAGAAGAAGAAGATGAAGAAGAAGAAGCAAAAGTAGAAGAATAAGAAGAAGAAGTAGAAGAAGAAGAAGAAGAAGGAGAAGAAGAAGAGGAAGAAAATTAAGGTGAAGGAGGAGGAGAAGAAGAAGAAGTTGAAGAAGAAGGATGAGGAGAAGAAGCAGATGAAAGAGAAGAGAAAAAGAGGAACAAGAAGCAGAATGAGAAGAAGAAGAAAAACAAGAAGTTCAAGAAGGAGGAGGAGAAGAAGATGAAGATGAAGAAAAATAGAAGAAGAAGAAGAAGAAGAAGAAAAGGAATATGTGGAAGTAGAAGAAGAAGAAGAAGAAAAGGAAGAAGAAGAAGAAGAAGAAGAAGAAGAGGAAGAAAAAGAAGAAGAGGTAGAAAAAGAAGAAGAAGAAGATGATGATGATGATGAAGAAGAAGTGGAAGAAGAAGAGGAAGAAGAAGAAAAAGAAGTGAAAGAAGAAAAGAAAGAACAGAAAGAAGAAGCGGAAGAATAAGATGACTAAGAAGAAGAGGAATAGGAAGATGGAGAAAAACAAGAAGAAGAAATGGAGGAGGAGGAGGAAGAGGAAGGAGTAGAAGAAGTGGAAGAAGATGAAGAAGAAGAATAAGAGGAAGGTGATGAGAAGAGGATGGCAAAGAAGAAGAAGATGGGGAGGAGAAGAAAAGTAAGAGCAGGAAGAAGAAGCTGAAGAATAAGAAGAAGATGATGATGAAGAAGAAGAGGAAAAAGAAGAAGAAGAAGAAGATGAAAAAGAAGAGGAAGACGAGGAAAATTAATAGCAAGAAGAGATGGAGGAAGAAGAAGAACATGAACAAGAAGTGGACGAAGAAGAAGAATAACTAGAAAAGTAAGATGAAGAAGTGAAGAAATGTGAGGACCAGAGCATGACAAAGTAGAAGAGGAAGAAGATGATGTAGAAGAAGAAGAAGATGATGATGAAGAAGTTGAGGAGGAAGAAGAAGAAGAAGAAGAAGATGAAAAAGATGAGGAGGAAGAGGAAAAAGAAGAACAAGAAGTTATGGAGGAAGAAAAAGAAGAAGAAAAAGAAGTGAGAGAAGAAGAAGATGATGAAAAAGAAGAGCAAGAAGAAGAAGAAGAAGAAGAAGAAGAATAGAAAGACTAAGAAGTGGAGGGAAAAGAAGAAGAAGCTAAAGAAAAAGATGATGAAGAAGAAAAGAGGAAGAAGAGAAAGAAGAAGCGCAAGAAGAAGAAGAAGAGGAAGAAGCTGATGACGATGATGATGATGATGATGATGAAGAAAAAGAAGAAGAGGAAGGAAAAAAAGAAGAAGAAGAAAAAGAAGAAGAAGAAGAAGAAGAAGAAGAAGAGAAAGAAGAGGAAGAAGAAGAAGAATAATAAGAAGAAGAGAAAAAAGAAGAAGAAGAAGAAGCTGATGAATAATGAGAAGAAGAAGTAGAAGAGGAGCTAGTAGAAGAATAAGGCAAAGAAGAAGAAGAAGATGAAGAAGAACAGGAAGAAAAGGTAGAAGAAGAAGAAAATGATGAAGTAGTAGTAGTATTAGTAGAAGAAGAAAAAAGAAGTAGAAGAAGAAGAAGAAGAAGAAGCAGAAGATGAAGAAGAAGAAGAAGAATTAGAAGAAGAAGAAGAAGAGGAAGATGATGATGAAGTTGCTGAAGAAGAAGAAGACGAAGAAAAAGAAGAAGTAGAAGAAGAAGAAGAGGAGGAGGAGGAAGAAGAAGAAGAAGAAGAAGAAGAGGAAGATGAAGAAACAGAAGAAAAAGACGAAGAAGAAGATGAAGAAGAAGAAGAAGAAGAAGAGGAAGAAGATGAAGAAGAAGAAGATGATGATGATGATGAAGAAGAAAAGTAAGAAGTAGAAGAAGTTGAAGGTGAAGAAGCAGAAGAATCAATATAAGAAGAAGTAGAAGAACATGAATAAGAAGAAGTAGGAGAAGAAGAAGAAGAAGAAGAAGGAGAAAAAGATGAAGTAAAAGAAGAAGGAGAAGAAGAGGAAGAAGAAGAAGAAGAAGAAGAATTAGAAGTAGAAGAAGGAGGAAAAGGAGAAGAAGAAGATGTAGAAGAGGGAGTAGAAGTAGTAGAAGAAGAAGAAGTAGAAGAAGAAGAAGAAGTCAAAGAAGTAAGAGATGAAGAATAAAAAGAAGAAGAGGATGATAAAAAGGGGAAGAAGAAGTGGAAAAAGATGAAGAAGAAGAAGAAGAAATTGATGAAGAAAAAGAAGAAGTAGTAGAAGAAGAAGTCAAAGAAATATGAGGTGGGGAAGAAGAAGAAGCATAAGATGAAGAGGAAGAAGAAGAAGAAGAAGAAGAAGAAGAAGAAAGGGAAGAAGAAGAGAAAGAAGAAGAAGAAAAAGAAGAAGAAGAAGAAGTGGAGAGAAACAGAAGAAGAAGAAGAAGAAGAAAAAGAAGAAAAAGAAGAAGAAAAAGAAGACGAAGAAGAAGAATAATGGGAGGAAGAAGAAGAAGAAGAATACATAAGAGGAAGAGGAGGAAGAAGAAGAAGATGATGATGATGAAGAAGAAGAAGAAGAGGGGGAAGAAGAAGAAGAAGAAGAAGAAGAAGAAGTAGTAGTAGAGGAAGAGGAAGAAGAAGAAGAAGAAGATGTGGAAGAAAAAGAAGAAGAAGATGAAGTGGAAGAAGATTAAGAGGAGGAAGAAGAAGAAGAAGAGGAAGAAGAGTAAGAAGAAAAGAAAAAGAAGATGAGACAGAAGAAGAAGAAGAAGAAGAGGAAGAAAAAGAAGAAAAAGAAGAAGAGAAGGAGGAAGAAGAAGAAGTAGAAGATTAATTATGAAGGATTACGGTATTAGAGATTAGGGATTAGAGATTATGGATTAGAGATTAGGGATTAGATATTAGTGATTCGAGATGCAGGATTTAAGATTATAGATTAAGTATTAAAGATTTCAGATAAGAGATTAACAGATTCGGATTTGAATTAGAAAATGGATTAAGGTTTAGTGATTAGGCATTTGTGATTAAGGATAAGATATTATGGATTAAAGAACTGGAATTATTGATTATAGTTTAGGGATTAGTTGTTAGGGGTGAAGGTTTTGAGTTTACGGATTGAAAGTTTGTGATTATTAGTTAGAGATTAATGACTAAGGATGGATTAGGGAATAAGAATTAGGATTAGGGATTAAGGAGAAGGAAAAAGAAAGAAGAAAGAAAGAAGAAGAAGATGAAGGAAGAAAGAAGAAGAAGAAGGGAAGGACGAAGAAGAGGAAAAAGAATAAAAAGATGAAGAAGAAGAGGAAGAAGAAGAGAAAGAAGGAAGGAGGTAGGAAGAAGCAAGAAGGAAGGATAAAGAAGAAAGAAGAAAGAAGAAAGTAGAAAGAAGAAAGAAGAAATAAGAAAGAAGGAAGTAGTAGTAGTAAAAGAAGAAGAAGAAGAAGGAGATTGAAAAGGAGATAGACAATGAAGAGAAGGTGAAAGAGAAGGAGAAGGAGAAGGAGAAGGGGAAGGTGAAGGTGATAAAGAAGGGGAAGAAGAACGAGAAGGAGTATGAGACAGAGAAGGAGAAGGAGAAGGAGAATGAGAAGGAGAAACAGAAGGATAAGAAGGAGAAATAGAAGAAGAAGAAGAAGAAGAAGAAGAAGAAGAAGAAGAAGAAGAAATAGAAGAAGAAGATGATGATAATGATGATGATAAAGAAAAAGAAGAAGAAGAACAAGAGGAAGAAGAGGAAGGAGAAGAACAATAAGAGAAGACATAAAGGAAGAAGAAGAAGATGAGGTAAAAGAAGAAGATGAGGAAGTAGAAGAAGAAGAAGAAAAGGAAGATGAGGAAGAAGAAGAGAAAGAATAAAAAAGAAAGAAGAAGGAAGATTACAAAAGGATGAAGGAAAGAGGTAAGAAGAATGAAGGAGAAAGAAAGAAGAAAGTAGAAAGAATAAAAAAGGTAGAAGAAAAAAGGAGGAAGACGAAGAAGAAGAAGAAGAAGGGGAAGGAAAACGAGCAGGATGAGGAGAAGGAGGAGGAGAAGGTGATGGAGAAGGAGAAGGTGAAGGAGAAATAGAAGAGGAAGTTGAAGGAGATGGAGAAGGAGAAGTAGAAGTAGAAGTAGAAGAAGAAAAAGATGAAGAAGATGAAGAAGAGGAAGAAGGAATAGTAGAGGAAGAAGAAGAAGAAAAAGTGGAAGAAGAAGACGGGGAAGAAGAAGATGAAGAAGACGAAAAAGATTTAGAAGAAGAAGAACAATAAGAAGAAGAACAAGAGGAAAAAGAAAAGGAAGAAGAAGAACTAGAAAAGAAGAGGGAGAAGAGGAAAAAGAAGAAGTGCAAGGAGAAGAGGAAGAGGAAGAATAAGAAGAAGTAGTAGAAGAAGGCAATGAAGATGAAGAAGAAGAAGAAGAGGAAGAAGAAGAGAAAGAGTAAAGAAAGGAAGAAGAAAGAATGAAGAAGGAATAAGGAAGGAGGAAGGAAGATGGAAAAAGGAGAAAAAAAGAAGAAAGAAGAAGGAAGAAAGTAGAATGAAAAAATACGTGAGAAGAAAGAAGGAATAAGAAGAAGAAGGACAAGGAAAAGGAGAAGAAGGATTAGGAGATAGTAGGGGAGAAGGTGAAGGAGAAGGAGAAGGAGAAGGAGGAGAAGAGGAAGGAGAAAGGGAAGGAGAAGGAGTATTAGTCAAAGAAGGAGGAGAAGAAGGAGAAGCAGAAAAAGAAAGATAAGGAGAGGAAAAGGGGAAGAAGAAAGAGAAGGAGAAGACAAAGAAGAAGAAGTAGAAGTAGAAGATGAAGTAGAAGAAGCAGAACAACAAGGAAATGAAGAAGAAGAAGAAGTAGTAGAAGGAAAATAAGAACAAGGAAAAGAAGAAGAAGAATAAGAGAAAGAAGAAGAGGAAGAAGAAGAACAAGAAACGAAGGAGAAGAAGAAGAAGGAAAATAGTAAGAAGAAGAAGAGGAAGAAGAAGAATTAGAAGAAGATGAAGATGAAGATGAAGACGAAGAAGAAGAAGAAGAAGAAGAAAAGGAAGAAAAAGTAGAAAAGGATGAAGAAGAAGAAGAAGAGGAAGAAGAAGAAGAAGAAGTAGAAGAGGAAGAGGAAGATGAAGAAGAGGACGTAGAAGAAGAAGAAAAAAATAAGGAAGAAGAAGCGAAAGATGAAGAAGAAGAAGTTGAAGAAGTGGAAGAAGAAGAAGAAGAAAAGGAAGAAGAGGTTGAAGAAATGGATTAGAGATTAGGGATTATAGATTAGGGAGGGAGTGTTTAGGGATTATGGAATATGTATTACAGAATAAGGAGGTAGTTAAAGAGGTGTTTGGGATTTGTGGTTAGGGATTAGGAATGAACGGAATAGATGTTAGGCAATAGGGATTATGCATTAGTAATTCGAGATTAGGGTTTAAAAATTAAGGATTATGGATTAATGAGTTAGCATTAGGGAATAAGAAATAGGAATTAAGGATTAAAGTTAAGGATTTGGGAGTAAAGATTAGAGATGAAGAGATTAATGATTAAGGATTATGGTTTAATGATTAGGGATTAAGGATTAAGGGATGAATTATTAATGATTAGGAATTTGGGATTAAGGATTACAGATTAAGGAATAAGAATTATGAATTAAAGATTAGTGAGTAGGGATTCGAGATGTAGGATTAAGTGTTAGAGATTAAGGATTAGGATTAAGATTAGGGATTTGAGATTCGTGATTTGAGATTCGAGATTAGTGATTCGAGATTAAAAATTATATTTTATAAATTAAGAATTAAGAGTTAATAATAGATATTAGGGATTAAGGTTTAAAAATTAGGGAATAAAGATTATGGATTAAAGATTAGAGGTTAGAGATTAAGGATTATAGATTATAAGTTAGGGATTAAGGATTAGGAATTAGGTATTAGTGTTAGGGTTTAGAGATTATGGATTAAGGATTAATGATTAGGGATTAAGGATTACAGATTAAGGATTTAAGATTAGCGATTAGGGATTAGGGAACTAAAAGAAGGAAGAAAGAAGGAGGAAGGAAGAAGAAGAGAAAGGAAGAAAGAAGAAGAAAGAAGGAAGAAGGGTAAAGTTAGAAGGAAGAAGAAGAAAAAGCGAAGGAAGAAGAAGAGGGAAAAGAAGAAAAAAAGAAGTGGAAAAAGAAGAGGAAGAACAAAGAACAAAGAACAAAGAAGAATGAAGAAAGAAGAAAGAAAGAAGAAGAAAGAAAGAAGAAGAAAGAAGGAACGTGGAAGGAAGAAGCAGGAAGGAAGAAGGAAGAAGAAAGAAGAAAGAAAAAAAGAAAGATAAATGAAGAAGAAGAGGAAGAAGAAGAAGTAGAAGAGGAAGGAGGAGAAGGAGAAGAAAAAAGAGAATAGGAAGTAGTTGGAGAAGGAGAAGGAGATGGAGAAGGTGATGGAGAAGGAGAAGGAGAAGGAGAAGGGGAAGGAGAAAGAAGGGGAGAAGAAGAAGGAGAAGATGAAGGAGAAGAAGAAGAAGAAGAAGAAGAAGAGGAAGAAGAAGTGGAAGAAGAAGAAAAAAAGAAGAAGAGAAAAAGAAGAAGAGGAAATGGAAGAAGTTGAGCCAGAAGAAGTAGAAGAAAAAGAAGAAAAGAAGAAGAAGAAAGAGAAGTAGTAGTAGAAGAAGAAGAACAACAAGAACATGAAGAAGAAGAATAAGAAGAATAAGGAGGAGAAGAAGAAGAAAAAGAAAAAGACAAAGAAGAACAAGCAGAAGAAGATGAAGTAGAAGAAGAAGAAGAAGAAGAAGTGGAGGATGTGGAAGAAGTGGAAAAAGTATTAAGGATTACGTATTAAGGATTAGGGATTAAGGAATAGAGATTACAGATTTCAGTTACAAATTATGAATTAAAGATTAGGGATTATGTGTTAAAGATTATTGTTTAAGGACTATAGATAAAGGATTAGAGATTAAGAATTAAGGACTAGAAATTATCTATTAAGGATGGATTAGAGATTAGGATTTAGGGATTAAGGATTAGGGAATAAGTCTTTAGGATTAGTGATTATGGAGGGATGGATTAGGGATTACAAATATAGGGATAAGAGATTAGGGAGGGAAGGATTAAGGAGTAAGGTTTAGAGAATATGGATTAAGGATTATGAAGAAGAAGTTGAAGAAGAAAAAAAGGAGGAAGAAGAATTTGAAGAAGAATTTGAAGAAGAATAAGGAAAAGAAGATGACGAAGAAGAAGAAGAAGATTAAGAAGAAGAAGAAGAAGAAGAGGGAGATTAAGAAGAATAGGAAAAAGAAGAAGAAGAAGGAGAAGAAGAAGAAGAAGAAGGAGAAAAAGAAGTGGAGGAAGAAGAAGAAGAAGAAGAAAAAGAAGAGGATGAAGAAGAAAGAAGAAGAAGAAGAAGAAGAGGAATGAGAAGGAGAAGAGTAAGAAGAAGAAGAAGAAGAAGAAGAAAAGTAAGGTGAAGAAGTTGAAAGGAAGAAGAAGAAGAGGTGGAAGAAGAAGAAGAAGAGGAAGACGAAGAGGAAGATGAGAAGAAAAAGAAGAACAACAACAAGAAGAGAAGAAGAAAAAGATGAAGAAGAAGAAGAAGGAGAAACAGATGAAGAAGAAGAAGGAGAACAAGCCGAAGAAGTAGAAGAAAGAAAGAATAAATAAAAGAGGAAGAAGAAGAAGAAGTGTAAGAGGAAGAAGAAGAAGAAGAGGTAGAGGAAGAGGAAGAAGAAGAAGAAGAAGGTGATGAAGAAGAAGCAGAAGATGTAGAAGAAGAAGACGAAGAAGAAGAAGAAGAAGAAGAAAATGAAAAAGAAGTAAAAGAGGAAGAAGAGGTAAAAAGGGAAGAAGAAATAGTGGCAGAAGAGGAGGAAGAAGAAGAGGTGGAAAAAGAAGAAGAAGAAGAGGAAGAATAGGAAAAAGAAGAAGAGGAAGAAGAAGAGATGTAGTTGAAGAAGTTGTAGAAGAAGAAGAGGAGGAAGAAGAAGAAGAAAAAGAAAAAGTAATAATAGTAGAAGAAGAAGAAGAAGAGGAAGAGAAAGAAGAAGAAGAAGAAGAGAAAGACAAGATAGAAGAGGAAGAAGATGAAGACGCAGTTAAGGAAGAAGAAGAAGATGAGGAAGAAGAAAATGAAGAAGAAGAAGAAGAAGTGGAAGAAGAAGAGGAAAAAGAAGCAGATTAGGGATCAAGTGTTATCGATTAGGAATTAGGTATTATGGAATGATGGATTAGGGATTAGGTATTAGGGAATTTAGATTAAAGATTAATGATTAAGAGATTAGGGATTAGGAATTAGGGATTTTTGTGCTAGCAGTTAGGAATTATGGTTTAGTGATTAGGGATTAAATTTAGGGATTAGAGATTAGAGATTAAGAAGGGGGAGATTATGGATTAAAGAATATGGATTATGGTTTAAGGAAGGAGGGATTGGGGATTAGAGATTAGGTTGAGGGATTATAAATTAGGGATTAAGGAGGGAGGGATTAAATATTATGCATTTTAGATTAAAGATTAAAGATTTGAGATTATGAGTTAGCAATTAGGGATTAGAGTTTATGAATTAAGGATTATGAATTAGAGAATAGAGATTACGAATTATAGAAGAATAGAAGGATGAAGAAGTTGAAGAAGGAAGTAGTAAAATAGGAGGAAGAAGAAAAGGATTAGGGATTAATGATTAAGGGTTAAGAATTAGTGATTACGAATTAGAAAAAGAGGGATATGTGATTAGGTGTTAGCAATTATGGATTAGGGATTATGGAATATGGATTAAGGATTATCAATTAGGGATTAGGGATTAAGGATTAAGAAATAAGAAATAATTAATAGGATAATAGATTAAGGATTAGGGATTACAAATTAAGGTTAAGGATTTGGGATGAAAGGGTCAATGATTAGGGATTAAGGATTAAGGATTAAGTTTTAAGGGATTAATTATTAAGGATTGGTGATTAGGGTTTTAGGATTTGGGATTATAGATTAGGAAATAGGGTTTAGGGATTAAGAATTAAAGATTAGTTGTTGTGTTTAGAATTCAAGATTATGGATTAGAGATTAGAGATTAGGGATTATGGAGTAGAGATTAAGTGATTAGGATTAAGATTAGAGATTAGGGATAAGGAATTAGGGATTCAAAATTAAGTATTAGGGATAAGGGATTAGAGATAATGGATTAAGGATTAGGGATTAAGTTTTAAGGATTACAATTTAAGGATTAGGGATTCAGGGTTTGGGAATATGGATTAGAAATTAGAGATTTGATATTATGGATTATAGATTAGGGATTAGCTATTAGAGATAAAGGATTTGGGTTTAGAGACAAAGGATTAGATATTAGCGATTAAGGGTTGGGGATTATGGATTAAAGTTGGATGAAAAATTAGGGATTAAGGATTATGGTTTGGGGATTAAAGAATTGAGATTAGGGATTATTAATTAGAGAGGCATGGATTAGGGAATACAAATTTAGTGATAATAGATTAAAGAGGGAGGAGTAAAGGAGTAAGGACTAGGAAATAGGGATTAAGGATTATGAAAAACATGGTGAAGAAGAAGAGGAAGAGATGGAAGAAGAAGAACAACAACAAGGAGAAAAAGAAGAAGAAAAAGAAGAGGAAAAGGAAGAAGTAGAAGAAGAAGAAGAAGAGGAAGACGAAGAAGAAGAGGAAGAACAAGAAGAAGAAAAAAAGGAAGAAGAAGAAGAAGAAGAAGAAGAAAAAGAAGAAGAGGAGGGAGAAGAAAAAAAGAAGAAGAGGAGGAAGAAGAAGAAGAAGAATAAGAAGGAGAAGAGTGAGAAGAGTAAGAAGAAGAAGAAGAAGAAGTAAAAAAAGAAGCAAAGGAAGAAGAAAAAGAACAAGAAGAAGAGGAGGAGGAGAAAGAAGAAGAAGAAGAAGAAGAAAAGAATGAGAAAGAGAATAGTAAGAGAAAGAAGAAGAAGAAGAAGGTGAAGAAGTTGAAAAAGAAGAAGAAGAAACAGAAGAAGAAGAGGGAGATGAAGAAAAAGAAGAAGATGAAGAAGAGAGGAAGTAAAAGATGAAGAAGTAGAGGAAGAAGACAAAGAGGAGGAGGAAGAAGAAGAAAAAATAGAAGAAGAAGAAGAAGAAGAAGAAGAATGAGAAGAATAACTAGAGGAAGAAGAAGGGGAAGTAGAAGAAGAAGAAGAAGAAAAAGAAGAGGAAAATGAGGAAGTGGAGGAAGTGGAAGAAGAAAAAGAAGAAGAAGAAGACGAAGAAGAAGTAGAAGAAAAAGAAGAAGAAGAAGTGGAAGAAGGCGAAGAAGAAAAACATGGTGAAGAAGAAAAGGAGGAAGAAGAAGATGAAGAATAAGAAGAAAAAGAAGAAATAGAAGCAAAAGAAGGAGAAGAAGAAGAAGAAGAACAAGTAGAAGAAGAAGACGAGGAAGAAGAAGAAGAAGAAAAAGAATGAGAACATGAACAAGAAGAAGATGAAGAAGAGGAAAAAGAGGAAGAGAAAGAATTAGAGATGTAGAAGTAGTTGAAAAAGAAAAGAAAAAGAAGAAGAACAAGAAGAATAAGTGGAAGAAGAAGAAAAAGATGAAGAAGAAGAAGAGGATTAAGAAGTTGAAGAGGAATATGTAGAAGAAGAGGAAGAAAAAGAAGATGAAGATAACGAAGAAGTGGAAGAAAAAGAAGAAGAAGAGGAGGAGGAGGATGAAGAAGAAGTAGAAGAGGAAGAGGATTAGGGATCAGTGGTTACGGATTAGGGATTAGGGATTAAGGAATAAAAGATTAGAGATTGTGTATCTAGGAATGTGGAGTAAAGATTAGGGAGGGACATATTAGGAATTTGGTAATTAGCTATTAGAGATTAAGGATTATGGGTTAGGGATTAGAGATTAGAGATTAATTAGGGAGGGATTAGTGATCTAGGATTAGGTAATACAGAATACGGGTAATGGAGGGAGGGATTAGGGATTAGAGATTAGGTGTTAGGGTTTATAGATTGAGGACTAGGGAGGGAGGGATTAGGTATTAGGTATTATAGTTTATGGCTTAACGATTATGGATTAGGAAGTAAGCATTAGGGATTAGGGAAGAAGATGAGAAACAAGAAGTGCAAGAAGGAATAATAAGAGGAAAAAGTTGTAGAAGAAGAAGAATAGGAAGATGGAGAGGAAGAACAAAAAAGAAATAAGAAAGAATAAAGAAGAAAGAAGAAGAAAGAAGGAAGATGAGAGAAGAAAGAAGGAAGGTGGAAGGAAGAAGAAAGAAGAAAGAAGGAAGAAGGAAGAAGGAAGAAGAAAGAAGAAAGAAGAAAGAAGAAAGAAGAAGAAGAAGTAAAAAAAAAACAAAGAAGGATGTAGAGAAGGAGGAGTACAAAGCGAAGGAGGAGGAGATGGAGATGGAGAAGGAGAAGGTGAAGGACAAGGAGAAAGAGGATGAAAAAGCTAAGGAGAAGAAGAAGGAGAAGAAGTAGAAGAAAAAGCAGCAGAAGAAGAAGAAGAGGAAGAAGAAGAAGAAGAAGAAGAAGTAGAAGATGAAGTAGAATTTGAGGAAGAAGAAGAAGAGAAGTAAAAGAAGAAGAGAAGATGAGTAAGATGAGGAAGATGAGGAAGAGGTAGAAGAGGAAGAAGAATTATATGAAAATAAGGAAATGGAGAACAAGAATAAGGAGAAGAAGAGGAGGAGGAAGAAGTAAAAGAAGGAGAAGAAGATGAAGAAGAGGAAGAAGAAGAAGAAGTAGAGGAAGATAATGAAGAAGAAGAAGAAGGGGAAGAAGAAGTAAAAGAAGTGGAAGAAGAAGAAGAGTAAGATGAGTAAGTTAAGGAAGAAGAAGAAGAAGAGGAAGAAGGAGTGGAAAAAGAAGACGAAGAAGAAGTGGAAGAAGAAGAAGAAGGAGAGAAAGAAGAGGAAGAAGAGATGGATTAAGGATTAAGGATTACAGATTATGGGTTAGGGTTTATGGATTAGGGACTATGGAGGGAGGGATATAGGATTAGCAGTTAGGGATTATGGATTAGGAATTACAGATTAAAGATTAAAAAATTAAGAATTAAGGATTAAAGTTTATCAATTAGGGATTAAGAATTAGGGTTTAATGATTAAGGATTAGTGATTAGGGAGTAAAAGTTTAGAAATAAGTAGTAAGGATAAAAGAAAAAGGATTAGGGATTAGGGTTAAGGGTTAAAGATGATAAGATTAATGATTAGGGATTTGAGTTTAGGGATTTAGGATTAAGGGATTACTTGCTAAAGATTAGAGATTAAAGGTTTAGGATTTGGGATTATAAAGTAGGGAGTAGAGATTAAGGATAAAGAATTAGAAATTAGTGATTATGGATTTGGGATTCAAGACTATGGGCTAGAGATTAGGGATCAGGTATTAGGAAATAGGGTTTAAGGATTAAGGATTATAGATCAGGGATTAAGGATTAGAAATTAAGAATTCAGCATTATGGATTATTGATTAGGAATTAAGGATTAGGGAATAAGTATTATGGCTTATAGTTCAGGGATTACAGATTAAGATTAGAGATTAGGGATTAGAGATTAGGAATTAAAGATTAAAGATTAAGGATTAAGGATTGTAGAGTATGGATCAAAGATGGATTAAGGATTAGGGATTAAGGATTAAGGAATAAGGATAAGAGATTAGTGATTAGGGATTACAAATTTTGGGATAAGGGACTAGGGTGGGTAGGATTAATGAGTAGGGATAAAGGAATAAGAATTAAGGATTACAAAGAAGAAGGAGAAGAAGAAGAAGATGAGGAAGAAGAAGAAGAAGAAGAAGGAGAATAAGAAAGAGGAGGAGAAGAAGAAAAAGAAGATGATGATGATGATGATGAAGAAGAAGAAGAAGAAGAACTAGAAGAAGAAGAGGAAGAGGAAGAAGAAGAAGAAAATAAGGAAGAAGAAGAAGAAGAAGAAGAAGAAGAAGAAAAAGAAGAAGAAGAGGAGGAGGAAGAAGAAGAAGAAAAAGAAGAAGAGGAAGAAGAAGAAGAAGAAGAAGAAGATGAAAAAGAAGAATGAGAAGGAGAAGAGTAAGAAGAAGAAGGAGAAGGAGAAGGTGAAAAGTTGAAGAAGAAGGAGAAGAAGAGGAAGATGAAGAGGAAAAAGAAGAAGAGGACAAAGAAGAAAAAAAGGAAGGTGTAGAAGAAAAGAAGAAGAACAAGAAGATGAGAAGAAGAAAAGATGATGTTGAAGAAGAAGAAGAAGAAGAAGAGGAAGAGGAAGAAGAGGAAGAAGAGGAAGACAAAGAAGAAGAAGAAGAGGAAGATGAGGAAGAAGTGGAAGAAGAAGATGTAAATATGGAAGAAGAAGAAGAAGAAGAGGAAGAAGTAGAAGAAATGAAAGAAGTGGAGAAAGAAATAGATTTCAGATCAACTGTTAGGTATTATGAATTAGGGATTAGAGATTAGTGATTATGGAATAAAGGATTAGAGATTTGGTATCAAAGAATATGGATTAAAGATTAATGATGAATGGATTAGGGATTTATGAGTTAACAATTAGGGATTAAGTTTTGGGATTAGTGATTAGGAATTAGGGATTATGAATTAGTGATTAAGGAGGGAGAGATTACAAAAGTGGGATTAGGGATTAAGGAATATGGATCATAGATTATGGAGGGAGGGATTGGCGATTAAAGATAAGGTATTAGGGATTACAAATTATGGATTAAGGATGTAGGGATTTGATATTAGACATTATAGATTACGAATTAGGGATAAAAGATTAGTGAATATGGATTAGTAACTAGGGATTTGGGTTTAGTGATTAAGGATTATGGATTAGGTAGTAGGGATTAGGGATTAAGGAAGAAAAGGAGGAAGTAGTGAAAGAAGGAAGAAGTAAAAGAAAAAAAAGAAGAAAAGAATTAGGGACTAAGGATTAGAGGTTAAGAATTACTGATTAAGGATTAAGAATGGAGGGATATGGGATTAGGTGATAGCAATTATGGATTAGGGATTAAAAATTAGGTACTAAAGATTACTAATTTGGGATTAAGGTTTAAGTTTTCATGATTAAGGATGAGGGATTAAGGAGTAAGGATTAAGAAATTAGAAATAAGGATAAGGGATTAAAGGCTAGGGATTATTGATTAAGGTTATGAGGATGAAGGGATCAATGATTAGGGATTAGGGATTAAGGATTAAGGATTAAGGGATTAATTATTAAGGATTGGTAATTAGGGTTTTTAGGATTTGGGATTATGGATTAAGGAATAAGGATTAGGGATTAAGGATAGATATTTGTGATTATTAATTTTGGAATCAAGATTATAGATTATAGATTAGGGATTAGGTGATTAGGATTAAGATTAGGGATTAGCAATATGGGATTAAGGATTAGAGATTAGGAATTAAGGATTAGCGATAAGGGATTAAACATTACGGATTAAGGAGTTTTGAATATAGATTAGAGATTATAAGTTAAGGATCAGGTATTAGCAATTAGAGTTTTAGGATTAGGGATTTCAAATTAGGGCTTCGAGATTATGGATTATAGATTAGAGATTAGGGATTAGGGATTAGGCATTAGAGATTAGGGTTTAGGGTTTAGAGATTAAGGATTAAGAATTAGGCATTATGGATTAAAGATGGATTATGATTTAAGGATTAAGGTTTAAGGATTAGGGAACAGAGATTAGAGATTAGTGATTAGGGAGGCATGGATTTGGGATTACAATCTTAAGGATAAGAGATTAAGGATATCGGGAATAAGGAGTAGGGATTAGGATAAGGATTAATAATTATGAGAAGGAGAAGAGGAGGAGGAAGAAGAAGAATAAGGATAAGAAGAAGAAGAAAAAGAAGAAGAAGAAGAAGAAGAAGAAGAGGAAGACAAAGAAGAAGAGGAAGAAGTAGAAGAAGAAAATAAGGAAGAAGTAGAAGAAAAAGAAGAAGATGATGAAGGAGAAAAAGTAAAAGAATAAGAAGAAGAGGAACAAGAGAAAGAAGAAGAAGAACAAGAAGAACAAGAAGAAGAATAAGAGGGAGAAGAGTAAACAGAAGAAGAAGACGAAAAAGAAGAATACGAGGAAGAAGAAGAGGAAGAGGAAGAAGAAGAAGAAGAGGAAGAAGTAGAAGAAGAAGAAGAAGAAGAAGAAGAAGAATGAGAAGGAGAAGAGTAAGAGGAAGAAGAAGAAGAAGAAGCCCAATAAGTTGAAGAAGAAGAAGATGATGATGATGAAAAAGAAGAGGGAGATGATGAGGAAAAAGAAGAAAAAGAAGAAGAAGAAGAAGAATAGAAGGAAGAAGAATAAGAAGAAGGAGAAGACAGGAAGAAAAAGATGAAGAAGAAGAAAAAGTTGAAGAGGAAGAAGAAGAAGAAGAAATAAAAGAAGATGAAGAAGGAAAAGAAAGAGGAAGAAATAGAAGAGGAAGAAGAAGGAAAAGAAGAAGAAAAAGAAGAACAAATAAAGGAAGAAGAAAAGGAAGAAGAAGAAGAAGAAAAAGTAGAAGAAAAAGAAGAAGTAGTGGAAAAAGAAGAGGAGGAAAAAGCAGAGACGTAGTACAAGAAGAGGAAGAATAATAATAATAATAATAATAATAATAATAATAAGAAGGAGAGGAAGAAGAGAAGAAAAAGAAGAAGTTGAAGAAGAAGAAGAAGACGATTAAGAAGAAGTGGAAGATGAGGAAGAAGTGGAAGAAGAAAAAGATGAAGATAAGGAAGAAGAACAAGAAGAAGAAGAGGAAGAAAAGTAGAAGAAGAAGAAGAAGAAGAGGAATAAGAGATGGATTACGGATTAGTAGTTAGGGATTAGGGATTTGGTATCGAGGAATACGGATTATAGATTAGGGAGGGAGGGATTAAGGATTAGGGATTTGGGAGTTAGCAATTATGGATTACAGCTTAGGGATTATCAAGTGTGGGTTGGGGATTAAGGAGTGAGGGATTAGAGATAGGTGATTAGAGGGTATAGATTATGAGATAGGGAGGGAGGGATTGGGATTAGAGATTAGGTATTAGGGATTACGAATAAGGGATTAGGGAGGGAGGGTTAAAGTATTAGGCATTATAATTTAGGGATAGTGATTATAGAGTAGAGATTTTGGATTAGTAATTAGGGATTAGGTTTTAGAGATTAAGCATTATGGGTTAGGAATTAGGGATTAGAAATTAAGCAAGAAGATGAGGAATAGGAAGTGAAAGGAGGAAGATAAAAGAAGAAGAAGAAGAAGGGGAAGAAGAAGAGGAAAAAGTAGTAGAAGAAGAAGAAGAATAAGAAGAAGGAGAATAAAAGCAAGAAAAAGAGTAGAAGAAGAAGAAGAAGAAGAAGAAAAGGAAGAAGTAGATGAAGAGAAAAAGAAGAAGAAGAAGATGAAGAAGATGATGAAGCAAAGAAGAACAACAACAAAAAGAACAACAAGAAGAAGAAGGATAAAAAGAAGAAGAAGAAAAAGAAGAAGAAGAAGAATTAAAAGAAGAAGAAGAAGATGATGAAGAAAGAAAGAAAGAAGAAGAAGAAGTAAAAGAAGATGAGGAAGAAGAAGAAGAAGAGGAAGAAGAAGAATAAGAATAAGAAGAATTTGAAGAAAAAGAAGATGTAGAAGAAGAAAAAGTAGGAGAAGTACAAGATGAATAAGAAAGAGAATAAGAAATGGAAGAGGGAGAGGAAGGAGTAGAAGACAAATAAGGAGAAGAAGAAGAGGAACAAGAGAAAGAAGGGAAGAAGAAGGCATGGAAGTAGAAGAAGAAGAAAAAGAAGAAGAAAAAGAAGAAGTAGAATATGGTGAAGAGAAGAAGAAGAAGAACAATATAAAGTAGAAAAGGAAGAACATGAAGAGAAGGAGGAAGAAGAAGAAGAAGAAGAAGAAAAGGAAGAAGAAAAAAAGAAGTAGAACAAGTAGAAGGGGAAGATAGAGAAGAAGAAGAAGAATAAGAAGAGGAGAAAGAGGAAGACGAGGAAGGAGAAGAAGGGAATAAAAGGAAGAAGAAGCTGAGGAAGTAGAAGAAGAAGTAGAGGCGGAAGAGGAAGAAGAAGAGGAATAAGAATAGGAAAAGGAAGAAGAGGAAGAGGAAGAAGAAAAAGATGAATAAGAAGAAGAAGAACAATAAGAGGAAAAGGAAAAGAAAAAGATTAAGACAAAGAATAATAATAATAATAAGAAGAAATAGAAGAAGAAGATGATGAAGAAGAAGTAGAAGAAGAAGAAGAAGAAGAAGAAGAAGGAGAAGGAGAAGAAGATGAAGAAAAAGAAGAAGAAGAGGTAGAACTAAAAAAGATGAAGAAGAGGAAGAAGAAGAAGAAAAAGAAGTTGAATTAGAAGAAGAAGAAGAGGAGGAGGAAGAAGAAGAAAAAGAAGAGGAGGAAGTTGAGAAAGGTGAATATGAAGAGGATGAAGAAGAAGAAGAAAAAGAGGAAGAGGAAGAAGAAGAAGAGGAAGAAGAAGAAGTATATGAAGAATAGGAAGAAGAAGAAGAAGAAGTAGACGAAGAAGAAGAAGAAGAAGAAGAAGAATGAAATAAGGAAGAAGACACAGAAAAGTATGAAGAAGATGAAGAAGTACAAGTGGAAGAAGAAGAGGAGGAAGAAGACGAAGAAGAAGGTGTGGAAAAAGAAGAGGAAGAGAAGATGAATTATCAATTAGGTGTTAGGGATTTAGGAAAGAAGGATTGGGGATCCAAGATTATGGGTTAAAAGTTAGGGAGATGGGGTTAAAGGATTAGGGTTTAGGTGTTACAGATTAGGGATTAGTGACTAGAGAGTAAGTACTAGTGATTAGGGATTAGGGATTAGTGATTAAAGATTATGTATTAAGGATTTGAGATTAGGCATAAAGGGATAAATTATTAGGGATTAGAGATTAGGAATTAAGAATTAAAATATTAATTATTAGGAATTTATGATTAGAAACTAAGGACTTAAGGCTAAGGTTTAAGAAATAGGAAATAAAGATTTGCAATTAAGGATTTTAAATTAGAGATTAGGGATGCAAGTTTAAAGATTAGAGATTAAATGATTAAGATTAGGAATATTGATTAGGGATTAGGGTTTAGGGATTAGCGATTAATGATTAAGGGTAAGAGATTAGATATTAAGGATTAAGGATAATAAATTATAGATTAAGGATTAAGGACTAGGGATTAGGTATTATGGAATAGAGTTTAGGGATTAGAGATTAGAGGTTAAAGATTAAAGATTAGGGATTAGAAATTAAGAATGGAGTAGGGATTAAGGATTAGGCATTTGAGAGAAGGAAGAAGGAAGAAGGGGGAGAAAGGAAGAGAGAAGATGACAGAAGGAAGAAGGAATAAGAAAGAAAGAAGAAAAAGGAGAGGAGAAAGAAGAAGAAAAAGAAGAAGTTGAAGACGAAGAGGAAGAAGAAGAGGAAGAATAAAGAAGAAAGAAGGAAGAAGGAAAAAGGAAGAAGGAAGAAGGAAAGAGGAAGAAAGAAGGAAAAAAAGAAGAAAGGAGAAAGAAGAAAGTAGAAAGTAGAAAGTAGAAAGAAGAAAGGAGAATGAAGAAAGAAGAAGAAGAAGAAGAAGAAGGAGAAGTAGAAAGAGAAGGAAGATGAGGAGAAGAAGAAGGAGAAGGAGAAGGAGAAGGAGAAGGAGAAGGTGAAGGAGATGGAGAAGGAGGAAAGGGTTCGAGAAGTAGTAAGAGAAGGAAAAGGAGAAGGAGAAGGAGAAAGAGAAGGATAAATACAAGGAGAAGAAGAATAAGATGGCAAAGAAGAAGAAAAAGAAATGGAAGAAGAAGAAGAAGAGGAAAAGGAAGAAGAAGAAGAAGAAGGAGAAGAAAAGAAGAAGTAGAAGATGAAGAAGAAGAAAAAGAAGAAGAAAAAGAAATGGAAGAAGAAGAAGAAGAAGAAGAGGAAATGGAAGAAGAAGAAGAAGAAGAAGAAATAAGGAAGCAAGAATAAGAAGAAGAGGAAGAGGAAGATGAGGAAGAAGAGGAAGAGGAAGAAGAAGAAGGAGAAGAAGAGGAAGAAGAAGAAGAGGAAGAAGAAGAAGAAGAAGAGGAATGCAAAGAGGAGGAACAAGAAAAAGAGGAAGAGGAGATGGATTAGAGATTAGGGGTTAAGGATTAAGAATTATGAATTAAGGAGGCAGTTTAGAGATTAGAGAATATAGATTATAGAATAGGGAGGGAGGGATTGAGGATTTGAAATTAGGTATTGGGGATTATGGATAAGGGATTAAGGATCGTGATTAAGTATTAGCATTTGGGAATGGGGATTATGGATAAGGAATTAGGGATTAAAGATTATTGATTAGGGAGTAGGCATTAGAGAATAGGTAATAAGGATTAAGGATTACATATTAGAGGTGATGGATGAAGGGATTAAAGATTAGGGATTAAGAACTATGGATTATATATTAAGGAATTAATCATTGAAGATTAGGGATTTAGGATTAGGAATTGCATATTAGGGAATAGGGATTAGGAATTAGAGATTCATGATTAGTGATTTAGCATTTAAAATTAGGTATAAGAGATTAGAGATTAGGAATTAGAGGTTCACGGATTAGGATTAGCATTAGGGATTATAGATTATGGTTTAGAGAATAGGGATTTGTGATTAAAGATTAGGGATTATGGATTAAATATTAAGGATTAGGGTTTTTTAATTATATAATATAGATTAAGGATTGCAGATTAGAAATTAGGTATTAGGGCTTAAGGATTAGAGATTAGAGTATAAGAAATAGAGATTAGGGAATAAGGTTTAGATTTTAGAGATTAAGGATGCATTAAAGATTAAGGATTAGGGATTGGCAATAGAGAATTAGGAGAAGGAAGAAAGAAGAAGGAAAAAGGTAGAAGAAGAAGAAGAAATAAACATGAAGAAGAAAGAAAAAAGAAGGAAAAAGAAAGAAAAAGAAGAAAAGTAGAAAAGAAAGAAGAAGAAGAAGAAGAAGAAGAAAAAGAAGAAGAAGAAAAGGAAGATGAAGGGGAAGAAAAAAGAAGATAAATGAAAGAAGAAAGAAAAAAAGAAGAAGAAAGAAAGAATAAGGAAGAAGGAAGGTGAAAGGAAAATGAAGAAAGAAGGAAGAAGAATGAAGATTGAAGAAAGTATAAAGAAGAAAGAAGAAGGAAGAAGAAGAAGAAGAAGAAGAAGGAGGAGGAGGACATGGAGAAGGAGGAGGGGAAGGAGAAGGAGAACAAGAAAGAGAAGGAAAAGGAGATGCATAAGAAGAATGAGAAGGAGGAGAAAAAAGAGAAGGAGAAGGAGAAAGATAAGGGGAAGGAGAATGAGAAGAAGAAGGAGTAGAAGGAGAAGGAGAAGATGAAGAAGAAGAAGAAGAATTGGAAGAAGTAGTAATAGTAGAAGAAGAAGGAGAAGAAGAAGTAGAAGTACAAAAAGAAAGAGAAGAAGAAGAAAAGAAAAAGAAGAGGTAGAAGAAGAAGTAGAAGAAGATGATGATGATTAATAAGAAGAAAATGAAGAAGAAGAAGTGGAAGAAGAGGAAGAAAAGGAAGAAGTAGAAGGAAAAAGGAAGAAGAAGAGGAAAAAGTGGAAAAGGAAAAAGAAGAAGAAGAAGAAGAAGAAGAAGAAAAGGAAGACAAAGAGAAGAATAAAGAAGAAAGATTAAAGAAGAAAGAAAAAAAAGAAGAAAGAATGAACAAGGAAGAAGGAAGAAGAATAAAGAATGAAGAAAGTACAAGGAAGAAAGAAGAAGAAAGAAGAAGAAGAAGAATAAGAAGTAAGAGATGGATGTGGAGAAGGAGGAGGGGAAGGAGAAGGAGAAGGAGAAGGAAGAGAAGAAAAAGAAGTAGAAGGAGAAATATGAGGGAAAGGAGAATGAGAAGAAGGAGAAGCAGTAGAAGGAGAAGAAGAAAAAAAGATGAACAAATAAAAAAAGAAGAAGAAGAGGAAAAAGAAGAAGAAGAAGAACAATAAGAAGAAGAAGAGGAAAAAGAAAAGTAATAAAAGAAGAATAATAAGAAAAAGAGCAAGGAGGGAAAAGAGAAGAAGTGGAAGAAGAAGAACTAGAAGAAGAACTAAAAAAAGAAGAAGTAATTAGAGATTAAGGTTTTGGGATTAAGGATTATGGCTTAGGGAATAAGGATTGAGGAATAAGTAATTGGGATTAAGGATTAGGGATTGTGGAATAGTTATTAAAGGATTAATGATCAATAATTAGAGATTAGAGATTAAGGGTTAACTACTAAAGATTATGAATTAGGGGTTTAGGAATAGGGATTACGAATTAAAGAATAGGGACAAGGGGTTTAGGATTAGAGATTATTGATTAGGGATTTCAGTTGTAGGTTTTGGAATTAAAGATTAAGGATTAAGAATTAAAGATTAAGCAATTATAATTAAGATTAAGGACTAAGAATTAGGGATTTGAGATTAAGTAGGGGGTATAAGGATTTGGGAATATAGATTATAGATTAGGGAGAGAGGGATTGGATATTTGGGATTAGGTGTTAGGGATTAGGGATTAGGTATTAGGGATTTGTTATTAAGCATTAGGGATTAGGGGTTAGGGTTATGGATTAATGATTAAAGATTAGAGATTATAGATTACCAATTAGGGATTAAGGTTTAAGGATTAAAGATTATAGAATAGGATGTGGGGAATATAAAATAAGTAATAAGGATTAGGGATTAAGGATTAAGGATAAGGTTTAGGGATTAGGGATTAGTGATGCTGGGTTAATGATTAGGGATTATGGATTGAAGATTAAGAGATTATTTATTAAAGATTTGGGATTTAAGAATGAGGATTATGGATTAGGCAATAAGGAAATTAGGGGTTAGAGATTAGTTATTAATGATTTGGGATTTAGGATTAGATATTTGAGATTAGGGATTAGGATAGAATTAAGAATTAGAGAATAGGGATTCCAAATTAAGGACTAGTGATTAAGGATTAGGCATTAATGGTTAAGGATTACATATTAGGGATTAGGTATTATGGATTATAGATTAAGTTTTAGGAAGAATGTATTAGGGATTAAGTTTTAGAGAATAGATATTTAAAAATAGAGATTAAGGATTAAAGATTAGGGATTAAGGATGAAAGATGGACTAGAGATTAAGGATTAAGAATTAAGATTTAGGAATGAGGGATTAAAGATTAGGGCATAGGCATTAGAGATTAAGGAATACAGATTACGAATTTAGGAGGGAAGGATTGAGGATTAGAGATTAGGTATTAGGGATTATGGATTAAGGATTATGGAGGGAGGGATTAGGTATTTGGTATTAGGGATTAAGGATTGTGGATAAGCAACTAGAGATTAGGGTTTAGGGATTAAGGATTACTGATTAAGTAATAGACATTAGGGAATAAGTAATAATGATTATGGATTATGGATTAAGTATTAGGGATAAGGGATTAGAGATGAGAGGATTAATGATTAGGGATTAAGAATTGATTATTAAAGATTAAAGATTTAAAATTAGGGATTATGGATTCAAGAATATGGATTAGGGATTAAGGATTAGAGATTAGTGAATAGGGATTTGAGATTTAGGATTAGGTATTAGAGATTAGAGATTAGAGATTAAGGGATTAAGATTAGGGTTATGGAATAGAGATTAGGGATTATGGATTAGAGATTAATGGTTAAGGATTAAAGATTAGAGATTAAGGATTAAATATTAGGGATCAGGGATTATAGATTATAGATTAGGGAGTAGGGATTAGGAATCAAGTGTTAAGGATTAGGGATTAAAGATTAGAGTTTAAAGAATAGACTTTAGAGATTAAGAATTTTGTATTAATGATTAAGAATGAACTAGGGATTAAGGATTAAAGATTAGGGATTAGAGATTTGGGAATAAATAGAAGAAAGAAGGAAGAAGGGAGAAGAAGAAAGAATAAAGAAGAAGAAGGAAGAAGAAAGAAGAAAGAATGAAGAAGAAGAACAAGAGGAAGAAGAAAAACAAGAAGAAGAGGAAGAATAAAGAAGATAGAAGAAAAAAGAAAGAAGAAAGAGGAAAGAAAGAAGAAGGGAGAAGGAAGAAGGAATGTGGAAGGAAGAAGGGAGAAGGATGAAGAAAGAAGAAAAAGGAATGAAGAATAAAGAAAGAATATTAAGGAGGAGAAGCAGAAGGAGAAAGAGGAGGAGGACAAGGAGAACGAGCAAGAGAAGGAGAAGGAGATGGAGAAGGAGTAGGAGAAGGAGAAGGAGAAGGAGGTGGAGAAAGACAAGGAGAAGGAGAAGGAGAAGAAGAAGAAATAGAAGAAAAAGAATATGACAAGGAGAAGAAGAAGAAAAGAAGAAGAAGAAGAAAGGGAAGAACAAGAGGAAGAAGAAGAACAAGAAAAGAAGGAGAAAATGTTGAAGAAGAAGAAGAAGAGGAAGAAGAAGATGAGGATGAAGCAAAAGAAGAAGAAAATGATGAACTTGAAAAAGAAGAGGAAAAAGAAGAAGGAGAAGAAGATGAAGAAGAAGAAGAAGAAGGAGGAGGAGAGATGGAAAGGATTAAGGATTAGGGGTTAGAGATTTGGGTTTAGGGATTAGGGATTAAGGAGAGAGGGATTAGGTATTAGGTGTTAGGGATTAAGGATTAAGTTTTAGAGATTAGAGCTTATGGATTAATAATTAGGGATTATGCTTAGGAATTAAGAATTATGGATTTGGGAGTAGGGATTATGGAATAAGTAATAGGGATTATTGATTAAGGATTAAGAATTAAAGATTAGTGATGAAGGGATTAATGATTATGGATAAAGGATTAGGGATGAAGGATTAACAGATTAATTACTATGGGTTGCAGATTGGTGATTTAGGACTATGAATTATTTATTAAGGATTAGGGATTCAGGGTCTGAGATTATTAATAAGTGATTTGAGATTCAAGATTAAAGTTTAAATAATTATAATTCAGATTGGGGACTAGGGATTTGGGATTTTGTAATGAGATGGGAGGGATTATGGATTTTGTAAAATAGATTATGGGTTAGGAAGGTAGGGTTTGGGGATTTGAGATTAGGTATAGGGAATAAAGAAGAAGAAGAAAAGAAAGATGAGTAAGAAGAGGAAGAAGAGCAAGACATTGATAAGGAAGAAGAAGAAAATAATAACAAGAAGAAGAAGAGGAAGAAGACAAAGATAAAGAAGTATAAGAAGAAGTGGAAGAACTGATAGATTAGAGATTAGGGATCAGGGGTTAGGGCTTAGTGTTTAAGGATTAGGAATTAAGGAATGAAGGATTATGATTATGTATAAGGGAATATAGATTAAAGTTAGGGAGGGATTAAGAATTAATGATTAGGGATTTGTTTGCTAATTATTATGGATTAGCATAAAAGTAATAGAGATTAAAGATTAGTGATGGATTAGTGATTAGAGATTTAGGATTAAGGAATAAGGATTAGGTATTAGGTATTAGGGGGAAGGAAGAAGGTAGAAGAAAGAATGAAGAAGGAAGAAAGTAGAAGAAGAAGAGGAAGTAGAAGAGGAAAAAGAATAAGAAGGAGAAGAAAAGGTAGAGAAAGAATAAAGAAGAAGAAAGAAGGAAGAAAGAAGAAGGAAGAAGGAACAAGGAAGAAGGAATAAGGAAGGAAGAAGGAAGAAAAATGAAGAAAAATGAAAGAAGATACAAGAAAAGAGAAAAAAGAAAAAAGAAAGAAAGAAGAAAGGAGAAAGAAGAAAGAAGAAAGAAGAAAGAAGGAAGAAGGAGAAGAAGAAGGAGAAGGAGAAGGAGAAGGAGGATAGTGTGAAGGAGGATGAGAAGGAGAAGGAGAAGGAGAAGGAGATGGAGATGGAGAAAGAGAATAAGAAGGGGAAGGAGTAGGAGATAGAGAAAGAGAAGGAAAAGGAGAAAGACAAAGAGAAGGAGAGGAAGAAGAAGAAGAAGAAGAAGAAAAAGAGGAAGAAGAAGAAGAAGAAGAAGAGGAAGAAGAAGAAGCAGAAGGAGAAGAAGAAGTAGAAGAAGAAGAGGAAAAAGAAGAAGAGGAAGAAGATGAAGATGTAGAAGAAGAAGGAGGAGAAGAAGAAGGAGAGGAAAAGAAACAAGAAGAAAAAGAAGAAGAAGAAGAAGAAGAAAAGAAAGATGAGGAAGAAGAGGAAGAAGAGGAAGACATTGATAAGGAAGAAGAAGAAAATAATAACAAGAAGAAGAAGAGGAAGAAGACAAAGATAAAGAAGTATAAGAAGAAGTGGAAGAATTGATAGATTAGAGATTAGGAATCAGGGGTTAGGGCTTAGTGTTTAAGGATTAGGAATTAAGGAATGAAGGATTAAAGATTATGTATAAGGGAATACAGATTAAAGTTAGGGAGAGAGGGATTAAGAAATAATGATTAGGGATTTGTTTGCTAATAATTATGGATTAGGATAAAAGTAATAGAGATTAAAGATTAGAGCTTAGGGCTTATTGATTAATGATTAGAGATTAAGGATTAGAGATTAATGATTAGGGATTAAAGATTAAAGATTAAGAAATAACAGATTAGTTGTTAAGGATTCAAAATTAGAGATTAGGGATGTTGGATTCAGAATTAGAGGTTAAGGGAATAGGATTAGCAATAAAGATTAAAGATTTGCGATTAAAAATTAAGGATTAGTGATTAGGGATTTGGAATTAAGGATTAGGCATTAGAGACTAGGGATAGGGATTATGGATTAGGTATTTGTGATTAAGTATTAAGATTTGAGTTTAGGGATTAGAGATTCGACATTGGAGGTTAAAGATTAAAGATTAGGGATTGGAGATTAGGGATGGATTACTAATTATGGATTAAGGATTAAGGATAAGGGATTAGGAAGAAGGAAGAAGGAGAAGGAGAAGAGTAAGAAAAAGAAGAAGAAGTTGAAGTAGTAGAAGAAAAAGAAAAAAAAGAAGAGGAAGATAAAGAGGAAAGAGAAGAAGAAGAAGAAGGTGATGAAAAAGAAGAAGAAGAAGAAAAGAAGAAAAAGTAAAAGAATTTAAGATTAAAGATTAGAGATTAGGCATTTGAGATTCAAGATTAAGAATTAAGGGATTTATTATTAAGGATTAGGGATTAGAGATTAGAGATTAGGGATGCAGAATTTTAGATTAAAGATTAGATATTAGGGATTAGAGGTTGAGGATTAGGATTAGTATTAGAGATAGGGATAAAAAAATTAGAGATTAGGGACTAGTGATTAAGGATTAGGGATTAGGGATTAGAGATTAGAGATTAGAGGTTAAGGATTATGTATTATGTATTAAGGATTAGGGATTAGGTTTTAGTGATTATGTATTAGGGATTAGAGTCTGACAATTAGAGATTAGGAATCGTGGTTAAGGATTAAATATTAAGGATTAGAGATTAGGATTGGATTAGTGATTAAAGATTATAGATTAGAGATTAAAAATTAAAGATTAAAGAGAAGGAAGAAGGAAGAAGGAAGAAAGAAGAATGAAGAAAGAAGAAGCAAAAGACTAACAAGAAGAGGAAAAAGAACAATAAGACAAGGAAGAATAAAGATGAAGGAAGAAGGAAAGAAGAAGGAAGGAGGGGTGAAGAAGGAGGAATGAAGAAGAAAGAAGAAAGAAGAATGAGGAGAGAAGGAAGAAGAAAGAAGAATAAGGAAAGAAGAAAGAAGAAACAAGGAAGAGTGAAGAAGAAGATGAAGAAGAAGAAGGAGAAGGATAAGAAGGAGAAGGAGGAGGAGAAAGAGATGGAGAAGGAGAAGGAGATCAAGAAGGAGAAGGAGAAAGTGTAGGAGAACGAGAAGTAATTGGAGAAGAAGGAGAAAGACAAAGAGAAGAAGAAGAAGAAGAAGAAGAGGAAGAAGAAGAAGGAGAAGGAGAAGAAGAAGAAGAAATCAAGAAAGAAGAAGAAGTAAAAGAAGAAGAAGAAGAGAAGAGTATGAAGAATAGGAAGAAGGAGAAGAAGAAAAGAAGAAAGAGAAGAACAAGAAGAAGAGAAGAAGATGATGGAAAAACAAGAAAAAACAAGAGGAAGAAGGAAAAAAAGAGGAATAGGAAGAAGTAGAAGAAGACAAAGCTGAGGAAGAAGAAGAAGAAGAAGAGGAAGAAGAAGAGAAAGAACAAGAGGAAGTAGAAAAGGAAGAAAAAGAAGAAGAAGAGGTAGAAGAGATGAATTTGGGATTATGGATTAGGGGTTAGACCTTACGGATTAAGGAATGAAGGTTTATGGACTTGGTATTAGGCGGTATAGATTAAAGATTAGGGAGAGAGGGATTAGGGATTTGGGGGTTAGTTGTTATGGATTTGGGTTTAGGGGTTGGATTTAGGATCAGAAATTAAGGACTAAGAATAAGTAATAGGGATTGGGAATTAGGATTAGGGATTAAGGATAAAGAGATTAAGATTTAGGAGATTAATTATTAAGGATTAAAGATTAGAGATTTGGGATTTATGATTAAGGATTAAGTATTAGGGAATAGGGATGAGGGATTAGATATTAGAGATTAGAGATTAGGGATGTAGAATTTAGGGTTAGAGATTAGAGATTACAGATTACAGATTATGAGATTTTGATAAGCATTAAAGATTAAGGATTAGAGATTAAGGGTTTGGGATTAGTCATTATGGATTAGGGATTAAAGAAGGGAACATGGACTATAGATTAGGTATTATAGATTAGCGATTAGAGATTAAGGTTTAGTTATTAGAGATTAGAGCTTATGGGTTATAGATTAGGGATTAAAGATTAGGGATTGAAGATTAAAGATTTGAGATTAGTGATGGATTAGTGATTAGAGATTAAGGATTAAGGAATAGGGATTAGGTATTAGGTATTAGAGGGAAGGAAGAAGGTAGAAGAAAGAACGAAGAAGGAATAAAGAAGAAGAAGAAGAGGAAGTAGAAGAGGAAAAAGAATAAGAAGGAGAAGAAAAGGAAGAGGAAGAATAAAGAAGAAGAGTGAAGGAAGAAAGAAGAAGGAACAAGGAACAAGGAACAAGGAAGAAGGAATAAGGAAGGAAGAAGGAAGAAAAATGAAGAAAAGTGAAAGAAGATACAAGAAAAGAGAAAAAAGAAAAAAAGAAAGAAAGAAGAAAGGAGAAAGAAGAAGGAAGAAAGAAGAAAGAAGGAAGAAGAAGGAGAAGAAGAAGGAGAACGAGAAGGAGAAGTAGGATGGGGTGAAGGAGGATGAGAAGGAGAAGGAGAAGGAGAAGGAGAAGGAGATGGAGATGGAGAAAGAGAATGAGAAGGGGAAGGAGTAGGAGATAGAGAAAGAGAAGGAAAAGGAGAAAGTCAAAGAGAAGGAGAGGAAGAAGTAGAAGAAGAAGAAGAAGAAAAAGAGGAGGAGGAAGAAGAAGAAGAAGAAGAAGAAGCAGAAGAAGAAGAAGAAGTAGAAGAAGAAGAAGAACAAGAAGAATAAGAAAAGGAGTAGAAAATGAAAAAGAAGAAGAAGAGGAAAAAGAATAATGAGAGGAAGAAGAATAAGAAGAATAAGAATAAGAGAAGGATGATGGAGAAGAAGAAGATGATGAAGAAGAAGTAGAAGAAGAAGAAGAAGAAGAAGACGAAAATGAAGAAGTGGAAGAAGAAAACAAAGAAGAAGAAAAGGAAGAAGTAGAAGAAGAAGAAGAAGAAGAATTTGAGGAAGATGAGGAACAAGAGGAAGAAGAAGAAGAAGAAGGGAATGAGGAAGAATAAGAAGAAGAAGAAGAGGAAAAAGAAGAAGAAGAAGAAGAGGAAGAAGAAGAGGAAGAAAAAGAAGAAGAAGAGGAAGAAGAGATGGATTAGGGATTATAGGATTAGGAGTTAGGGATTAGAGATTAGGGATTAAGGAGGATGGGAATAGAGATTAGGGAATACAGATTTCAAATTAAGGATTGAGGGATTAGGGATTAGAGATTAGGTATTATGGATTAGAGATTAGGGATTAACGAGGGAGGGATTAGGTATTAGGCATTAGAGTTTAGAGATTAGATATTATGGATTAAGTAATAAGAAGTAGGGTTTAAGGATTAAGGATTAGGGATGAAGGGATTAATGATTAAAGATTAGGGATTAAAGATTAAGGATTAAGGATTAAGGGATTAAATATTAAAGATTAGGGATTTAGAGATTAGTGATTAAGGAGTTTTATTAATATTAGGTATTAAAGATTAAGGATTTAAGATTAGGGATTAAGAGATTTGTATTTGGACTAGGGATTAGAGATTAGATATTAGGAATTAAGGATTAATGATTAAGGATTAGGGATTAATGATTAGAGATTAGAGATTAGAGATTAGAGTTTAAGAATTAAGGATTTTGGATAATGGATTAGGGATAGGGATTAAGGATTTAGGATTAAGGATTAGAGATTATGGATTAAAGATTAAGCATTTGGAATTAAGAAGAAATAAAAAGAAAAAGACAAGAAAGAAGAAAAGGATAAAGAAGGAGTAGAAGAATAGGAAGAAGAAGAGGAAAAATAAAGAAGAAAGTCGAAAAAAGAAAGAAGAACGAAGAAGAAATGAGAAAGAAGGAAGAAGAAAGAAAGATGGATGAATGAAGAAGACAGAAGGAAGAACAAAGAAGAAAAAAGAAAGAAGAAAGATGAAAGGACTAGAAGATGAAAAAGAAGAAGACAAAGAAGAAGAAGAAGAAAGAGCAGGTGAAAGAGGGCGACAAGAAGAGGGAGGAGAAGAAGGAGAAGGAGATGGAGATTGAGAAGGAGAAGGAGAAGAAGTAGTAGTAGTAGAAGAAGAAGAAGAAAAAGATAAGGAAGAAGAAGAAGAAGAAGAAGATTAAGATGAAGAATATTAAGGAGAAGAAGGAGAAGAAGAAGAAGAAGAAGTAGGGTAAGAGGAAGAAGAAGAAGATGATGAAGAATAGTTGAAAATGGAGAAGATGATGAAGAAGATGGAGCAGAAAAAGAAGAAGAGGAAAAGGAAGAAGGAGAAGAGCAAGAAGAAGAAGAAGAAGAAGAAGGAGAACAAGAAGAAGAAGAAGACGAAGAAGAAGTGGAGGAAGAAGAAGAAGAGGAAGAATAAGAAGAAGAAGATGAAGAGGAAGAAGAAGAAAGAAGAAGAAAGAAGAAAGAAGAAGGAAGAAGGAAGAAAGAAGATGGAAGTAGGAATAAAGAAGAAGGAAGAAGCAAGAAGAAAAAAAGGGTGTAGGAAGAAGGAATATGGAAGAAGGAAGAGGAAAGAAGTTGAGGAAGGAGAAGAAGAAGAAGAAAGAGACAAAGAAGAGAAACATGAGGAGGAAGTGAAAGAGGTAGAAGAAGATGAAAAGGAAGAAGGGGTAGATGAAGAAGAAGAAGAAGAAGAAAAATAAAAGGAAGAAGAAGAAGTAGAGAAGAAGAAGAAGAAGAAGAGGAAGAAGAAGAATAGAAGGGAGAAGAAGAAGAAGAAGAAGAAGGGGAAGAAGAAAAAGAAGAAAAAGAGAAACAAAAAGAAGAAGAAGGACAAGAAGAGAAAGAGGAGGAAGATGAGGAAGAAGTGGAAGAAGAATAAGAAGTAGATAAGGAAGATGTAGAAGAAGAAGAGGAGAAGGAGAAGAAGAAGAAGAAGATAGATTATGGATTAGTGAGTGAGGGCTTAGGGATTAGAAGTTAGGTATTAGGGATTAGAGATTAAGCATTAGGGGGTAGGGATTTGGGGTTATTGATTTGGGATTTAGGATTAGGGATTAGAAATAAGGGATTTTTTATTATGGGTTATGAATTAAAGATTAGGGATTAGAGATTAAGTTTTTGGTTTAGGGGTTAGAGATTAACAAATAAGGATTTTGGAGTAGGGTTTAAGAATTAGGGATAAGGATTAAGGATTACGGATTAAGGTTTGTGGATTAGGGATTAAGATATATTGATTAAGGGATTAATGATTAAATATTATGGATTAAGGATTAGGGATTAGAGATAAAGGATTAGGGATTAGAGATTATGAATTAGGGTATAGGGGTTAGAGATTAGCTAATAGGGATTTTGGAGAAGAAAAAGAAGAAAAAGAGAAACAAGAAGAAGAAGAAGAAGGACAAGAAGAGAAAGAGGATGAAGAAGAAGAAGAAGAGCAATTGGAAGAAGTAGAAGAGAAGGAAGATAAGGAAGGAGTGGAAGAAGAATAAGAAGTAGATGAGGAAGATGTAGAAGAAGAAGAGGAGAAGGAGAAGAAGAAGAGGAGAAGGTGAAGAAGAAGAAGAAGATAGATTATGGATTAGTGAGTGAGGGCTTAGGGATGGGAAATTAGGTATTAGGGATTAGAGATTAGGCATTAGGGGGAAGGGATTTGGGGCTATTGATTTGGGATTTAGGATTAGGGATTAGAAATAAATGATTTTTGATTATGGGTTATGAATTAAATGTTAGGGATTAGAGATTAGGTCTTAGGTTTAGGGGTTAGAGATTAACAAATAAGGATTTTGGAGAATTAGGCATAAGGATTAAGGATTACGGATTAAGGTTTATGGATTAAGGATTGAGATATATTGATTAAAGGATTAATGATTAAATACTATGGATTAAGGATCAGGGATTAGAGATAAAGGATTAGGGATTAGAGATTATGAATTAGCGTATAGGGGTTAGAGATTAACAAATTGCGATTTTGGAGAAGCGATTAAGAATTAGGGATAAGGATTAAGGATTAAAGATTAAGGTCCATGGATTAGGGATTAAGATATATGGATTAAGTGATTAATGATTAAATATTATGGATTAAGGATTAAAGATAAAGGATTAGGGATTAGAGATTATGAGTTAGAATGAAGAAAGAAGAAAAAAGAAGAAAAGAATGAAGAAATAAGGAAAAAGGAAGAAGGAAGAAGGAAGAAGGAAGAAGGAAGAAGGAAGAAGGAAGTAGGAAGACGAAATAAGAAAGAAGAAAGAAAAAAAAAGAAAGAAGAAAGAAGAAGAAGATGAAGAAGAAAAAGGAAAAGGAGAAGAAGAAGGGAAAAGAGGAAGAGGTGAACGAGAAGGAGGTGTAGAAGAAGAAGGAGAAGGAGAAGAAGAAAAAGAAATAGACGAAGAAGAAGTGGAGAGCAAAGAAGAGGAAGAAGAATGAGACAAAGAAAAGGAAGAAAAGAAGAAGAAGAAGAGGAAGAAGAAGAAAAGAAGTAGTTGTAGAAGAAGAATAAGAAGGGGAAGAAGAAGAAGAAGAGAAAGTGCAGCAAGAAGAAGAAGAAGAAGAGGAAGAAAAAGATGAAGGAGAGGAAGAAGAGGAAGAAGAGGAATAATAACAAGAAGAAGATGACGAGGAAGAAGAAGATGAGCAATAAGAAGAAGAAGAAGAAGAAGAAGAGAAGAAGAAGAAGAAGAAGAAGAAGAAGAAGAAGAAAAAGAAGAAGAGGAACAAAAAGAAGAGGAAAACAAGGACTAACAACAGGAAGAAGTAGAAGAAGTACAAAAAGGGAAAGAAGATGAAGAACAAAAAGGAAAAGAAGAAGAAGAAGAATAAGGAGGGAAAGAAGAAGAAGAAGAAGGTGAAGAAGAAGAAGAGGAAGAAAAAGAAGAAGAAGAGCAAGAAGAAGAAGAAGAAGAAGAAAAAGATACAGAAGAGAAAGACAAAGAAGAAGAAGAAGAAGTAGAAGAAGATGACAAGGACGATGAGGAAGAAGAGGAAGAAGAAGAAGGAGAAGTTAAGGAAGAAGAAGTGGAAGAGGAAGAAGAAGAAGAAGAAAAGAAGTGGAAGAAGAAGAGGAAGAAGAAGAAGAAAAAGAAGAAAAAGAAGAAGAAGAAGAAGAAGAGGTAGAAGAGCAAGAAGAGTAAGAAGAAGATAAAGAAGAAGAAGAGAAAGAAGTGGAGGAAGAAGAGAAAGAAGAAGAAGAAGAATTAGAAGAAGTAGTAGAAAAAGAAGTAGAGATGAGGGAGAAGAAGAAGAGGAAGAGGATGAAGAAGAAGATCAAGCGGAGGAGGTAGAAGAAGAGGAAGAAGAAGAACAACAACAAGAAGAAGAGGTAGAGAAAGCAAAGGAGGAAAAAGTGGAAGAAGAAAGAAAAGAAGTAGAGCAAAAAGAAGAAGAGAATAAAGAAGAAGAAGAGGAGCATGAAAAGGAAGAAGAAGAAGAAGTAGAAATAAAAGAAGAAGAAGAAGAAGAAGAAGAAAAAGAAGAAAAATAGGATGAAGAAGAAGAAGAAGAAGAAGAAGAAGCAGAGGAAGAGGAAGAAGAAGAAGAAGAAGAAGAAGAAGAAGAAGAATAAGAAGAAGAAGAAGAAGAAGAAAAAAATGAAGAAGAGGGGGATGAAGAAGGGGATGAAGAAGGAGAGTAATGGGAAGAAGAAGAAGAAGATGAAGAGGAAGTGGAAGGGGAAGAGGAAAAAGAGGAATAAGAGGAAGTAGAAAAAGATGATATAGAAGTAGAACAAGAAGAAGAAAAGGAAGAAAAAGAAAAAGTAGAAGAAGTGGAAGAACAACAAGAAGAAGAGGAAGAAGAAGTAGAAGGAAAATATGAAGATGAAGAAGAAGAAGAAGAATTGGAAGAAGAAGAAGAAGTAGAAATGAAGTAGAAGATAAAGTAAAGGAAGAAAAAGAAGAAGAAGAAGAAGGAGAAGAAAAAGATGAAGAAGAAGAAGAAGAAAAAGAAGAAGAAGAAGAAGTAGTAGAAGAAGAAGAAGAATAAGAAGCAGCAGAACAAGAATTAGAAAAAGAAGAAGTCGAAATAAAGTAGAAGATAATGTAAAGTAAGAAGATTAAGAATAAGAAGAAGAAGGAGAAGGAGAAGGAGAAGGAGAAGGAGAGGAAGAAGAAGAAGAAGTTGAAGAGGAAGTAGAAGGAGAAGAAGAAGTAAAAGAAGAAAAAAAAGAAGAAGGAGATGAAGAAGAAGTAGAAAGCGAAGAGGGAGAAAAAGAAGTAGAAGAAGATGCAGTTTTAGAAGGAGGAGAAGAAGAAGAAGAAGAAGAATGAAAATCTAAGAAGAAGAAAAAGAAGAAGAGAAGAAGAAGAAGAAGAAGAAGAAGAAGATGATGATGATGAAGGAAGAGGAGAAGAAGATGACGAAGAAGAAGAAAAAGAAGAAGAGTAAGAAGAAGTAGCGGAAGAAGAAGAAGAAGAACAAGTGGAAGAAGAAGTCGAGGTCGAAGAAGAAGATGAAGAAGAAAAGAAGAAGAAGAAGAAGGACAACAAGAAGAAGAGGAGGGAGAAGAAGAAGAAGAAGAAGATTAAAAAGAAGAAGAAGATGAAGATGATGAGGAGAAGAAGAATTAGAAGAAGAAAAAGAAGATGTAGAAGAAGAAGTGGAACAAGAACAAGAGCAAGTGGAAGAAGAAGAAGAAGAAGAAGAGGACGAAGTGGAAGAAGAGAGGAAGAAGAAGAAAAAAAAGAAGAAGAGGAAGAAGAAGGGTGTGGGATTAGGTATCAAAGATTAAGGATTAGGGATTAGATATTATAGATTAAGCACTAAAAGAGGACAAAGAAGAAGAAGGGGTCAAAGAAGAAGAAGAAGAAGAAGAAGAAAAGAAGAAGAAGAAGAAGAAGAAGAATGAGAAGAAGAAGGAGGAGGAGGAGGAGGAGAGAAGAAGAAGAAGTGGAATATGAAGAAGTAGAAGAAGAAGAAGAAGAAAAGAAGAAGAAGAAGAAGAAGAAGAAGAAGAAGGAGATGAAGAAGAAGAAGAAGATGAAGAGGAAGAAGATGAAGAAGAAAAAGAAGAAGAAAAAGAAGAAGTAGAGAAAGAAGAAGAGGAGGAAGAAGAAGAAGAAGAGTTAGAAGAAGAAGACAAAGAAGAAGAGGAAGAAGAAAAAAAGAAAGAAGGAGGAGAAGAAGAAGAAGAAATGGAGGAAGAAGCGGAAGTGAAAGCAGAAGAAGAAGAAGAAGAAGAAGAAGAAGAAGAAGAAGAAGATGATGAAGGGGAGGAAGAAGATGAAGAAGAAGAGAAAGAAGAAAAAGAAGAAGAAGATGAAGAAGAGGAAGAAGAAGAAGAAGAAGAAGACAAGGAAGATGAGGAAGAAGAGGAATAAGAAGATATAGAAGCTGTGGGAGAAGAAGAAGAGGAAAAGGAAGTAGAAGAAGAAGAGGTAGAGGAAGAAGAAGAAGAAGAAGAAGAAGATAAATAAGAAGAGGAAGAAGAAGAACAAGAAGATGAGGCTTAAGAAGAAGAAGAAGAGGAAAAAAGAAGATGATGAAGAAGAAGAGGACTATGAAAATGAAGAAGAGGAAGAAGAAGAAGAAGATGAAGGAGAATAAATGGAAGAAGAACAAGAAGAAGACGAAGAAGAACAAGAAGAAGACGAAGAAGAACAAAAGGAAGAAGAGGAAGAAAAAGAAAAAGAAGAGGAAGATGTAGAAGAAGAAAAAGAAAAGGAGGATGAGGAAGAAGATGAGAGAGAAGAAAAAGAAGATGAGGAAGTATAAGAAGAAGGGAAAGATGAAAAAGAATAAGAAGACGTGGAAGAAAATGAAGGAGAAGAAGAAGAAGAAGAAGAAAGAGAAAAGGAAGATGAGGAAGAAGAGGAGAAAGAAGAAGAAGATGATGAGGAAGAAGGAAAAGATGATGAAGACGAAGAAGAAGTGGAAGAAAATGCAGAAGAAGAAGAAGAACGGGAAGGAGAAGAAGAAGATGGAGAAGAAGAAGATGGTGAAGATGTAAAAAAAGAAGGAAAGAGTAAATAAAAGAAGAAGGGGAAGAAGTAAAAGTAAAAGAAGAAGAAGAAGAAGAAGAAGAAGAAGAAGAAGAAGAAGAGGAACAACAAGAAGAGGAAGAAGAAGAAAAAGAAGACAAGGAAGAAAAAGAATTATATTAATAAGAAGACAAATAAGAAGAAGAAGAAGAAAAGAAGTCGAAAAAGAAAGAGAAGAAGAACATGAAGAAGAAGAAGAAGAACAACAACAACTATAAGAAGAAGAAGAAGAAGAGGAAGGAGAAGAAGTAGAAGAAGAGAGAGGAGAAGAAGAAGAAGAGGAAAAAAATAAGAAGGGG
>JAIUJO010000533.1:160000-162500 GCA_023846275.1 Vanilla planifolia
AAGAAGAAGAAGAAGAAGTGGATGAAGAATAAGAAGAAGAAGGACAACAAGAAGAGGAAGAGGGAGAAGAAGAAGAAGAAGATGAAAAAGAAGAAGAAGATGAAGATGATGAGGAAGAAGAAGAATTAGAAGAAGAAGAAGAAGAAGAAGATGAAGAAGAAGAAGAAGAAGAAGAAGGAGAAGAAGAAGAAGAAGAAGAATAAGAAGAAGAAGAAGGAGAAGAAGAAGATGAAGAAGAAGAAGAAGAAAAAGAAGAAGTAGTAGAAGAAGAATTAGAAGAAGAAGAAGAATAAGAAGAAGAAGAACAAGAATTAGAAAAAGAAGAAGTCGAAATAAAGTAGAAGATAATGTAAAGTAAGAAGATTAAGAATAAGAAGAAGAAGGAGAAGGAGAAGGAGAAGGAGAAGGAGAGGAAGAAGAAGAAGAAGTTGAAGAGGAAGTAGAAGGAGAAGAAGAAGAAGTAAAAGAAGAAAAAAAATAAGAAGGAGATGAAGAAGAAGTAGAAAGCGAAGAGGGAGAAAAAGAAGTAGAAGAAGATGCAGTTTTAGAAGGAGGAGAAGAAGAAGAAGAAGAAGAATGAAAATCTAAGAAGAAGAAAAAGAAGAAGAGAACAAGAAGAAGAAGAAGAAGAAGAAGAAGAAGATGATGAAGGAAGAGGAGAAGAAGATGATGAAGAAGAAGAAAAAGAAGAAGAGGAAGAAGAAGTACCGGAAGAAGAAGAAGAAGAACAAGTGGAAGAAGAAGTCGAAGTCGAGGAAGAAGATGAAGAAGAAAAGAAGAAGAAGAAGAAGGACAACAAGAAGAAGAAGAGGGAGAAGAAGAAGAAGAAGAAGATTAAAAAGAAGAAGAAGATGAAGATGATGAGGAGAGGAAGAATTAGAAGAAGAAAAAGAAGAAGTAGAAGAAGAAGTGGAACAAGAACAAGAGCAAGGGGAAGATGAAGAAGAAGAAGAGGACGAAGTGGAATAAGGAGAGGAAGAAGAAGAAGTAGTTGCAGAAGAAGAAGAAAAAAAAGAGAGGAAGAAAAAGGGTGTGGGATTAGGTCTCAATGATTAAGGATTAGGGATTAGATATTATAGATTAAGCACTAAAAGAGGACAAAGAAGAAGAAGGGGTGGAAGAAGAAGAAGAAGAAGGAGAAGAAAAGAAGAAGAAGAAGAAGAAGAAGAAGAAGGAGAAGAAGGAGGAGGAGGAGGAGGAGAGAAGAAGAAGAAGAAAAAGAAGAAGAAGAAGAAGAAGTGGAATATGAAGAAGTAGAAGAAGAAGAAGAAGAAAAGAGGAAGAAGAAGAAGAAGAAGAAGAAGAAGAAGAAGAAGGACATGAAGAAGAAGAAGAAGAAGAGGAAGAGGAAGAAGATGAAGAAGAAAAAGAAGAAGAAAAAGAAGGAGAGAAAGAAGAAGAGAAAGAAGAAGAAGAAGAAGAAGAATTAGAAGAATAAGACAAAGAAGAAGAGGAAGAAGAAAAAAAGGAAGAAGGAGGAGAAGAAGAAGAAGAAAGGGAGGAAGAAGCAGAAGTGAAAACAGAAGAAGAAGAAGAAGAAGAAGAAGATGTTGAAGGGGAGGAAGAAGATGAAGAAGAAGAGAAAGAAGAAAAAGACGAAGAAGATGAAGAAGAGGAAGAAGAAGAAGAAGAAGAAGACAAGGAAGATGAGGAAGAAGAGGAATAAGAAGATATAGAAGCTAAGGGAGAAGAAGAAGAGGAAAAGGAAGAAGAAGAAGAAGAGGTGGAGGAAGGAGAAGAAGAAGAAGAGGAAAAAGAAGAAGATAAATAAGAAGAGGAAGAAGAAGAACAAGAAGATGAGGCTTAAGAAGAAGAAGAAAAAGAAGAAGAAGAAGAAGAGGAAAAAAGAAGATGATGAAGAAGAAGAGGACTATGAAAATGAAGAAGAGGAAGAAGAAGAAGAAGATGAAGGAGAATAAAGGGAAGAAGAACAAGAAGAAGACGAAGAAGAACAAAAGGAAGAAGAGGAAGAAAAAGAAGGAGAAGAGGAAGATGTAGAAGAAGAAAATGAAAAGGAGGATGAGGAAAAAGAGGAGATAGAAGAAGAAGAAGATGAGAAAGTATAAGAAGAAGAAGGGAAAGATGAAGAAGAATAAGAAGACGTGGAAGAAAATGAAGGAGAAGAAGAAGCAGAAGAAGAAAGAGAAAAGGAAGATGAGGAAGAAGAGGAGAAAGAAGAAGAAGATGATGAGGAAGAAGGAAATGAAGAAGGAAAAGATGATGAAGACGAAGAAGAAGTGGAAGAAAATGTAGAAGAAGAAGAAGAACGGGAAGGAGAAGAAGAAGATGGAGAAGAAGAAGATGGTGAAGAAGTAAAAAAAGAAGGAAAGAGTAAATAAAAGAAGAAGGGGAAGAAGTAAAAGTAAAAGAAGAAGAAGACGAAGAAGAAGAAGAAGAAGAAGAGGAACAACAAGAAGAGGAAGAAGAAGAAAAAGAAGACAAGGAAGAAAAATAATAATATTAATAAGAAGACGAATAAGAAGAAGAAGAAGAAAAGAAG
>JAIUJO010000533.1:172500-175000 GCA_023846275.1 Vanilla planifolia
GAAGAAGAAGAAGAAGAGGAAGAAGAAGAAGAAGAAGAAGAAAAAGAACAAGAAAATGAGGTGATGAGCATGGAGTAGAAGAAGAACATGAGAAGGAAGGGGAAGAAGAAGAGGATGAAAAAGATAAACAAGCAAAAGAACAAGAAGTAGTAGTAGTAGTAGTACTAGAAGAAGAATAAATTGAGGAAATAAAGTGCAAAAGGAAGAAGAAGAAAGAGAAGCAGAATAAGAAAAGGAAGAAGAAGATGAGGAAGAAGAAAAGGAAGAAGATGGAGGAGAAGATGAAAAAGAAAAAGAAAAGAACAAGAAGAAGAGGAGGAGGAGGAGGCGGAAGAAGAAGAAGAAGAAGAAGAACAAGAACAAGAACAAGAAGAGAAGAAGAAGTGGAAGAAGGTGATGATGAAGAGAAACAAGACGAAGATCAAGACGAAGAAGAAGAAGAAGAGGAAGAAGATGATGAAGAGAAGGAAGAAGAAAAAGAAGAAGAAGATATGATGAAGAAAAAGATGACAATGAAGAAGAAGAAGAAAAAGAAGAAGAAAAAGGTGAAGGAGAAGAAGAGGAAGAAGAAGATGAAGACGAAGAAGAAGATGAAGAAGAAGATGAAGAAAAGAAGAAGAAAAAGAAGAGGATCAAGAAGTAGAAGAAGAAGTTGACTAAGAAGAAGATAAAGAACGAAAATGAGGAGAAGAAGAACAAGAAGTAGAAGAAGTGAAAGAAGAAGAAGACAAAGAATAAGAAGATGAAGAATAAGAAGAAGAAGAAGAAGTGGAAGAAAAAGAAGAAGAAGAAGAAGAGGAAGAAGAATAAGAAGAATAAGAAGAAGAAGAAGAAGTGGAAGAAAAAGAAGAAGAAGAAGAAGAAGAAGGAGAAGAAGAAGAAGAAGAATTAGAAGAAGTGAAAGAAGAAGAAGAAGAAGAAGAAGAAGAAAAATAAGAAGAAGAAGTAGAAGAAGTGGAAGAAGAAGAAGAAGAAGAAGAAGAAGTAAAAGAAGAAGATGATGAAGATAAAGAAGAAGATGGACAAGAAGAGGAAGAAGACAAAGAAGAAGAAGAACAAGAAGAAGAAGATGAGGAAGAAGAGGAAGAAGAGGAAGAAGTGGAAGAAGTGGAAGAAGAAGAAGAAGAAGTAAAAGAAGAAGAAGAAGAAGAAGATAAAGATCAAAAAGAAGAAGAGGAAGAAGAAGAAGTGGAAAGGGAAGAGAAAGAAGAAGAAGAGCAAGAGGAATAAGAAGAAGTAGAAGAGGAAGACGAAGAGAAAAAACGAGAAGCAAGAGAGCAAGAAGAATAAGAAGAAAAGGAGGAGGAATAAGAAGAAAAAGAAGGAGAAGAAGAAGAACAGGAAGAAGAAGAAGAAGAGGAAGAAGATGATAATGATGATGACGATGAAGAAGTAGGTAAAGAAGAAGAAGTTGAAGTAGGAGAAGTAGAAGAAGAAGGGGAAGAAGAAGAAGGAGAGGAAGAAGATGAAGGAGAAAATGAAGAAGAAGAAGAGGAAGAAGAAGAAGAAGAAGAAGAAGAAGTAGAAGAAGAAGAAGTAGAAGTGGAAGAAGTAGAAGAAGAAGAAGAGGAAGAAGAAGTGGAAGGAGAATGGGATGTGGAAGAAGAAGAAGTAGATGATGAGAAGATGAAGAAGAAGAAGAAGAAGAAAAGGAGGGCAAAAAAGAAGAAGTAGAAGAAGAAAAAGAAGAAGTAAAAGATGAAAATGAAGAAGAAGAAGAAGATGAAGAAGAAGTAGTAGTAATAATAGAAGAAGTAGAGGAGGGTGCAGTAGAAGAAGAAGAAGAAGAAGAAGAAGAAGAAGTGGAAGACGAAGAAGAAGAAGTGGAAGACGAAGAAGAAGAAGTAGTAGTAGAAGAAGAAGAAGAAGAAGAAGATGAGGAAGAAGATGATGAAAAAGGAATATTAGTAGTAGTAGTAATAGAGGAAGAGGAAGAAGACGAAGAACAAGAAAAAAAGGAGATGAAGAAGTGGAAGAAGATATTATGAAGAAAAAGAAGAGGACGAAGAAGAAGAAGAAGAAGAAGAAGAAGAAGAAGAAGAAGAAGAAAAAGGAGGAGATGAAGGATAAGAAGCGGAAAAAGATGATGATGATGATGAATAATAAGAAGAAGAAGAAGAAAAAGAAGAAGAAGAAAAAGAAGAGGATGAAGAAGCAAAGGAAGAAGATGACGAAGAAGAAGAAGATGACGAAGAAGAAGGAAAAGAAGGACAAGAACAGAAGAAGTAGAAGTGAAAGAAGAAGAAGAGAAAGAAAAAGAAGTGAAAGAAGAAGAAGAGGAAGAAGAAGAAGAAGAAGAAATAAAAGAAGAAAAAGAAGAAGAAGAAGAAGTGGAAGAAGAAGAAGAAGAAGAAGTTGAAGAAGGTGAAGAAGAAGAACAAGAAGGAGAAGAAGAAGAAGAGGAAGTAGAAGAAGTGAAAGAAGAAGAAGAGGAGGAAGAAGAAGAATAATAATAAGTAGAATAAGGAGCAATGGATGAAAAAGAAGCAGGAGAAGAAGA
>JAIUJO010000533.1:185000-197500 GCA_023846275.1 Vanilla planifolia
TGAATAAGAAGAAGAAGACAAAATAGAAGAAGAAGGAGAAGAAGGAGGAGGAGAAGAAGGAGAAGAAGAAGGAGAAATAGAAGAGAAAGAAGGAGGAGGAGGAGAAGAAGAAGAAGAAGAAAAAGAGGAAGAGGACAAAGAAGTCAAAGAAGAAGAAGAAGAAGTAGAAGAAGTAGAAGAAGAAGAAGAAGAAATAAAAGAGGAAGAAGAAGAAGGAAGAAGATGAAGATGAACAAGAAGAAGAAGAGGAAGAAGAAGAAGAAGAAGAAGAAAAAGATTTAGACGAAGAAGAAAAAGTAGTAGTAGAAGAAGAAGAAATAGAAGAAGAAGAAGAACAAGAACAAGAAGAAGAAGAAGAAGGAGAAGGAGAAGGAGAAGAAGAAGAAGAAGAAATGAAAGTGGAAAAAGTAGAAGAAGAATGAGGAGGAGGAGGAGGAGAAGAAGAAGAAGTAGAAGAAGAAGAAGAAAAGCAAGAGGACAAAAATAGATGAAGAAGAAGAGAAAGAAGAAGCAAAAGAAGTAGAAGAAGAAATAAAGGAAGAAGAAGAAGAAAAGGAATAAGAATGAGAAGAAGAAAAAGAAGATGAAGCAAAAGAAGAAGAAAAAGAAGAGGAAGAAATAGAAGAAGAAGAAGAACAAGAACAAGTAGAAGAAGAATAAGTTGATGATGATGATGATGATGATGATGATGATTATGATGAAGAGGAAAAAGATGAGGAAGAAGAAGAAGAAGAAGTAGAAGAAGAAGAAGAAGAAGTGGAATAAGAAGAAGAAGAAGAAGAAGAAGAAGTGCAAGGAGAGGGAGAAGTGGAAGAAGAAGAAGAAGAAGTGGAAGAAGAGAATAAGAAGATCATGACGAAGTAGGAGAAGAGGAAGAAGGCAAAGAATAAGAAGAAGTAGAGGAAGGAGAAGAAAAAAATGTAGAAAAAAGAGAAGATAAGAAGTAGTAGATGAAGAAGAAGAAGAAGGTGAAGAAAAAGAACATGAAGAAGAACAAGTAGTAGTAGTTGTAGTAGTAGAAAAATAATAAGAAGAAGAAGAACAAGAAAAAGTAGTAAAAGAAGAAAAAGACAAAGAAGAAGAAGAAGAACAAGAAGAAGTAGAAGAAGAGCGAGAGGAAGAAGAGGAAGAAGAAGCATAAAAAGAGAAGAAGAAGGAGAAGATCAAGAAGAAGAAGATGGAAAGAAGAAGAAGAAAAGGAAGAAGAAGACGGGGAAGAAGAAGAAGAATAATAAGGGAACAAAGAAGAAGAAGAAGAAGAAGAAGAAGAAGAGGAAGAAGAAGAAGAAGAAGAAGAAGAAGAAGAAGGAGAAGAATAAGAAGAAGAAGAAGTGGAAGAAGAAGAAGAAGAAAAAGAAGAAAAAGATGAAGAAGAGGAAGAAGAAGAAGAGGAAGAAGAAGGAGAAGCAGGAAAAGAAGGCATTGATGATTAATAAGTAGAAGAAGAAGAAGAAAAAGAAGGCTAAGAAAAATTAGAATGTGAAAATGAAGAAAAAGAAGAAGAAGAAGAAGAAGAAGTAGTAGTCGTCATAGTAGTAGTAGTAGAAGAAGAAGTAGTAGAAGAGGAAGTAGTAGAAGAAGAAGAGGAAGTGAAAGAAAAAGAAGAAGAAGGAGAAGAAAAAAAGAAGAAGAAGACGAAGAAGTAGTAATATTAGTAATTGTGGAAGAACAAGAAGAAGAAGACGAAGAAGAAGAAGAGGACGAAGAAGAAGAAGAAGAAGAAGTTGAAGAAGAAGAAGAGGAAGATGAAAGAGAAGAAGAAGAGGTAGAGGAAGAAGAAGAAGAAGAAGAGGAAGAAGAAGACGAAGAAAAAGAAGAAAAAGAAGGGGAGGAAGAAGACGAAGGAGATGAAGAAGAGGTAGAAAAAGAAGATGAAAGGGAAGATTAAAAAGAACAAGAAGAAGAACAAGGGGAAGAAGTAGAATAAGTAGAAGAAGAAGTGAAAGAAGAAGTTTAGGAAGAAGAGGCACAATAAAGAAGAATAAACGAAGGAGGAAGAAGTAAGAAGAAAGAGGGAAGGCGGAAGGAGGAAGGATGAAGCAAGAAGAAAGAAGAAAGTAGAAAGAAGAAAGAAGAAAGAAGGAAGGAGAAGAAGAAGAAGAAGAAGAAGAAGAAGAAGAAGAAGGAAAAGAAGAAGAATAAGAAGGTGAAATAGAAAGAGAATGAGGACAAGGAGAAGAATGAGCAGAAGAAGGAGAAAGAGAAGGAGATGTAGAAGGAGAAGAAGAAGGAGGAGGAGTAGCTGAAGGAGAAGGAGAAGGAAAACAATAAAGAGAAAGAGGAGGGGGAGGAAGAGGTGGAGAAGAAGGAGAAGAAGAAAAAGAAAAACAAAAGGAAGAAGTAGTAGAAGAAATAGAGTAAAAAGAAGATGACAAAGATGAAAAAGATGAAGAAAAAGAAGAAGAGGAAGATGATAAATAAGAAAAGAAGAAGGGGAAGAAGAAGAAGAAGAGGAAGAAGTGGAAAAGGAAGAAGAAGGAAAAGAAGAAGAAGAAGAAGAAGAAGAAGATGAAAAAGAAGAGGAAGAATAAAAAAGAGAAGAGGAGAAAGAAGTAGAAGAATCAAAAAAGGAAGATGCGGAAGAAAAGGAAGAGGAAGGAGAAGAAGAAAATCAGGGGTAAGAAGGAGAAGAAGAAAAGGAAGAAGAAGAAGTAGAGGGAGAGAAAAATGAGGCAGAAGAAGTAGATGAGGAAGAAGGATTAGAGATTAGGGATTAGGGGTTAGATATTAAGGATTAAGGATAATGGATTATAGATTAAGGATTAGGGATTAGGTATTAGGGATTTGAGGTTATGGATTAATGATTAAGAATTAGAGGTTAGAGATGAAAAACTTAGAGATTAGAGATTAATGATATATTAGTGATTAGTGATTATGGATTAGGGATTAGGGAGAAAGAAGAAAAAAGAAGGAAGAAGAAGAAGGAAGAAAGAAGAAGGAAGAGGGAAGAAGGATGAAGAAGAGGAGGAGGAAGAAGTGGAAGAAGAAGAAGAAGCAAAAGAAGAAGAACAAGAGGAAGAAGAAAGAAGAATGAAGGACAGAGGAAGATGGAAGAAGGAAGGAGGAAGGAAGAAGGAAGAACGAAGAATAAAAAAGGAAGAAGAAGGTAGAATGAAGAAGGAAGAAAGTAGGAAGAAGAAGATGAAGATGAAGGAGAAGTAGAAAAAGAGGGAGGATGAGGAGAAGAGGATGAGTAGGAGAAGTGAAGGAGAAGGGAAAGGAGAAGGAGAGGGCAAAGGTGAAAGAGATGCAGAAGGAGAGGGAGAAGGTGAAGGAGAAGGAGTAGGAGATGGAGATGGAGAAGGAGAAGAACGAGAAAGACAAGGAGAAGGTGAAGATGAGGAAGAAAAAGGAGGAGGAGGGGGAGGAGGAGAAGAAGAAGAACAACAAGAAGAAGATGAAATAGAAGAACAAGAAGAATAATAATAATAATAATAAGAAGAAGAAGAGAAAAAAGAAGAGGAAAAAGATGAACAAGAAAAGAAGAAGGAGAAGAAGAAAAAGAAGGAGAAGAAGAAGAAGAAGAAGAAAAATAAGATGAAGAAAAAGAATAATAATAAGAAGAAAAAGTAGAAGAAGAAAAAGTAGAAGTGGAAGAAGAAAAAGAAGAAGAGGAAGAAGAGGAAGAAGAAGATGAATAAGAAGAGGAAGAGAAACAAGAAGAAGAAAATGGGGAGGAAGAAGAAGAAGAAGAGGAAGTTGAAGAAGAAGAAGAGGAAGAAGAATTAAAATAAGAAGATGAGGAGGAAGAAGAATAAGAGGAAAAAGAAGAAGTGGTCGAAGAGATGGATTAGGGACTAGGGGTTAGAGATTAAGGATTATTGATTAAGAAGCGAGGGATTATAGTTTAAGGTTTAGGGAATACGGATTACGGATTAAGGAAGGAGGGGTTGAGGATTAGAGATTAGGTATTAGAGATAAGGGATTATAGAAAAAGGGATTAGATATGTGGCATTAAGAATTAAGGATTAGGGATATGCAATTAGGGATTAGGTTTTAAGGGTTAGGTATTATCGATTAGGGATTAGGCATTAAGGAATAAGAAATAAGGATTAGGGATTAAGGATTAGGAATGAAGGGATTAATGATTAGGGATTATGGATTAAGGATTAGGAGATTAGTTATTAAAGATTAGGGATTTTGGATTATGGATTATAGATTAGGCAACAGGGATTAGAGATCAAGAATTAGAGATTAGTGATAAGGGATTTAGGACTTAAGATTATGCATTAGAGATTAGGGATTAGGATTCGGGTTATGGATTAAAGATTAAGCATTAAAGATTAAGGATTAAAGATTAGGAATTAAGAATTAGAGATTAGGGATTATAGATTATAGATTAAAGATTAGGGATTAGGGATTAGGAATTAAGTATTAGGGATTAGGTTTTAAGATTAGAGATTAGAGAATAGAGATTAATGATTAAAGATTAAATATTAGGGATTAAGGATAGATTAGTGATTAAAGATTAAGGATTAGGGATTAGAGGTTACCAAAAAAGGGAGAAGGAAGAAAGAAGAAGGAAAAAAAGAAGAAAGAAGAGAGAAGAAAAAAGAACGAAGAAGTAAGAAGGAAGAAGAAGAAGAGTAGGAAGAAGAAGAGGAAAAGATGATGATGTAGAAGAAGAAGAAGAAGGAGAAGAAGAAGAAGAAGGAGAAGAACAAGAAGTAGAAGAAAAAGTAGAAGAAGAAGAAGATGAAGAAGTAGAAGTAGAAGAAGAAGATGATGAAGAAGTAGAATAAGAAGAAGAAGAAGGAGAAGAAGAAGAAAGATTATCGATTAGGAAGGTAAGGCTACGGGATTAGGAATAAGGTATTAAGAGTTTGGGATTAGGGATTAGGGATTAATAATTGAGAATTAGGGATTAGTTAATAGGGTTTGGGTTTAGGGATTTGGGATTAAGGATTAGGGCATAGGGACAAGGTATTAGGGGGTTAAGGAATAAGGATTAAGGATTAGGGATTAAAAATTAAGAATTAAGGGATTAATGATTAAGTATTAGGGATTAGGGATTAGATATTAAAGATTAAGAAATAAAAACTCAAGATAAGGGATTAAGGAATTCAGACTCAGGATTAAAAGGTAAGGGATTAAGTATTAATGATTAAGGATTAAGAATTAGAGATTAGGGATTGGAAATTATAGATTAGGAATTAGGGACTAAGAATTGGTGTTAGGGATTAGAGAGGGAGGGATTAGGGATTATAGATTAGAAATTAAAAATTAAGGAGAGAGGGATTATAGATTTGAGATTTAGGATAGAAAAGAAGGAGAAGAATAAGAAGAAGAAGAAGAAGAAAAAGAAGAAGAAGAGAAACAAGAAGAGGATAAGGAAGAAGAGGAAGGAGAAGAAGAGGAAGAGGAAGAAATGGAAGTAGTGATATTGGTAATAGTAGTAGTAGAAGGAGAAGAAGAAGAGAAGGAGGAGGAAAAGATGGTGGAGGAGATAGAGAAGGAGAAGGAGAAGGAGAAGCAGAAGGAGAAAGAAATGGAAAAGGAGGAGAAGGAAATGAAGAAGGGGATGGAGAAGAAGAAGAAGAAGAAGAAAAATTAGCAGGATAAGAAGAAGAAAAAGATGGTGAAGAAGAAGAAGAAGAAGACCAGAAAGAAGAAGAGGATGAGGAAGAAGAGGAAGAAGAATAAAAAGAAGAAGAAGAGGAAGTTGTGGTATTGGTAGTTGTAGTAGTAAAAGAAGAATAGAAGTAGAAGGAGAAGGAGAAGGAGGAGGAGAAGGAGGAGGAGATAGAGAAGAAGTAGAAGGAGAAAGAAAAGGAAAAAGAGAAGGAGAAGAAGAAGGAGAAGGGGAAGGAGAAGGAGAAGCTGATGAAGAAGAAAATATAGAAGAAGAAGAAGAAAAAGATGAAGAAGAAGAAGAAGAAGATGAAGAAAAAGATAAACAAGAAGAGGAAGAAGAACCGAAGAAATGAAGAAGGAAGAAGGAAGGAAAAAGAAAGAAGGAAAATGGAAAGAAGAAAGGAGGAGAAGGAGAAGAAAAAAAAGAAGGAGAAAGAGGAAGGGAAGGAGAAGGAGAAGGAGAAGAAGTAAAATTAGAAAAAGAAGAACTAGAAGTAAAGGAAGAAGAACAAAAGGAAGAAGAAAAGAAGAAGAAGATGAAGAGGAAGAAGAAGAAGAGGAAGAAGAGGAAGAAAGATGAAGTAAAAGAAGAAGAAGAAGAAGAAGAAGAAGAAGATGAAGAAGTAGAAGAAGAACATGAAGAAGATGAAGAAGAAGTAGAAGAAGAAGTAGAAGTAGTAGAAGAAGAATAAGAAGGAGAAGAAGAAGAAGATGGAGTAGAAGAAGAAAAAGGCGAAGATGAAGAAGAAGAAGAAGAGGAAGAAGTGGTAAAAGAAGTAAAAGAAGAAGAAGTGGAAGAAGAAGAAGTAGAAGAGAAAAAGAAGAAGAAGAGGATGAACAAGTAGAAGAAGAAGAAGAAAAGGAAGAAAGAGAAGAAGAAGAGGAAGAAACAGAAGAAGTAAAAGAAGTAGAAGAAGAAGAGGAAGGGGAAGAAGAAGAAGTGGAAGAAGAAGAAGAGAAAGAACAAGAAGAAGAAGAGGAAGAAGAAGTTGAAGAACAATAAGAAGTGGAAGAAAAAGAAGAAGAGGAGGAGGAGGATGAGGCAGAAAAAGAAGAAGAAGTCGAATAAGAAGATGAAGAAGATGTAGAGGAAGAAGAAGTTAAAATAGAGGTGGAAGAAGAAGTAGAAGTAGAAGCAGAAGTAGAAGTAGAGACAAAAGAAGAAGAAGAAGAAAGATTATAGATTAATAGGCGAGGGATAGGGATTAGGAATTAGGTATTAAGGATTGAGGATTAAGTATTAGAAAGGTAGGGATTTAGGATAATGGATTAGGGATAAGTAATTAGGGTTAAGGTTTAGGGATTTAGGTTTTGAGAATAGGGATTTTGAAATAAGGATTAAGAATTAGAGATTAAGGATTATAGATTAAAGATTAAGGATTAATAGTTAGATTACAAATTAGGGATTAGGCATTGGGGATTGAGTAATTAAGTATTAAGTATTAGGGATTAGAGGTTAGAGATTTGGGATTAAGTATTTAGGACAAGTGATTGGAGAATATGGATTAGGGACCAAAAGTTAGGGATTAGGAATAAGAGATTAAGAATTAAGAATTAAAGATTAGTGGTTAGGGATTAGCTAATAGGGATTATGTATTAGGGTTTAAGGATTAGGGATAAAGGATTAAAGATGAGCTATGGATTAAAGATTAATAATTAAGGATTAGTTATTAGGGATTAGTGATTAGGGATTTGGCATTAGTGATTAGGGATTAGAGATTAGGGATTAGAGATTAGGGATTAGCGATTAAGAATTAAGGATTATAGATTTTGGAGTGATGGATTAGTGATTTACATATTAGAAATTAAGGAGAGCAAGATTGGGGATTATGGATTACAAAATAGATTTTTGGTTTAGGGATTATGTATTAAGGATTAGGGCATAGGGACTAGGGAATAGGGATTAAGGAATAAGGATTAAAGATTAAGGATTAGGGGTTAGAATGGGGATTATGGATTAAGAATCAAGAATTAAAAAAATTAATGATTAAGTATTAAGGATTAGGGATTAGAGATTAGCTACTAGGGATTAGATATTAGAGATTAGGAAATAAAAATTCAAGATAAGGAATTAGGGGATTGAGACTAAGGATTATAAATTAAGGGATTTGCATTAAATATTAGGGATTAGAAATTAGAGATTAGGGATCGGGATTATAGATTAAGGTTTGAGAGTTACATATTAGGTGTTAGGTATTAAGAATATGGGATTAGGGATTGTAGATTAGGGTTTAGGGATTAGAGAGGGAGGGATTAAGGATTATAGATTTGAGATTTAGAATTAGGGAGAGAAGGATTAAAGACTAGGGATTAAGGATTACAAAGTAGGAGAAAGATAAGAAGAAGAAGAAGAGGAGGAGGAGGAGGAAGAAGAAGAAGAAGAAGAGGAAGAAGTAGAGGAAGAAGTAGAAGTAGAAGAAGAAGAAGAATAAGGAGAAGAAGAATAAGGAGAAGAAGAAGATGATGAAGTAGAAGAAGAAAATGGAGAAGAAGAAGAAGAAGAGGAATAAGAGGAAGAAGAAGTGGTAAAAGAAGTAAAAGAAGAAGAAGTAGAAGAAGCAGAAGAAGAAGAAGAAGAAGAAGAAGAAGTAGAAGAGAAAAAGAAGAAAAAGAGGATGAACAAGTAGAAGAAGAAGAAGTGGAAGAAATAGAAGAAGAAGAGGAAGAAACAGAAGAAGAAGAAGAAGTAAAAGAAGAAGAAGAAGAAGAAGAAGAAGGAGAAGAAGAAGAAGTGGAACAAGAAGAAGAGAAAGAACAAGCAGAATAAGAGGAAGAAGAAGTTGAAGAACAAGAAGAAGTGGAAGAAAAAGAAGAAGAAGAGGAGGAGGTGGATGAGGAAGAAGAAGGAGAAGAAGAAGAAGAAGAGGAAGAAGTTAAAACAGAGGAGGAAGAAGAAGTAGAAGTAGAAGCAGAAGTACAAGAAGAAGAAGAAGAAGAAGAAGAAGAAATATTATAGATTAATAGGCAAGGGATTAGGGATTAGGAATTAGCTAGTCAAGGATTGAGGATTAGGTATTAGAAAGGTAGGGATTTAGAATTATGGATTAGCGATAGGTAATTAGGGTTAAGGTTTAGGGATTTAGGATTAGAGAATAGCGATTTTGAAATAAGTATTACGAATTAGAGATTAAGGATTATAGATTAAAGATTAAGGATTAAGGATTAATAGTTAGTTTTACGAATTAGGGATTAGGAGTTGGGGATTGATCAATTAAGTATTAAGTATTAGGGATTAGAGATTATAGATTTGGGATTAAGGATTTAGGACAAGTGATTAGAGATTATGGATTAGGGATCAAGGGTTAGGGATTAGGAATAAGAGATTAGGAATTAAGAATTAAAGATTAGTTGTTAGGGATTAGGCAATAGGGATTATGTATTAAGGTTTAAGGATTATGGATTAAGGATTAAAGATGAGCTATGGATTAAAGATTAATAATTAAGGATTAGTTATTAGGGATTGGCATTAGTGATTTGGGATTAGAGATTAGGGATTAGCAATTAAGAATTAAGGATTATAGATTATCGAGGGATGGATTAGGGATTTACATATTAGAAATTAAGGAGGCCAAGATTGGGGATTATGGATTACAGAATAGGTTTTTGGTTTAGGGATTATGTACTAAGGATTAGGACAAAGGGACTATGGAATAGGGATTAAGGAATAAGGATTAAGGATTAGGGATTTGATTGGGGATTATGGATTAAGAATCAAGAATTAAAAAAATTAATAATTAAGTATTAAGGATTAGGGATTAGAGATTAGCTATTAGGGATTAGATATTAGAGGTTAGGAAATAAAAATTCGAGATAAGGAATTAGGGGATTGAGACTAAGGATTATAAATTAAGGGATTTGCCATTAAATATTAGGGATTTGGAATTAGAGATCAGGGATTGGGATTACAGATTAAGGTTTAAGAGTTACATATTAGGAGTTTGGTGTTAAGAATATGGGATTAGGGATTATAATTAGGGTTTAGGGATTAGAGAGGAAGGGATTAAGGATTATAGATTAGAGATTTAGAATTAGGGAGAGAAGGATTAAAGACTAGGGACTGGGGATTACAAAGGAGGAGAAAGATAAGAAGAAGATGAAGAAGAGGAGGAGGATAAGGAAGAAGAGGAAGAAGAAGAAGAGGAGATGAAGAAGAAATAGAAGAAGAAAAAGAAGAAGAAAAGTAAGTAGTAGCTTCGGTAGTAGTAGTAGCAGAAGAAGAAGAATACAAAGAGAAGGAGAAGGAGGAGGAGGAGGAGAAGGAGATTTAGATGAAGGAGAAGGATAAGCAGAAGGAGAAAGAAAAGGAAAAAGAGAAAGAGAAGGAGAAGAAGAAGAAGAAGAAGATAATGTAGAAGAAGATGAAGAAAAAGTTGGTGAAGAAGAAGAAGGTGAAGATAAAGCATAAGAAGAAGAAGAAGAGGAAAAAGAAGAGAAAGAAGAAGAGGAAGAAGAAGAGAAAGAAAAAAGGAAGAAGAAGTGGAAGAATGAAGAAAAAGGAAGAAGGACGAAAAAAGAAAAATGGAAAAAGGAAAGAAGAAAGGAGGAGAAGGAGAAGGAAAAAAAGGAGAAAGAGAAAGGGAAGGAGAAGGAGAGGGAGAAGAAGTAGAACGAGAAAAAGAAGAAGTAGAAGTAAAAGAAAAAGAACAAGAGGAAGAAGAAAAAGACGAAGAAGATGAAGAGGAAGAAGAAGTAGAGGAAGAAGAGGAAGAAGAGGAAGAAAAGGAAGAAGAAGACGAAGAAGTAAAAGAAGAAGAAGAAGAAGAAGAAGAAGAAGAAGAAGAAGAAAAAGAAGAAATAGAAGAAGAGCATGACAAAGAAGAAGAAGAAAAAGAAGAGGATGAAGAAAAAGAAGAAGAAGAAGAAGAAGAAGAAGAAGAAGAAGAAAAAGTAAAAGAAGATGAATAATAATAATAAGGAGAAGAAGAAGAAGAAGATGTAAAAGAAGAAAAAGGAGAAGGAGAAGAAGAAGAAGAAGAAGAAGAAGAAGAAGAAGTAGAAGAAGAAGAAGAAGAAGAAGAAGAAGTGGAAGAAGAAGAAGAAGAGAAGAAGAAGAAGATGATGAAGAAGAAGAAGAAGATGATGATGAAGAAGAAGAAATAAAAAAAAAGTAAAAGAAGAGAAGAAGAAGAAGAAGAAGAAGAAGAAGAAGAGGAAGAAGTGGAAGAAGAAGAAGTAGAAGAAGAAGAAGAGGAAGAACAACAAGAAGAAGAGGAAGAAGAAGATGAAGAACAAGAAGAAGTGGAAGAAGAAGAAGAAGAAGAAGAAGAAGAGGATGGGTAAGAAGAAGAAGAAGAGGAAGAACTCAAATAAGAAGAAGAAGAGGAAGAAGACATTATAGAAGAAGACGAAGGATAAGAAGAAGTAGAAGAAGAAGAAGAAGAAATACTATAGATTAGTGGGCGAGGGCTTAGGGATTCGGTATTAAGGATTTCAGATTATGCATTAGAAAGGCGGGGATTCAAGATTATGTGTTAAGGATTTAGGACATGGGATTAGAGATTTATGATTAAAGATTACAAATTAAGGATTAGGAATTAAGGATTAGAGATAAGCAATTAGGGTTATGGTTTATGGATTAAGGATTAAGGAATAAGGATTTTGAAATAACAATTAAGAATTATACGTTGGGGATTAGAGATTAAGGATTAAGGATTAGGGATTAGTAATTAGATTAGGGGGTTTAAGAATTAGGGTTTGAGTAGTTAAGGAATAAGTATTAGAGATTAGAGATTAGATATTAGTGATTAGGTATTAGTGATTAAGGATTGAGGATTAAGAATTATGAAATAGGGTTTAGAGATTAGAGATTTGGGATTAGGAGTTTAGGATAAGTGATTATAGATTAAGGATTAGGGTTCAAAGGTTAAAGATTTGGAATAAGAGATTAGAGATTAGGGATTAGTGATTAAGAATTATGGATTATGGATTAGGGAGGGATGGATTAAAGATTTACATATTAGAAATTAAGGAGAGTGAGATTAGGGATTATGGATTATAGATTAAGGATAAAGAAGAAGAAGAAAGAGAATAAGAAGGAGAAGAAGAAGAAGAAGAGGAGGAGGAGGAGGAAAAAGAAGAAGAAGAAGAAGAAGAAGAGGAGGAATAAGAAAAAGAATTAGAGGACATAGAAGAAGGGTAAGAAGAGCAAGAAGAGCAAGAAGAAGAAGAATAAGAAGAAAATATAGAATAAGAAGAAGATGAAGAAGACAGATTATGAATTAGTGGACGAGGGATTAAAGATTAGGAATTATGTATTAGGGATTAGGGATTAAGCTTTATAAAAGAAGGGATTTGGTATTATTGATTAAAGATTAAGGATTAGAGATTACGGGTTCGAGATTAAGGATTAGGAATTAGGGATTAGCGATTAGGGCAAAGGTTTATGGATTTGGGAATAGTGATTTGGGAATCAGGATTAGGAATTAAGAATTAAGGTCTAAGGATTAAAGATTAGGAATTAGAGACTAGATTAGGGATTATGGATTAAGAATTATGGATTAAGGGGTTAATGATTGAGTATTAAGGATTAGGGACTAAAGATTAAGCAATAAGTATTAAGGATTAGGGATTAAGGATTAGGGATTAGGGATTATGTACTAGAGATTAGAGATTTGGGATAAGGGATTTAAGATGAGTGATTAGAGATTAGATTTTAGGGGTTAGGGATAACAATTATGGTTAAGGATTAGGGATTAGGGATTACAGATTAACAATTAAGTATTAAAGATTAAGAATTAGGGTTTAAGCAATAAGAATTAAGGGTTAGGGATTAGGGATTAAGGATTAGGAATTAAAGATTAGAGATTAAAGATTAGAGATTTGGGATTTCACATTAGAGATTAGGATTCTGGATTAGAGATTAAGGAGTAGGGAGAGAAGGATTTTGGGTTATAGATTAGGGATTATGGATTAACAATTAATTACTA
>JAIUJO010000533.1:202500-215000 GCA_023846275.1 Vanilla planifolia
AGAAGAAGAGGAAGAAAAAGAAGAAGAAGATGATGATGATTAAGAAGTAGAAGTCAAAAAAGGAGGAGGAGGAGAAGAAGAAGAACAATAAGTGGATGAAGTAGAGGAAGAAGAAGAAGAAGATGAAGAGGAGGAAGAAAAAGTGAGGAAGAAGAAGAAGCAAAATAATTAGAATTAGAAGGAGAAGAAGAAGAAGGAGAAGGAGACGAAGAAGAAGAAGAAGAAGAAGAAGAAGAAGAAGAAGAAAATGTAGAAGAACAAGAAGAAGAAGAAGAAGAAGAAGAAGAAAAAGAAGAAGTGGAAGAAAAAGACAAAGAAGTAGTAGAAGAAGAAAATGAGTGATAAGGAGAAGAATATGAGGAAGTGGAAGAAGAAGAAGAAAAAGAAGGAGAAGAAGATGATGAAGAAGTAGAAGTAGTAGTAGTAAAAGAATAAGAAGAAGAAGAAGAAGAGCAAGAGGAAAAGGAAGAAGAAGAAGAAAAAGAACAAGAACAACAAAAATAAGAGGAAGTAGAAGAAGAATAGGAAGAAGAAGATTAAGAAGAAGAGGAAGATGAATTAGAAGAAGAAGAGGAAGAAGAAGAAGAAGAAGAAGAAGAATAAGAAGAGGAAGAAGAAGAGGAAGAAGAACAAGAGGAAGATGAAGAGGAAGATGAGGAGAAAGAAGATGAAGAAGAGGAAGTAGAAGACGATGAAGAAGAAGTAGAGGAAGAAGAAGAAGAGGAAAATATATATAAGAAGTGGAAAAGAAGAAAAGGAAGAAGAGGAAGAGGAAGAAGAAGAAGAAGAAGTAGAGGAGGAAGAAGAAGAAGAAGAGTAAGTGGAAGAAGTAGATGAGGATGAATAAGAGGAAGACAAGGATAATAGGAAGTATTAGAAGAAGAAGTTGAGGAAGAAGAGGAGGAGGAGGAGGAAAAAGAAGAAGAAGTAGAACAAGAGGATGATGTAGAAGAAGTGGTGGAAGAAGAAGAGGATAAATAGAACGAAGAAGATGAAAAGAAGAAGAAGGAGAGGAAGAAGAAGAAAAAAAGGAAGAAGAAGAAGAAGAAGAAGATGAAGAAGAGGAAGAAGAAGAAGGAGAAGAAGAAGTACAAGAAGAGTAAGAAAAATAGAAGAAAAAGAAGAAGAAGATAAAGTAAGAAAAGAAGAAGTAGAGGAAGTAAAAGAAGAAGAGAAGAAGTAAAAGAAGAAGGAGAGCATGAGGAAGAGTATGAAGAAGGTGAATAGGAAGATGTAGAAGTGGATGAAGAGGAAGATGAGGAAGAAGAAGTAGAAGAAGAAGAACAAAATGAATAAGAAGAAGAAAAAGAAGAGAGAGAAGAAGAAGAATCTGAAGAAGCTGATGAAGTAGAAGAAGGAGAAGGAAAGGAAGAAGAAGTAGAAGAAGCAGAAGAAGAATATGAAGAAGAACATGAAGAAGAAGATGGGTTATGGATCATGGAGGGTGGGATTAGGCTTTATGCTTTAGTTATTAGAGATTAAGGATTAGGGATTATAGATTTGAGTTATAGAGATTATGGATTAAAGATTAAGGATTAGGGATTAGAGGTTAGGTTTTAAGGATTAGGGATTAGTGATTACGACTAGTGTTTAAGGATTAGAGATTAAAATATAAGGGATTAGAGATTTGGGATTAGAAAGTAAGGATTATGAATTATGGATTAAATATTTAGGGATTAAGAATAAGAATCAAGGATAAGAGATTTAGGGTTTTGAATGAAGGATTAGGATTTGGGAATAGAGATTAGAGATTAAGGATTAGTGATTCATGATAAGGGATTAAAGAATAGGAATGAGGGATTAGAGAATTAGGGACTAGGTCTTAAAGACTAAGCTTTGAGGATTAGGGATTAAAGATTAACAACTATAGATTAGGGATTAGGGAAGAAGAAGAAGAAGAAGGAAAAGAGGAAAAAGTAAATGAAGTAGAAGACAAAGAAGTAGAAGAAGAACAAGAAGAAGAAGTATTAGTAGTAGTAGTAGAAGAAGAAGAACAAGAAGAAGGAGAAGAAGAAGAAGAAGAAGAAGAAGAAGAAGAAGAAGTAGAAGAAGAAAACGTTGGAGGAGAAGATGATGAAGAAAGGGAAGAAGAAGAAGAAAAGAAGAAGAGGAAGAAGAAGAAGAAGAAGAAGAAGAAAAAGAAGAACAATAAGAGAAGTAGTAGAACAAGAAGAACAAAAAGAAGAAGAAGAAGAAGAAGAAGAAGATCATGATGATGATGATGAAGAAGAAGAAGAATATAATGTTGAAGAAGAAGAAGAAGAGGAAGAAGAAGAAGAAAAGATGAAAAGAAGAAGAAGAAGAAGAAGAGGAGGAGGTGGAGGAAGAAGAAGAAGAAGAGGAAGAAGAGGAAAAAGAGGAAGAAGAGAAAGAAGAACAACAAGAAGATGAGGTGGAAGAAGAAGAAGAAAAGGAAGAAGAAGAGGAAGAAGAAGAAGAAGAAGAAGTAAAGGAAGAAGTAGAAGTAGAAGAAGAAGAAGGATGATGATGAAGAAAATCAAGGAGTACAGGAAGAAGAAGAAGAAGAAGAAGAAGAAGGAGAAGACAACAAAGATGAAGAAGAATAAGAAGAAGAGGCAGAAGAAGAAGGAGAGTAGTAGTAGAAGAAGAAGAAGAAAGAGAAGGAGAAGAAGTGGAAGAAACAAAAGAGTAAAGACGAAGAATAAGAAGAGAGGAAAAAGGAGAAAAAGAAGAGAAGAAGAAGAAGAAAAAGAAGAAGAAGAAGAAGTGAAGGAGGAGGAAGAAGAAGTAGAAGAAGTAGAAGAAGAAGAAGAAGAAGAAGAAGTCAAAGGAAGAGGAGGAGAAGAAGAAGAAGTAGAAGAAGAAGAAGAGGAAGAAGAAAAACAAGAAGGAGAAGAAGTAGAAGAGGAGGAGGAAGAAGAAGTAGAAGTGGAAGAAAAAGAAGAAGTAGAAGGTTACGAGGATGATAAGGAGAAGTGGATGAAGAAGAAGAAGTAGATGGGGAGGAAGAAGAAGAAGAAGGGGAAGAAGAAGAAGAAGAAGAAGAAGAGGATGAAGAAGAAGAAGGGGAAGAAGAAGATGTGGAAAAAGAGATAGAAGAAGATTAATGCTAAAGAGGAAGAAGAAGAAGAAGAAGATGAAGGAGGAGAAGTAGTAGTAGTAAAAGAAGAAGAAGAAGAAGAAGAGGAAGAACAAGAAGGAGAAGAAAAAGAAGAAGTAGAAGAAAAAGAAAAACAAGAAGAAGAGGAAAAAGTAGAAGAAGAAGAACGAGAAGAAGAGGATGAAGAAAAAAGGAAGGAGAAGAAGGGGAGAAGAAGAGTAAGAAGAGGAAGAGGATGAAGAAGAAGAAGAAAAAGAAGTTGAAGAAGAAGAGGAAGAAAGGGAAGAAAAATAGGGAGAAGAGGTGGAAGAAGAAGGAGAGGAAGAGGAAGAAGAGGATGAAGGTGAAAAAGAGGAATAAGAATAAGTACTAGAAGAAGAAGAAGAAGAATTTTAAGAAGAAGATGAGGTGGAAGAAGAAGAAGAAGAAGATGAAGAAGATGTGGAAGAAGAAGAAGAAGAAGAATAAAAAGAAGAAGAAGAAAAAGAATAAAAAGTAGAAAAAGAAGAAAAAGAAGAAGAAGAAGAAGATGATAATGATGATGATGAACAAGTCGAAGAAGAACAAAAAAGAAGAGGAAGATGAGGGGAAGAGGACGAAGATGAAGAAGAAGATGAGGACCAAGAAGAAGAAAAAGAGGAAGAAGAAGAAGTGCAAGAAGAACAAGAAAACAAAGAAGAACAAGAAGAACAAGAAGAATTTGAAAAAGAAGAAGAAGAAGATGAAGGGAAGAAGAAGAAGAAGAAGTAGAAAAAGAGGAAGAATTAGAAGAATAGAAAGAAGAAGAAGAAGAAGAGGAAGAAGCTGAAGAGGAAGAAGATAACGAACAAGAGGAGGAGGAAGAAGAAGAAGAGAAAGAAGAGGAATTAGAGGAGGAAGAAGAGGAAGATAAATAATTAGGAGGAGAAGAAGAAGATAATGATGAAGAAGAGTAAGAAAAAGTAGTAGTAGAAGAAGATGAAATATAGGAAGATGGAGAAGAAGAATAAGGAGACGAAGAAGAAGAAGAATAAGAAGAAGAAGGAGAGTATGTGGTACAAAAAGAAGATGAAGATGAGGAAAAAGTAGTAGAAGAAGAAGAAGAAGGAAAGAAGAAGAAGTAGAAGTAGAGGAGGAAGAGGAAGAAGAAAAAGAACAAGAAAAAGAAGAAGAATGAAGAAGAAGAAGAAGAAGAAGAAGCAGAAGAGGAAGAAGAAAAAGAAGAAGTAGAAGAAGTAGAAGAAGAAGAAGAAAAGAAGAAGAAGAAGCAAGAAACAAGAAGAAGAAGAAGAAGAATAAGAAGAAGAAAGTAATAGTAATAGTAGAAGAAGAAGAGGAAGAAGTAGAAGCTGAAGAAGAAGTAGAAGATGAAGAAAAAGAAGAAAAAGAAGAAGAAGAAGTATAAGTAGAAGAAAAAGCAGAAGAAGAAGAAGAAGAAGAAGAAGAAGAAGAAGAAGATAGTGATGATGATAAAGAAGAAGAAGGAGAAGAAGAAGCAGAACAAGAAGAGGTAGAAGAGTAGAAGAAGAAGAAGAAGAAGAAGAAGAGGAAGAAGTAGAAGTTGACGAAAGAAGAGGAGAACGAAGAAAAAGAAGAAGAAGAAAAAGAAGAAGAAGAAAAAAGAATAGAAAGAAGAAGAGTAAAAAGAAGAAGAAGAAGAAGAAGAAGAGGATGAATAAAAAGAGAAGAAGAAGAAGAAGAAGAAGAAGAGGAAGAAGAAGGAGACGACGATGAATAGGAAGAAAAGGTGTTAGAAGAAAAAATGGAAGAAGAAGAAAAGAAGAATAAGAGGAACAAGAAAAAAAAGAAAAGGATGAAGAAAAAGATGAAGAAAGAGAAGAAGAAGAAGAAGGAGAAGAAGAGAAAGAGGAAGAAGAAGAAGAAGAAGAAGAACAATTAGAAGAGGAAGAAGAAGACGATGAAGAAGAAAAAGGAGAAGATGATGAAGAAGAAGAAGAGTTAGAGGAGGAGGAGGAAGAAGAAGAAATAGAAGAGGAAGAAGTAAAACAACAAGAAGAAGAAGTGGATGATGGGGAGAAGAGGCCAAAGAAGAAGAAGTTGAGGAAGAAGAAGAAGAAGAAGAAGAGGAAAAAGAAGAAGAAGCAGCAGAGGAAAAACAAGAAGAGGAAGAAGAAGAAGAGGAAGAACAAGAAGATGAAAAGATAAAGAAGAAGAGGAAATGAAGAATTGGAGGAGAAGAAGCAGAAGATGTAGAAGTGGAAAGAAGAAGAAGAAGAAGAAAAAAAAGAGAAGGATGAGGAGAAGAGGATGAAGAAAAAGAGAAAAAAGAGAAGAAGAAGAGAAAAGAAGAAGAGAAAGAGAAAGAAGAAGAGGAAAAGAAGATTAAGAAGGAGAAGAAGAATAAGAGGGCCGAGAAGAAGAAGAAGAGGAAAAGAAGATTAAAAAGGAGAAGAAGAATAAGAGGACCGAGAAGCAGAAGAAGAAGAAGAAGAAGAAGAAGAAGAAGAAGAAAAAGATAAAGAAAAAGAGGAAGAAGGGGAAAGAAGAAGAAGAAGAGGAAACAAGAAAAAGATCATGATGCAGAAGATGAAGAAGAGAAAGAGAAAGAAGTAGATTGAGAGGAAGAGGAGGAATATGAAGAAGAAGAAGAAGATAATGTAGAAGAAGGAGAATAAGAGGAAGAAGAAGAAGAATAAGAAGAGGATGAAGAAGAAGAAAAAGAACAAAGAAGATGGATTATGGATTAGGAAGGATAAGCTTAGGGATTAAGGATTAGTTGTTTCAGATTAGGGATTAGGGAGGTAAGGATTAGGGATTAGAGATTATGGATTAAGGATAAGGTATTTTTAATTAGCTATTACGAATTATGGATTATGAATTAGGGATTAGCTATTACGACTAGGGTTTTGTTATTAGGGATTATGGAATTGTGATTAGAGATTAGTGATTAGGTACTAAAGCATAAGAGATTAGGGATTAAGAATTATGGATTAAGGATTAAGAGACAAAGAATAAGGATTAAAGATAAGCAATTCAGGATTAAGGATTAAGGATTATAAATTTCACACTTTAGATTAGAGATTAAGGTTACAGATTTAGGATAAGGGATTAAAAATTATGATATAAGGATTAGAGATTAAGAGATTAAGTCTTAAAATTAAAAATTAAGGATTAGGGATTAAGGATCAGAGATTAGTGATTAGAAATTACAGATTAGGGATTAAAGATGATAAAGAAGAAGTAGAAGACTTGAAGTAGAAGAAGAAGAGGTAGAAAACGAGGAAGAAGAAGAAGAAGAAGAAAAAGTTGTAGTAGTAATAGTAGAAGAAGAAGAAGAATAAGTAGAAGAGGAAGAAGTAGAAGAAGTATAAGAAGAAGAAGGAGAATAAGGAGAAGAAGAAAAAGAAAAAGAAGAAGAAGATGTAGAACAAGAAGAAGATTGGGGAGAAGATAATGATGTAATTGAAAAAGACAAAGAAGAAGAAGAGGAGCAAGAAGAAGAAGAAGAAGAGGAAGAAGGAGAAGAAGAAGAAGAAAAAGAATAAGAAGAAAAAGAAAAAGAATAAGAAGAGTAGAAGAAGAAGAAGAAGGAGAAGAAGAAGTAGAAGAAGAAGAAGAAGAAGAAGAAGAAGAAGATGATGATGATTATGACGATGATGAAGATGGAGAAGAAGAATAAGAAGAAGAAGAAGAAAAAGATGATGATGATGATGAAAAAGAAGAAAAGAAAGAAGATGAAGAGGAAGAAGAAGAAAAAGAAAAAGAAGAAGAAGAAGACGAAGAACAAGAAGAAGAAGCAGAAGATTCTGAAGAAGAGCAAGAAGAAGAAGAAGAAGAGAGAGAAGATAAGGTGCAAGAAGAAGAAGAAGAGGAAGAAGAGGCAGAGAATGAAGAAGAAGAAAAAGAGCAACAAGAAGAAGAGGTAAAAGATGAAGAAGTACAAGAAGAAGAAGAAAAGGAAGAAGAAGAAGAAAAAAAAAGAAGAAGATGTTGAAAAAGAAGAAGAAGAAGTAGTAGCAGTAATAGAAGAAAAAGAAGAAGAAGAAAGCAGAAGAAGAAGAAGAAGAAGAAGATGAAGAAGGGGAAGTAGAACCATGAGAAGGAGAAGAAGAAGAAAAAGAAGAAGAATAAGAAGAAGAAAAACAAGAAGTAGAAGGAGAATTGAAGAAGTTGAAGAAGGAGGAGAAAAAGAAGAGGAGGAAGAAGAAGAGTAGAAAGAAGAAGATGAGAAGAAGAAGAAGAAGAGAAGGAAAAAGATGAAGAAGAAGAAGAGGAGAAGAAGAAGAAGAAGAAGTAGAAGAAGATGAAGTAGAAGGTGGAGGAGAAGAAGAAGAAGAACAAGTAGAAGAGGAAGAGGACGAAGAAGAAGAAGAAGAAGTAGTAGAAGAAGAAGAAGAAGAAGAAGGAGAAGATGATGATGAAGAAGAAGAAGAAGAAAAAGAAAAAGACGAAGGACAAGAAAAGGAAGAGAAGAGGAAGAAGAAGAAGAAGAAGAAGAAGAAGTAGAATAAGAAGAAGGAGAAGAAGTAAAAGAAAAAGAATAAGAAGAAGTGGAAGAAAAAGAAGAAGAGGAAAAAGGAAGAAGAAGAAGAAGATGAAAAAAAAGACGAAGAGACAGAAATTGATTAAGTGAAAGAAGAAGAAAAATAAGAAGAAGAAGAAGAAGAAGAAGAAGAAGAAGAAGAAAAAGAATAAGAAGTGGAAGGAGAAGAAGAAGAAATAAAAAAAGAAGACTAGGAGGAAAAGGAAGGAGAAGAGGAAGAAGAAAAAGAGGGAGGAGAAGAAAAGGGACATAAGGATGAAGTGCAAGAAGAAGAAGAAGAATAGGAAGAAGGAGAAGAAGATGACCAAGAAGAAGAAGAAGAAGAAGTGGAACAAGAAGAAGAAGAAGTAGCAGAAGAAGAAGAAGAAGAGGAAGAAGAAGAAGAAGAGGAGGAAGATGAAGAAGAGGAACAAGAGGAAAAGGAAGAAGAAGAAGAAGGAAAAGAAGAAGAAGAAGAAGAAGAAGACGTGGAGGAAGAAAAAGAATAAGATATGAAGAAGAAGGAGAAGAAGAGGAAGAAGTAGAAGAATAAGATGAAGAAGATGACAAAGAGGAAGAAGAAGAAAAATGAGAAGAAGAAGAAAAAGAAGAAGAATAAGAAGAAGAAGAAGAAGTAGAAGGGAAAGAGAAGAAGAATAAGAAGAAGGAGAATACAGAGGAAAAGAAGAAGTGAAAATGAAGAAGAGTAAAGAGAAGAAGACGGAGAAAAAGAAGAAGAAGAAGAAGAAGAAAAGAAGAAGAAGAAGAAGATGAAGAAGAAGTAGTAGAAGATAAAGAAGAAGAAGAAGAAGACGACGAAGAAGATGATGATGAAGGAGAAGAAGAAAAAGAAAAAGAAGGAGAAGGACAATAAAGAGAAGAAGAAAAAGAAGAAGAAGAAGAAGAAGAAGAGAAAGTGGAAGAAGGAGAGGAAGAAGAGGAAGAAGAAGAAGAAGGAGAGGAAGAAGATGATGTGGAAAAATAAAAGGTTAAAAAAAGGAAGAAGAGACAGAAAAAGAAAAAGAGGAAGAAGAATAAAAGGAAATAGATGAAGAAGAAAAAGATGAAGAAGAAGATGAAGAAGAAGATGAAGAAGAAGAATAAGAGGAAGAATAAGAAAAAGAAGTAAAAGAAGAAGAAGATGAGGAAGAAAAGGAAAGAAAAGAGGAAGAAGAAGAAAAGGAAGATGAGGAAGAAGAGCCCGAAGAAGAAGAAAAAGATGTGGGAGAAGGAGAAGAAGACAAAGAAGAAAAAGAAAAGAAGTGGAACAAGAAGTGGAAGAAGAAGAAGAAGAGGAAGAAGAAGAGGAAGAAGAAGAAGAAGAGGAACAAGAAGGAAGAAGAAGAAGCAGAAGAGGAAGAAGAAGTGGAAGAAGACGAAGAAGAAATGGAAAAGGAAGAAGAAGATGAATATGAAGAAGAAGGAGAAGAAGAAGAAGAAGAAGAAGAAGAAGAAGAAAAAGGAGAGGAAGAATAAGAGGAGGAAGAAGAACAAGAGGAGGAGGAGGAGGAGAAGAAGAAGAAGAAGAAGAAGAAGGGGAAGAGGAAGAAGATGACCTAAAGGAAGAAGAGGAGTAAGAAGAAGAAGTAGATGAAGAAGAAGAAGGAGAAGAAGAAGAAGAAGACGAAGAAGAAGAATTTGAAGAAAAGATGAAGTAAAAGAACAAGGAGGAGGAGAAGATGTATAAGAAGATGCTGAAGAAGAAGAACATGAAGAAGAAAATGGATTCTCTAATTCAAAAGTGGCCGAACCCTACAAAACGAACCTCATTATGGAGGCTCAAAAACAAAATCTATCAGCAATAGGTTACGCAAAGGATTGGACAGGGGCATACCCCTATCCCACACAAAATCAGAAACACATACAACTTTAGCAACCCAATAAGCAGGGGCATTGCTCTTCCTAAAGACATGTGAGAACCACAAAGCCCTCATGCTTCTAGCTTATTAAAGGGCATCCGAATACAAACCTCCCTTCATGGGATAGCGATCTAACTGCATGACCTCGTGTAAAGCAATGGTGCAGTCAGACTGGATCCTAACAGCATGATATCTCTGAAGCTTGGTCATGATCAGCACAATTGCTTCCAAGATTGTCCGAACCTCCATAGCATCGTAGGCCTTGAAAAGAAGTCTCTTGCCCACAATGTAGATAGGACACCCGAAATGATACCGAGCAACAATGCCCACACCAGCCTCCTTACCATTCACAACTGTCATAGTTTAACCTGATCCATCCCGTTGGGGAGGGGGGGAAGCCAATTAGGGGTTACAAGGGACCCTATAGGGTGAAGCTTCCTACTAGACGTAGATGGATGAGAAATGGGAGTGTTCATTGTTGCGGCATTTTCCAACTTGATCTTCCTAATTAGGATATCCTTGCTCAGGGTGGCCCTGTTATGCTTCTTGAGGTTTCTATTCTCCCATATGTAATACATAGTGGTAGGGACACAGGCAAGTGACATGCTAAAATTCCACATGCCATTCTAGGTAGCTCGACGTAGGACAAGAAACTCATGAGGGGACCACGTCATAGTGCCCACAAGCTCGCTGTGGCATAGGCCCAGCGCCGAGGTAGTAGTGCATCACGCAGGGTCCTCCCAGATTTGTTGCGTCATCCTATAGTCCCAAAGTGCTTGCTGAAGGGTCTCCATCACACCACTGCCTTATATGCAGTATCTACAGTCCCCTGAATGCCTCCCCATAAGCCAAACGACCATGAGGATGAGATCCTTTGCTGGCCTCCAAATGAACGTGTGAATTCGGGTCATTGTCTTCATCCTTCAAATCCAAGCTAACTGATTCCCATGATTAGAAGATGACTCATATTTCTCCCTCCTAGATATAACAATAAGGGTCTGATAGAATGAAGAACATCAGACTTTGGTCGATTCAATAAGTGCCTGACACAGCTTATCCTCCACAATGTTAAAACACCATGGTAAAAGGGAAACCCTATCCATAAGCAAAGAGCTAGCCCACCTTATAGAAGAGTCCAAGTCCCACATCCTGGAACCCAAGGTGCAATCCTTCACAGACTTTGACCAGGTGGCCTCCATATTAGTATAAGTTTGGCGGGTGGTCGATGGTAAGTGAATGGACTTTCTTGAAGACAATTGGTTGGGTTTCGTCCACTCTGGTTTTGGGCAGGTGTGCTGAAGGATTAGGGATATGTTATTCGGTATAAGGGATTATGGATTAGGGAAGTACAGATTCGGGATTATAGATTAAGGATTAAGGATTAGGTATTATAGAATAGGAATTTGGGATTACGAATTAAGGATTGGTGATTACGAATAGGGTTAAGGGATTAGGTATTAGGTATTAGGGAATTGAGTTGAGGGATTAGGTATAAGTTATTAAGGACTAGATATTAAAGATTAGGAATTATGGATTAGGTATTAAAGGATTAAGGGATTAAGAATAAGGATTATAGATTATAGATTTGGGAATAGAGATTAGAGATTAGGGATTAGAGATTAAGGGTTAATGATGAAGAAGCTGAAGGAGAAGAACAAGCAGAAGAAGTGAAAGAAGTAGAATAAGGAATAGATGAACAAAAAGTAGTAGTAGTTGTAGTAGTAGTAGAAGAATAATAATAAGTAATAGAAGAAAGAGTGTGAGAAGAAGAAGAAGAAAAATAAGTAATAGAAGTAGAAGATGGAGGGGAAGATTAAGAAGAAGAAGACGAAGAAATAGAAGAAAAGGAGGAAGAAAAAGAAGAAGAAGAGGAAGAAGAGAAGAGAAGAGAAGAAGAAGAAGAAGAAGAAGAAGAAGGGGAAGAAGAAGAAGAAGAGGAGGAAGAAGAAAAAAAGTAGCAGTAGTAGAAGAAGAAGTAGAATAAGAAGAAGAGGAAAAAAGAAGAACAAAAAGAAGTGATAGAAGTAGAAGATGGAAGACAAGACAAAGAAGCAGAAGAAGTGGAGGAAGAAGAAGAATAAGGTGATGATGATGATGATGAAGATGAAGATGAAGTAGAAAAAGAAGAATTAGAAGAAAAAGTAGTAGTAGTAGTAGTAATAATAAAAGAAGAAGAAGAAGAAGAAGGAGAAGAAGATGAAGCAGAAGAAGGAGAAGAAGAAGAAGAGGAAAAAGAAGAATTAGAAGAAGAAGAAGACGTAGAAGAAGAAGAGGAAGAAGAAGACGAAGAGGAAGAATAAGTAGAAGAAATAGAAGTACAAGAAGAAGAAGGAAGAAGAAGTGGAAGAAGAAGCAGAAAAAGAAGAAAGAGAAGAAGAAGTAGTAGTAGAAGTAGAAGAATAGACGAAGAAGAAGAAGGAGAAGAAAAAGTAGAAAAAGAAAAAGAAGAAGAATAAGAAGAAGAAGAAGAATAAGAAGATGAGGAAGAAGAAGAAGAAGAAGAAGAAGAAGAAGAAGAATATGAAGAAGAAGATGATGGTGAAGAAAAAGAAGAAGATGAAGAATTATAAGAAGATGACAATGGATTATAGAATAGGGAAGGTAGGCCTAGGCTATAGGTATTAGTTATTAGAGATTAGGGATTAAGGATTTGAGTGATAAGAATTTGGGATTAGAGGTTAAAGATTAGGGATTCGACATTACATAATAGTGATTAGGAATTATGAATTAAGGATTATTTGTTACACCTAATGTTTAACTAGAGATTAGGGATTAGGGAATAAAGAATAAGGATTAAGGATTAGGAAATATGGATTAAATGTTAAAGGATTAAGAATAAGGATTAGGATTAGGGATTAGGGATTTATGGTTAAGAATTATGATCTAAAGATTTGGGGTTAGACATTAAAAATTAGGGATTTAGCATAAGGGATTAAAGATTAGGTTGAGAGATTAAAGATTAAGGGATTAGGATTTAAAGATTAAGCATTAAGTATTAAGGAATAAAGATTAAGGATTAAAGATTAGGGATTAGGGAAGAAGAAGATGAAGAAGCTAAAGTAAAAGAAGTAGTAGGCATAGAAGTAGAAGAAAAAGAAGTATTATTAGTAATAGAAGA
>JAIUJO010000533.1:220000-227500 GCA_023846275.1 Vanilla planifolia
TGAAGAAGATGAAGAAGAACAGGAAGAGTAAAAAGAAGACAAGGAACAAGAAGAGAAATAAGTAGTAGTAGAAGAAGAAGAAGAAAAATAAAAAGAAAAAGAATTTGAAGAAGAAGATGAAGTAGAAGAAGAAGGAAGGAGAAGAAGACGAAGAAGAAGAACAAGATGAAGAACATTGATTATAGATTAGGGAGGGTAGGTTTAATGATTAAAGATTACTTATTAAGGATTAGGGATTAGGGTATTAGGGATTAGGGATTAAGGTATTAGGGATTAGGGATTGGAGATTAAGGATAAGGGATTTGAGATTAGAGATTAGGTATTAGTGATTAAGGATTATGAACTATGGATTTGGAATTAAGTATTAGTGTTTATAGCAAGAGTTTAGGGATTGGAGAATAAGATTAGGGATTAGGGATTATAGACTAATGATTAGTAATTGTGGATTAATGATTAAGGAATTAATAGTAAGGATTAAGGATAAGTGATTTAGGACCAAGTATTAGGGATCAGAGATTTTGGATTAGAGATTAATGATTAAGGATTAGAGATTCATGATAAAAGATTAAAGAGTAAGGATGAGAAATTAAATTTTAAAGGATTAGGTCGTAAATATTTAGGTTGAAGGATTAAAGATTTGAGATTAAGAGTTAGAGACTTGGGATTAAGGACTGGGGATTAAGGATAGAGATTAGGAAATGGGGTTAAGGATTAAGGAAAAGCAAAGAAGAAGAAGAAAAAGAAGAAGAACAAGAAGAAGTGAAAGAAGAAGTTGAAGAAGAAGAAAAAATAATAGTAGTAGAAGTAGTAGTTGTAGAAGAAGAATAATAATAAGAAATAGAAGAAGAAGAAGAAGGACAATAAGAAGAAGAAGGACAATAAGAAGAAGAAGAAGAAGAAGAAGAAGAAAAAGAAGAAGAGGTGGAAGAAGAAGAAGTAGATGAATAAGATGGAGGAGAAGATGAACAAGAAGAAGAAGAACGTAAAGCAGAAGAAGAAGAAGAAGAGGAAAAAAAAGAAGAAAAAGAGAAGAAGAAGATAATGATGATGATGCTGATGATGATGACAAAGAAGAAGAAGAGAAACCATAACAAGAAAAAGAAGAAGAAGAAGAAGATGATGATTATGAATATGAAGAAGAAGAAGAAGAAGACGAAGAAGAAGAAAAAGAAGAAGAAGAGGAGGAGGAACAAGAAGAAGAAGAAGAAGATGAAGATGAATAGGAAGAAGAAGAAGAAGAAGAAGAGGAAGATAGGGAAGGAGAGGAAGAAGTGGAAGAAGAAGAAGAATAAAAAGATATGGTGGAAGAAGTAGGAGAAATGGAACATGAAGAGGAGAAAGCAGGATAAGAAGTGCAAGAATAACAAAAGGAAGAAGAGGAAGAAGGGTAAGAAGAAGAAGAAGAAGAGGAACATAGGGAATGAGAGGAAGAAGTGGAAGAAGAAGAACAAGAAGATGTGGTGGAGGAAGAAGAAGAAAAGGAAGATGAAGAGGAAGAACAAGAGGAGGAAGAAGAATAAGAAGTGCAAGAAGAACAAAAGGAAGAAGAGAAAGAAGAAGAGGAAGAAGTATAGGAAGAAGAAGAAGAAGAAGAAGAAGGGGAAGAAGAAGAAGAAGAAGGAGATGTAAAAGGAGAAGAAGAAGAAGATGATGAAGAAGAAGAAGAAAAAGAGGAAGAAGAATAAGAAGAAGAAGAAGAGGAAGATGAAGAAGAATAAAAGAAGATGTAGAAGAAGAAAGTGAAGAGAAGAACAAGAAGAAAGAGAACAAGAGGAAGTGGAAGAAGAAGAGTAAAAAGAAGAAGCAGAAGAAGAAGAAGAAGAAGAAGAAGAAAAAGAAGAAGAGAAGAGAAATAGAAGAAGCATAAAAGAATAAGAAGAAGAAGGGTATAAAGAATAAGAAGAAGTAGAGAAGAAAAAAGATGAAGAAGAGCAGAAGAAGAAGAAGAAGAAGGAAGAGGACGAGAAAATGAAGAAGAATTAGATGAAGAAGAAGAAGAGGAAGAAGTAGAAGGAGAAGAACAAGGAAACGAAGAAGGGCAAGGAGAACAAGAAGAAGAAGAAGAGTAAGAACAAGAAGAAGAAGAAGAAGAAGGAGGAGAAGAAGAAGAAGAGGAGGAAGAATAAAAAGAAGTAGAAGAAGTAAGAGAAGAGAAGAAGAAGAATAAGTAGAAGCGGAAGAAGAAGAAGTGTAAAAAGAAGATGATGATGAAGAAGAAGAAGAAGAGGAGATGAGAAGAAGACGAGGAAGAAGAGTAAGAAGAAGAAGAAAAAGTAGAAGAAGCAGAAGAAGAAGAAGAAGAAGAAGAAGAGTAAAAAGAAGGAGGAGAAGAAGAAGAGAAGAAAAGAAGAAGTAGAGAAGAAGAAGAACAAGGAGGAGGAGGAGGAGGAGGAGGAGAAGAAGAAGAAGTTGGAGAAGAAGAGGAAGAGGAAGAAGAAGAAGAAAAAGATGAAGGAGAAGGAGAAGAAGGATGAGAAGAAGAAAAAGAGGAAGAAGAAGAAGAGGAAGGAGAAGAAGAAGAAGATGATGATGATGAAGAGGAAAAAGGGGACAAGAAAAAAGACAGAAAAAGAAGAAGAGGATGAAGAGGAAAAAGAAGTAGAAGAAGAATACAAAGAAGAGGAAGAAAAAGAAGAAAAAGGGAAGAAAAAGAAGAGAAAGAAGTGGAAGAAAAATAAGGAGAAGAGAATGAAGAAGAAGAAGAAGAAGAAGCGAAAGACGAAGAAGAGGATGGAGGGGAAAAAGAGGAATATAAAGAATAAGTAGAATGAGAAGAAGAAGAATTTTAAGAAGAAGATTAAGTACAAGAAAAAGATGATGATGACAAAGAAGATGTGGAAGAAGAAGAAGAAGAAGAATAAAAAGAAGAAGAATATGAAGAACAAAAAGAAGAAGGAGAAGAAGAATTAGAAGAAGAAGAAGAGGAGGAAGAGGAAGAAGAAGAAGAGGAAGACGAATTGGAAGAAGAAGAAGAAGAAGGTAAAGAAGACAAAGAAGAAAAAAAAAGAAGAGGAAGAAGAGGAAGAAGGAGAAGAAAAAGATGAGGAGAAGAGAACGAAGAGGAAGAAGGGGAAGAAGAAGAAGAGGAGTAAGAAGAAGTGCAAGAATAATAATAATAAGAAGAAGAGGAAGAAGAATTAGAAGAAGAAGAAAATGAAGAGGACGAAGAGGAAAAAGGGGAAGAAGAGTAAGAAGAAGAGGTAGTTCTAGAAAAGAAAAAGAAGAAGAATAAAAAGTTGAAGAAGAAAAAGAAGAAGAAGAAGAAGATAAAGAAAGGGAATAAGAAAAAGAATAAGAAGAATAAGAAGAGGAGGAGGAAGAAGAAGAAGAACAAAAAGAAGTAAAAGAAGAAGAGGAAGAAGCAAAAGAAAAATAAGGAGAAGAGGAGGAAGAAGAAAAAGAAGTGGAAGAAGAAAAAGACAATGGAAGGGAAAAAGAGGAATAAGAAGAAGAAGAAGAAGAAGAAGAAGAAGAAGAAGAAGAAGAAGAAGAATTTTAAGAAGAACATGAAGTAGAAGAAGAAGTAGTAGAAGGTAATGTAGAAGATGTGGAAGAAGTAGAAGAATAAAAAGAAGAAGAAGAAGAATTTAAAGACGAAGCAGAAGTAGAAGAAGAAGACGAAGAAGGAGAAAATGATGAAGTAGAAGAAGAAGAAGAAGAGGATTGAAAGGAATAAGAAGAAAAAGAGGAGGAGGAGGAATAAGAAGAAGATGATGAAGAAGAAGAGGAAGAGGAAGAAGATGAAAGAGAAGAAGAAGTAGAAGAAGAGGAAGAAAAAAGAAGAAGAAGAAGAAGAAAGAGAATTGGAAGACGAGCAGAAGAGGACGAATAAGAGGAAGAAGACGAGGAGCAAGATGAAGAAGTAGAGGAAGAAGAAGGGGAAGAAGAAGAAGAAGAAGAAGAAAAAGAAGAAGTAGAAGGGAAGTAGAAGAAAAGTAAGAAGAAGATGAAAAAGAAGAACAAGAAGAAAAAGAAGAAGAAGAAAGGATAGAAGAATAAGAGTAAGAAGTAGAAGAATAAGAAGAAGAAGAAGAAGAAGAGGAAGCAGTTGAAGAGGAAGAAAAAGAAAAAGAAGAGGAAGAAGAAGAAGAAGAAGAGGAATTAGAGGAAGAAGAAGAAGAAGAAAAAGAAGTAGAAGAAGATGAAGTAGTAGAAGAAGACGTAGAAGTAGAAGAAGAAGAAGAAGAAGAAGAAGAAGAAGAAGAAGAAGAAGAAGTATAAGTAGTTGGAAGAAGAAGAATAATAATAAGAATAAGACGAAGAAGCAGTAGTAGAAGAAGAAGAAGAAGAAGAAGAAGACGTAGAAGTAGTAGAAGAAGAAGAATAAGAAGAAGAAGAAGAAGTAGTAGTAGTAGTAGAAGAATAATAATAATAATAATAATAATAATAATAATAATAAGAAGAAGAAGCTGAAGAAGAAGAAGAAGAAGAGGAAATAGAAGAAGAAGAAGTAGTGGTAGAAGTAAAACAAGAAGAAGAAGAAGAAGAAGTATAAGTAGGAGGAGAAAAGTAGTAGAACAAGAAGAGGAAGAAGAAGAAGAAGAAGTAGAAGTCATCGAAGGATGAGAAGAAGGAGAAGAAAAAGAACTAAAAGAGGAAGGGGAAAAGAAGAAGAAGAAGAATGAGAAGAAGAGGATGAAGAAAAAGTGAAGAAGAAGAAGGAGAAGATGAAGAAGAAGAGGAAGGGGAAGAAGAATTAAAAGAAGTTAAAGAAGAAGAAGAAGAAATGTAAGAAAAAATAAGGAGAAGGGGGAGAAGAAGGAGAAGAAGAGCAAGAAGAGGACGAAGAAGAAAAAGAGGAATAAAGAAGAAGTAGAAGTAGAAGAAGAAGAGGTAGAATTTTAAGAAGAAAATGAGGTGGAAGAATAAGAAGTAGAAGATGAAGAATTGGATGAAGGAGAAGAGGCATAAAAAAGAAGAAGAAGAAAAAGAATAAAAGAAGAAAAAGCAAAAGAAATAGAAGAAGAGGAGGAAGAAGAAGACTAAGAAGAAGAAGAAGAAGAAGGAGAAGAAGAAGATGAGGCGAAGAGGACGAAGAGGAAGACAAAGATGTGGACCAAGAAGAAGAAGTAGAGGAAGAGGAAGAAGAAGAAGAACAAGAAAACGAAGAAGAAGAAGAAGGGGAAGAAGAAGAAGTGCAAGAAGAATTTGAAGAAGAAGAAGAATAAGATGAAGAAAATGAAGAAGAGAAGAAAAGAAGAAGAAAAATAGAAGAATAAGAAGAAGAAGAGTATAAATAATAAGAAGTAGAGAGGAAAGAAGAAGAAGAAGAGAAGAAGAAGAAGAAGAAGAAGAAGGAAGAGGAGGAGAAATGAAGATGTAGATGAAGAAGAAGAAGAGGAAGTAGAAGAAGTAGAAGGAGAAGAACAACGAAACGAAGAAGAAGAAGAAGAAGAAGAAGAAGAAGAAGAGTAAGAAGAAGAAAAAGAAGAAGAAGAAGAAGAAGGAGGAGGAGAAGAAGAAGAAGAGCAAGAATAAGAAGAAGTAGAAGAAGAAAGAGAAGAGAAGAAGAAGAAGTAGAAGGAGAGAAGAAGTAGAAGTGGAAGAAGAAGAAGAGTAAAAAGAAGATGATGAAGAAGAAGAAGAAGAAGAGATGAAAAAGAAGAAGAAGAAGAAGAGTAAAAAGAAGAAGATGTAGAGAAGAAGAAGAACAAGAAGGAGGAGGTGGAGGAGGAGGAGAAGAAGAAGAACAAGTTGGAGAGGAAGAGGAAGAGGAAGAACAAGAAGAAGATGATGAGGATGAAGAATAAGAAAAAAAAGAAGGAGAAGGACAAGAAGGACGAGAAGAAGAAAAAAAGGAAGAAGAAGAAGAGGAAGAAGGAGAAGAAGAAGAAGAAAAAGAGAAAGAAGAAGAAGAAGAAGATGATGATGATGATGATGTTGAGGAGGAAAAAAAGAAGATGAAAAAAGACAAAGAGAAAGAAGAAGAGGATGAAGAGGAAAAAGAAGAAGAAGAAGAAGAAGAAGAATGGAAAGAGGAGGAAGAAGAAGAAAAAAAAGGAAGCAAAAGAAGAGAAAGAAGTGGAAGAAAAGTAAGGAGAAGAGAAAGAAGAAGAAGAAGAAGAAGAAAAACTATAAGTAGAGAGGTGAACAAGTAGTAGAATAAGAAGAGGAAGAAAAAGAAGAAGTAGAAGTCAACGAAGGAAGAGAAGAAGGAGAAGAAAAAGAAGTAGAAGAAAAAGAACAAAAAGAGGAAGGGGGAAAAGAAGAAGAAGAAGAATGAGAAGAAGAGGTTGAAGAAAAAGTGAAGAAGAAGAAGGAGAAGAGTAAGAATAGGAAGGGAAGGAAGAAGAAGTAAAAGAAGTTGAAGAAGAAGAGGAAGAAATGGAAGAAAAATAAGGAGAAGAGGAAGAAGCAGAAAGAGAGGAAGAGGAAGAAGAGGAATAAGAAGAAGTAGAAGTAGAAGAAGAAGAAGAAGAATTTTAAGAAGAAGATGAGGTGGAAGAATAAGAAGTAGAAGATGAAGGAGATGTGGAAGAAGAAGAAGAGGAATAAAAAGAAGAAGAAGAAGAGGAAGAAGAAGAAGAAGAGGAAGAAGGAGAAGGAGAAGAAGAAGAAGAAGAGGAAGGAGAATGAGAAGAAGATGAATAGAAAGAAGAAGAAGAAGAAGAAGAAGAAAATGATGATGATGATGAAGAGGAAAAAAAAGAAGAAGAAAAAAAGACAAAGAAAAGAAGAAGAGGATGAAGAGGAAAAAGAAGAAAAAGAAGAAGAAGAAGAAGAAGAAGAATACAAAGAGGATGAAGAAGAAGAAGAAAAAAAGGAAGCAAAAGAAGAGAAAGATGTGGTAGAAAAATAAAGAGAAGAGAAAGAAGAAGAAGAAGAAGAAGAAGATGAAGAAGAAGAAGAAGAAGAAGAGGATGGGGAAGAATAAGATGGAGGGGGAAAAAAGGAATATAAAGATTAAGCACAATGAGAAGAAGAAGAATTTTAAGAAGAAGATCAAGTAGTAGAAGAGAAGAATAATAATAAAAAAAAACAAGAATAAGAAGAACAAAAAGAAGAAGGAGAAGAAATAGAAGAAGAAGAAGAGGAGGAGGAAGGGGAAGAAGAAGAAGAACAAGAAGAAGAAGAATTGGAAGAAGAAGAAGAAGATGATGATAAAGAAGACAAAGAAGAACAAAAAGAAGAGGAAGAAGAAAATAAGGAGCAAGAAGACGAAGAAGAGGAAGGAGGTGAAGAACAATAAGAGGAAGAAGAAGAGCAAGAATAATAAGCAAAAGAAGTAGAGGTAGAAGAATTAGAGGAAGAAGAAGATGAAAAGGAAGAAGAGGAACAAGAGGAACAAGAAGTAGTGTTAGAAAAAGAAAAAGAAGAAGAATATAAAGAAGAAGAAGAAGAAGAAGAAGAAGAAGAAGAAGAAGAATGGGAATAAGAAAAAGAACAAAAAGAATAAGAAGAGGAAGAGGAAGAAGATGAAGAAGAAAAGATGTAGAAGAAGAAGAGGAAGAAGCAAAAGAAAAATAAGGAGAAGGGCAAGAAGAAGAAGAAGACTAAGAA
>JAIUJO010000533.1:232500-260000 GCA_023846275.1 Vanilla planifolia
AACAAAGTAAACAAAGAAGAAGATGAGGAAGAAAAGAAAGAGAAGAGGAAGAATAAGAAGAGGAAGAATAAGAAAAGGAAGATGAGGAAGAAGAAGAAGAAAAAGTTGAGGGAGAAGAATAATAAGACGAAGAAGAAGAAGAAGAAAATGAAGTGGAACAAGAAGTGGAAGAAGAAGAAGAAGAAGTGGAAGAAGAAGAGGAAGAAGAAAAAGAAGAGGAACAAGAAGAAGAAGTAAGAAGAAGAAGAAGCAGAGAAGGAAAAAGAAGAAGAAAAAGACGACAAAGAAGTGGAAAAAGAGAGGAAGTAGAATACGAAGAAGAAGAAGTAGAGGATGAAGAAGAAGAAAAGGAAGAAGAGGAATATGATGATGAAGATGTAGAACAAGAACAAGAAGAGGAAAAGAAGAAGAAGAAAGAAGTAGAAGAAGAGGAAGAGGAAGAAGATGACGTAGAGGAAGAAGAGTAAAAAGAAGTAGATGAAGAAGAAGGAGAAGAAGAAGAAGAAGAAGAATTTGATGAAGATGATGAAGTAGAAGAAGGAGAAGAAGTAGGAGAAGAAGCTGAAGAAGAAGAACATGAAGAAGAAGATGGATTCTCTGATTCAAAATATGCCAAAGGCTATAAAACAAACCTCATTATGGAGACTCAAAAACAAATCTGTCAGCAACAGCTTATGCAAAGGATTGGGCAGGTGCATACCCTCATCCCACACAAAATCAAAAACACATGCAGCTTTGTAAACCCAATCAGCAGGGGCATTGCTCTCCCTAAAGACATGTGAGAACTGCAAAGCCATCATACTTTTTGCACAATGAAAGGCATCCAAATACAAACCTCCCACCATAGGATAGCAAACTAAGTGCGTGACCTTGTGTAAAGCAATGGTAGAGCCAGATTGGATCCCAATAGCACGATATCTCTAAAGCTTGGTGATGATCAGTACAATTGATTCCAAGACTGCCCAAACCTCCAAAGCATCGCAAGCCTAGGAATGAAGTCTCCTGCTGACAATGTAGATAGGACACCCAAAATGATCCCAAGCAACAATGCCACAGCAGCCTCTTCACCATTCCCAACTACGTCATAGTTTAACATGATCCATCCCATTAGGGGGGATGCCAAGTAAGGGCTACAAAGGACCCCATAGGGTGAAGCTTCCCACTGGACATAGATGGATGAGAAATGGGAGTCTTCGTTGTTGCGGCATTTTCCAACTTGATCTTCTTAATTAGGATATCATTGCTGAGGGTGGCCTCGTTATGCTTCTTGAGGTTTCTATTCTCCCACATGTAATACATAGTGGTAGCAACATAGGCAAGTGACACGCTAAATTCCTGCTCGCCATGCCAGGTAGCTCGGCGTGGGACAAGAAACTCACTAGGGAAATCAAAGAAGTGTCTGACACAGCTTATCCTCCGCAACATTGAAACTCCACAGTAAAAGAGAAACCTTGACCATAAGCAAAGAGGTAGCCCATCTCATAAAAAAGCCCAAGTCCCACATCCTGAAAGCCAAGGTGCAATCCTTCATAGACTTCGACCAAAAGGCCTCCATATTAATATACATTTAGCAGGTGGTCGATTACAAGAGAACGTACATTCTTGAAGACAATTGGCTGGGTTTCCTTCCTTCTAGATTAGGGCAGGTGGGCTTAGGGATTAGGGATCTATTGTTAGGCATTGGGGATTAAAGATTAGGGAAGTACAAATTAGGGATTAGAGATTAGGATTAGGGATTAGGGATTAGAGATTAGGTATTATAGATTAGGAATTAGGGATTACGAATTAAGGATTAATGATTACAACTAGGGTCGAGGGATTAGGGGTTAGGGATTAGGAATTAGGGAATTGAGATTAGGGATTAAGGACTAGAGATTAAAGATTAGGAATTATGGATTAGGTATTAAAGGATTAAGTGATTAATAATAAGGATTATAGATTATAAATTTGGGAATAGAGGTTGGACATTAGGGATTAGAGATTAAGCATTAGGGATGAAGAAGAAGAAGAAGAAGCAAAAGAAGTGAAAGTAGTAGAATAAGAAATAAATGAAGAAAAAGTAATAGTAGTAGTAGTAGTAGTAGTAGTAGTAGTAGTAGTAGAAGAAGAAGTAGTAGTAGTAGAAGAAGAAGAAAGACAAAAAGAAGAAGAAGAAGAAGAAGAAGAAAAAGAATTACTAGAAGTAAAAGATAGAGGGGAAGATTAAGAAGAAGAAGAAGACAAAGAAGAAGAAAAAGGCAAAGAAGAATAAGAAGAGGAAGAAGAAGAGAAGAAGAAGATAAAGACGAAGAAGAAGAAGAAGAAGAAGAAGAAGAAGAAGAAGAAGTGGAAGAGGACGAAGAAGGAGAAGAAGGACAAGAAGAGGAAGAAGAAGATCAAGAAGAAGAAGAAAAAAAAGTAGTATTAGTAGTAGTAGAAGAAGAAGGAGAATAAGAAGAAAAAGAAGAAGAAGAAGAATAAGAAGAACAACAAGAAAAAGAAGTGGTTGAAGTAGATGATGGAGGACAAGGCAAAGAAGAAGAAGAGGAAGAAGAAGAAGAAGAAGAGGTGGAATAAGAAGAATTAGAGGAAGGGGATGATGAAGAAGAAGAAGAAAAGAAGAAGAGGAAGAAGAAGAAGGAGATGAAAAAGATGAGGAGAAGAGCACGAAGAGGAAGTAGAAGATGAGGAGCAAGAAGAAAAATAAGAAGAAGAAGGGGAAGAAGAAGAAGAAGAGCAAGAAGAAGATCAGGAATAAGAATAAGAAGAAGAAGAAGAGGAACAAGAACGAATAGAAGAAGAAGAAGAAGAGGAAGAAGGTGAACAAGACGAAGAAGAATAAGTAGTAGAAAATTAAGAAGTAGAAGAAGAAAATGAAGAAGAAGAAGAAGAAGAGGAAGAATAAGAAGAAGTAGAAGAAGAAAAAGAAGAAGAAGAAGAAGTGGAATCATAAAAAAAGAAAAAGAATAAGAAGTTGAAGAAGAGGAAGAGGAAGAAGAAGTGGAAGATAAGCAAGAAGAGGAAGAAGACGAAAAAAAGATGAGGAGGAAGAAGAAGAAGAATGAGAAGAAGAAGAGGAAGAAGAAGAGGAGGAAGAAGAGGAAGAATAAGAAGAAGAAGTAGAAGAGCAAGAAGTGGAGGAGGAGGAACTAGAGGAAGTAAAAGAATAGCAAGATGAATAATAAGAAGAGGAAGAAGAAGAAGAAGAAGAAGAAGAAGAAGAAGAAGAAGAGCAAAAAGAAGTCGTAGAAGAAGAAGAAGAATTAGAAGAAGAAGTTGAAGGAGAAGGAGAAGAAGAAGAAGAAGAAGAAGAAGAATTAGAAGAAGAAAGAAAAGAGAAAAAGAAGAAGAAAAATGAGAAGAAGAAGAAGTGGAAGAAGAAGTGTAAGAGGAAGAAGAAGAAGAAGAAGAAGAAGAGAAGAAGAAAAGTATAGTAAGAAGAAGAAGTAGAAGAATTAGGAGGAGAAGGAGGACGAGCAGAAGAAGAAGAAGAAGAACAAGAGCAAGAAGGAGAAGAAGATGTTGATGAAGAAGAAGAAGAAGAAGAAGAAGAAGGAGAAGAAGGAGAAGAAGAAGAAGAAAAAGAAGAAGAAAAAGAAGAAGGAGAGGAAGAGGAAGATGATGAAGAAGAAGAAGGCAAAGAAATAGTGGAAGAAGAAGAAGAAGAAGAATAAGAAAAGGAAGATGGAGAAGAAGAAGAAAAATAAGAAAAGGAAGAAGAAGAAGAAGAAGAGGAATAGGAAGATGAAGAAGAAGAAGTGAAAGAAGAAGAAGTAGTTAAAGAAGAAGGAGAAGAAAAGTGGAAGAAGAAGAGGAAGAAGAAGAGGAAGAGGAAGAATAAGAAGAGGAGGAAGAAGAAGAAGAGGAACAACAAGAAGAGCAAGAAGAAGAAGAATTCAAAGAAGAAGGAGAAGAAGAATAATAAGAGGAATAAGAAGAAGTAGAAGAAGAAGAAAAAGGAATAGAAAAAGAAAAGGAAGAGGAAGAAGATGAAGAAAAAAATAAGAAGTAGAAGAAGAACAAGTTGAAGAAGAAGAAGAAGAAGATGATGATGATGAAGAAGAAGAGGAAGAAGGAGAACAAGTAGAAGAATAAGAGGAAGTAGAAGAAGAACAAGATGTAAAAAAGATAGGGAAAGAGAAGAAGAATAGGTCAGAGAAGAAGAACAGGAGGATGAAGAAGAAGAAGTAGAAAAGAAAAAGAAGAAGTGGAAGAAGAAGAAGAGGAAGATGGAAAAGAAGAAGAAGAGGAAGAATAAGAAGAAGAAGAAGGAGAGGAAGAAGAAGAAGAAGAAGAAGAAGAAGAAGAAGTAGAGATAAAAGGGGAGGAAGAAGAAAAAGATGATAAAGAAAAAGAGAAACAAGAAGAATAATAAGAAGAAGAAGAATAAGAAGAAGAGGAAGAATAATAATAAGAAGAAGAAGGGGAAGAAGAAGAAGAAGAGGAAGAAGAGGAAGAAGAAGTTCATGAATAAGAAGAAGAAGAAGAAGAAGAGGAAGAAGAACGAATGGAAGAAGAAGAAGAAGAAGAAGAAGAGGAACAAGACGAAGAAAAATAAGTAGTAGAAAATTAAGAAGTGGAAGAAGAAAAAGAAGAAGAAGAGGTGGAATAATAAAAAAAGAAGAAGAATAAGAAGTGGAAGAAGAAAAAGAAGAAAAAGAAGTGGAAGATAAGCTAAAAGAGGAAGAAGATAAACAAGAAGATGAGGAGGAAGAAGAAGAAGAATGGGAAGTAGAAGAGGAAAAAGAAGAAGAGGAAGAAGAGGAAGAATATGAAGAAGAAGAAGAAAAGCAAGAGGTTGAAGAGGAAGAAGAGAAAGAAGGGGTAAAACTAGAGGAAGCAAAAGAATAGCAAGATGAATAAGAAGAAGAGGAAGATGATGATGAAGAAGAAGAAGAGCAAGAAGAAGTGGTAGAAGAAGAAGAAGAAGAAGAATTAGAAGAAGAAGAAGAAGAAGGAGAAGTAGAAGAAGAAGAAGAAAAGGAAAAAGAAGAACTAGAACAAAAAGAATAAGAAGAAGAAGAAGGAGAAGTAGAAGAAGAAGAAGAAGAAGAAGAAGAAGAAGAGGAAAGACAAGAGAAAAAGAAGAAAAATGAGAAGAACAAGAAGAAGTTGAAGAAGAAGAAATTTAAGATGAAGAAGAAGAAAAGAATAGTAAGAAGAAGAAGTAGAAGAATTAGGAGGAGGAGAAGAAGAAGAAGAAGAAGAAGGAGAAGAAGATGTTGTTGTTGAAGAAGAAGAAGAAGAAGAAAAAGAAGAAGGAGAGGAAGCGGAAGATGATGAAGAAGAAGAAGCCAAAGAAAAAGAAGTAGAAGAAGAAGAAGAAGATGTGGAAGATGAAGAAGAAAAAGAAGAAGAACAAGAAGAAGAGAAAAACAAGAAGAAGAAGAAGAAGAAGAAATAGAAAAAGAAAAAGAAGAAAAAGAAGAAATAGAAGAGGTAGATGAATAAAGAAGAAAGAGAAGAAGAAGAAAAAGAAGACAAATAAGAGGAGGAAAAAGAAGAATAGGAAGAAGAAGAAGAAGACGTAGAAGAAGAAGAAGAGGAGGAAGAAGAAGAAGAAGAAGAAGAAGAGGAAGATAAAGAAGATGGAGAAGAAGAAGAAGAAGAAGAGGAAGAAGAAGAAGAAGAAGAAGTAGAAGAAGAAGAGGAAGAAGAAGAAGAAGTGGAAGAAGAAGAAGAAGAAGAAGAAGAGGAAGAAGAAGAAGAAAAAGAAGAGGAAGTGTAAGGTGACGAAGAAAAGGAAGAAGAAGATAAAGGTGATGAGGTAGAAGTAGAAGATGAGGAAGAGGAAGAAGGAAAATGAGAAGTAAAAGAAGAAGAAGAAGAATAGACTGATTAGGGATTAGGATTGGGAAGGGTGAGATTAGGGATTAAACATTAAAGAAAAGGATTAAGGATTCAAGATTGAAAATTTAGGATTAGAGATTATTGATTTGAAATTAAAGATTAGGATTTAGGGTTTAAGGATTAAGGAGTAGGGATAAGGGAATAAAGAATCGTTATAAATATTAGGGATTAGGGAATACAAATTAGGGATAAAGTATTAGGGATTAGGAATGGATTGATGATTAGAGAAGAAAAAGAGGAAGAAGAAGATGTAGAAGAAGAAGATGATGATGATGATGATGTTGAAGGAGAAGAAGAAGAAGAGTAAGAATAAGAAGAAGAAGAAGAAGAAGAAGAAGAAGAGAAAAAAAGGAGAAGTGGATGAAGAAGAAGAGGAAGAAGAGAAAGAAGTAGAAGAAGAAGATGAAGCAGAAGAAGAAGGAGAGGAAAAGCAGAGGAAAAAGTAGTAGTAAAAGAAGAAGTAGTAAAAGAAGAAGAAGAAGAAGAAATGAAAGAAGAAGAAGAAATGGTAGAAGAAAAGAAAGAAGGAGAAGAGTAAGAAGGAGAAGAGCAAGACGGATTAGTGATTAAGAATTAGGAATTAAGGATTAGAGATTAAGGATTGGAGATTAAGTACTAAAGATTAAAGATTTAGAATTAAAGATTAAAGATTATGGGTGGAATAGATATAAGGGATTAAGGAAGGATGGATAAGACATTATAGATTTAAGGATGAGAGATTAAGGAGGGAGGGAATTATGGGTAAGGATTAAGGAATAAAGAATAACAATTCTAAAGAACAAGAATAATAAGAAGATGATGAGGAAGAAGAAGAAGATAAAGAAGAAGTAGAAGAAGAAGAAGAGAAAGAATAGAAAGAAGAAGAAGACAAAGAAGAAGAAGAAGCAGAAAAGGAAGAAAAAGAAAAATAATAATGATAATAATAAAAATAATAATAAGAGGAAGACACAAAAGAAGAGGGGGAAGAAGAAGAAGAAAATGAGGAAGAAGAAGAAGAAGTGGAAGAAGACGTAGAAGAAGAAGAAGAAGAAGAAGATGTAGAAGAAGAATTAGAAGAAGGAGATGGAGAAGATTAAGAAGAAGAAGAAAAAGGAGAAGGTCAACAAGTTGAAGAAGAAGAAGAAGAAGATGAAGAAGTGGAAGATGAAGAGTAAGAAGAAGAACAAGAACAAGAAGAACAAAAAGTGGAAGATGGTAAAGAAAAAGAAGAATAACAAGAAGAGGAGAAGAAGAAAAAGAAGAAGAAGAAGAAGAAGAAGGAGAAGAAGAAGAAAAAGAAGAGGAAATAGAAGAAGAAGGAGAAGGAGAAGAAGAAGAAGAAAGAGAAGAAGAAGAAAAAGAAGAAGAAGAAGAAATAGATAAGGAAGAAGATTAAAAAGAAGTAGTAGAAGAAGAAGAAGAGGAAAAAGAAGAAAAGAAAGAAGAAGAAGACATAGAAGAAGAAGAGGAGGACGAGGAAGAAGAAGAAGAAGAAGAAGAAGAAGGAGAAGAAGAAGAGGAAAAAGAACAAGAAGAAAAAGAAGAAGAAGAAAACATAGAAAAAGAAGAAGAAGAAGAAGAAGAAGAAGAGGAAGATGAGGAAGAAGAAAAAGAAAAAGAAGATAGAGATAAGGAAGGGGAACAAGGAGAGGAAGAAGAAGAAGAATATGATCATAAAGAAGAAGTAGAAGAAGAAGATGAATTGATAGATTATGGATTAAGGATCAAGAATTAGGGATTAGATTTTAGGGATTAAGAATTATGGAATGAAGTATTAGGGATTGTGTGTAAGGGAATACAAATTAAAGATAAGGGAAGGAGGGATTAAATATTAATGATTAGGCATTTGAGAGTTTATTATTAAGGAATATTTGTTAAAGATTAAGGAGTAAGGATTGGGGAGATAGTATTAGGGATTAGGGATTAGAGATTATGGATTAAGGATTAGGGATAGGGATTAAGGATGAAGAGATTAATGATTAAGGATTAGAGGTTAGCAATTAAAAAATAAGAGATTAATTATTAAGGATTCGAGATTAAAGGTATAGGATTTAGGATTAAGGATTAGGGATTTGAGAATAAAAATAAGGGATTATGAATTAGAAATTAGAGATTAGAGAAGGAAGATTTAGGGTTTAAGATTATGGATTAGAGATTGAGTGAATAGAATTGTCATTAGAGATTAAAGATTAGGGATTAAGAATTAGGAATTAGGATTAAGGATTAGAGATTAGGTAATACATATTTTGGATAAAGATTATGGATTAGGGATTATAGATTAAGCTTTAATGATTAGAGTTTAGAGATTATAGATTATGGACTAGAGATTAAAGATTAAAGATTAGGGATTAAAGATTAGGAATGGGTTACTGATTAGGGATAAAGGATTAGAGATTAGGGAGTAGGGACAAGGAAGAAGGAGAAGGAGAAGAATAAGAAGAAGAAGGAGAACGTGTTGAATTAGAAGTAGAAGAAGAAGAAGAAGAGAAAGATAAAGAGAAAGAAGAAGAAGAAGAAGAAGAAGAAGATGAAGAAGAAAAAGAAGAAGAAGAAGAAGATGAGAAGAAGAAAATGAAGAACAAGAAGAAGAAGAAGAAATAACAGAATAAGAGTAGCAATAAGAAGAAGGAGAAGGAGAAGGAGAAGAAGAAGAAGAAGAAGAAGAAGAAAAAGACATAGAAGAGGAAGAACAACAAGAATAAGAAGAAGAAGAAGAAGAAGAAAAATAACTAAAGAAAAAAATAGATGAAGAAGAAGAGGAAGAAGAAGAAAAATAGCAGAAGAAGAAGAAGAAAAAGAAGAAGAAGAAGAAGAAGAAGAAGAAGAGGAAAAAAAAGAAGAGGATGGAGAGGAAGATATAGAAGAAGAGGAAGATGAAGAAGAAGAGAAAAAAAGAGAAGAAGAAGAAGTAAAAGAAGAAGAAGAAGAAGAAGAAGAGGAAGAAGAAGAGAAAGAGGAAGAAGAAAAAGAAGGAGAAGATGAGGAACAAGGGGAAGATGAAGAAGACGAAGATGAGGAAGAAGAAGAAGAGGAAGAGGAAGAAGAAGAAGAAGAAGAAAAAGAGGAAAAGGAAGAAGAAGAAGAAGAAGAAGAAGAGATGAATAAGGGATTAGGGATTAATAATTAGAGATTAAGGTCTAAATAATGAAGGATTAGGGATTATGTTTCAAGGAGTTAGGATTAAAGATTAGAGAGTAAAGGATTAGGTATTATAGATTAGGGATGTAGGAGTTAACAATTAAAGATTATGGTTTATGGATTAGGGATTACGGATTAAGGAGTAGGAATTAGGAAATAAGGAATAGGGAATTGGGATTAGGGATTAAGGATTACGGTTTAAGAATTAAGGATGAAGGAATTAATGATTAGGAATTAGAGATTCGGGGTTATGAATTAAGGAATTTATTACTAAGTATTAGGGATTCAAGACTAGAGTTTAAGAATGTATTATTCAAGATTAGACATTAGAGATTATGGATTTAAGATTAGAGAATGAGGATTAGCCTTAGAGATTAGGGAATTAAGGATTAGGGATTAGGGATTAGGGATTAGGGATTAGAGATTAGAGATTAGAGATTAAGGATTATGTATTATAGATTTAGGATTAAGGATTAAGTATTAGGGATTCAAGTTTAATGATTAGAGATTTAGGCTTACAAGTTGAGGATTAACTATTAAGGTTTGGAGATTAGGGATGGATTAGTGATTAGGAATTATAGATTAGGGATTAGGGATTAAGGAATAGGTGGAAGGAAGAATGAAGAAGAAAGATAGCAGAATGAAGAAGGAAGAAAGAAGAAGGAGAGGAGGATGAAGAAGAAGAGGAAAAAGTAAAATAAGAAGAAGTGGAAGAAGAAGAGGAAGAATAAAGACAAAAGAAGGAAGAAGGAAGAAGGAAAAAAGAAGGAAGGAGAAAGGAAGAAGGAAGAAGAAAGAAGAAAGAACAAAGAAGAATAAAGAATAAGGAAAGAAGAAGAAGGAAGAAAGAAGAAGAAGAACAAGGAGAAGGAAAAGGAGAAGGAGGCGGAGGAGGAGAAGGAGACGTAGGAGAAGGAGATCGAGAAGACGAAGAAAAAGGAGTAAGAGGAGGATAACAAGAAGGAGAAGAAGAAGGAGAATGACAAAGGCAAGAAGGAGAAGAAGAAGAAGAAGAAGAAGAAGGAGAAGAAGAAGAAGAAGAAGAAGTAGAGGAAGAAGAAGAAGAAGAGGAAGAAATAGAAGAAGAAGAAGTAGTAGAAGAAGAAGATGAAGAAGAAGAAGAAGTAGAAGAGGAGGAAGAAGGATTGGAATAAGAAGAATAAGAAAAGAAGAAGAAGAAGAAGAAGAAGAAGAAGAAGAAAAGGAAGAAGAGGAGGAAGAAGAAGAACAACAACAAGAAGAAAAAGAAGAGGAAGAAGAAGAAGATGAAGAAAATGTCGATGAAGAAGAAGAAGAAGAGCAAAAAAAAGAAGAAGAAGAGGAAGATGAAGAAGATGATGATGAAGAAGAAGAAGAAGAGGATAAAGACAAAGAAGAAGAAGAGGAAGATGAGGAAGAAAAGGAAGAAGAAGTAGACAAAGAAGAGGAGGAAGTAGTGGAGGAAGAAGAAGAAGAAGAAAAAGAGAATAAAGTAATAAAAGAAGAGCATGGAGAGATGGATTAAGGATTAGGCATCTAAGGTTAAGGATTATTGATTAGGGATTAATGAATGAAGGATTAGGAATTAAATATCAGAGAATGTATGTCAAAGATTAAGGAGAGAGGGATTTAGTGTTAGAGATTTAGTAGTTAGTAATTATGGTTTAAGGACTAGGGATTATAGAGTTAGTATTAGGGATGAAGGATTAGGGATTATGGATTAAGGATTAGGGATGAAAGGTTTAATGATTATGGATTAGAGATTAAGGATGTAAAATTAATGGATTAATTATCAGGATTGGGGCTTAAAGATTAAGAATTTAAGATTTAGGATTAGAGAATAAGGATTAGAGAGTAGGAATTAGGGATTAGGGATTATGGATTAGAGATTAGGGATACAGGATTTAGGATTAGAGACTAGAGATTAAGGATCGAAGATTAAGGGATGAAGATTAACATTAGAGATTAAGAATTAAAGATTAGAGATTAGAGATTGGGGATAGGTTTTCTGGATTATAGTTAGAGATTAGGGATTAAGTATTAGGTTTAGAATTTAAGGGTTAGAGATTAGAGATTAGAGGTTAGGGATTAAAGATTAAGGATTGGAGAGTAGGGATTAGCGATTAAAGATTAGAAATTAAGGATTAAGGATTAAAGATTAGGGATTAGAAGTTAGAGATTAAGGATTATGGATTAAGGGTTATAGGTTAGGGATTAGGAATTAAGGATTAGGGATGATGGATAAGGTATTAGAGATTAGGGATTTATAATTAGGGATTATGGATTAAGGATGTATTAGAGATTAGAGATTAAGGAGGGATGGATAAGGCATTATAGATTTAGCAATGAGTGATAAAGGAGGGAGGGATTGAGGGGTATGGACTAGGGAGTAAAGCTAAATGATTACGAAGAAGGAGGAGAAAAAGAAGATGAAGAGGAAGAAGAAGAAGAAGAAGAAGAAAAAAGTAGATAAAGAAGAAGAGGAAAAGGAAGAAAAAGAATAATAAGAAGAAGAAGACGAAGCAAAAGAAGAAGAAGAAGAAGAAGAAGAAGAAGAAGAGGAAGAAGAAGAAGAAGAAGAAGAGGAAGATGAGGAAGAAGAGGAAGAAAAGGAAGAAGAAGAAGAAGAAGAAAATAAGGAAGAAGAATAAAATGAAGAAGACGTAGAAGAAGAAGAGAAAGAAGAAGTAGAAGATGAAGAAGAGGAAGAAGAAGAGGAAGAAGAAGAAAAACAAGGAGAGTAAGAAGAGGAAGAGGAAGAAGAACAAGAGAGAGAAGGAGAAGAGTAAGAAGAAGAAGAAGAAGAAGGTGAGGAAGTTGATTAAGAAGAAGAAGTGAAGAAGAAAAGCAAGAAGAACAGGAAGAAGAAAAGAAGAAAAAGATGAAAAAGAAGAAGGAGAAGAAGTAGTAAAAGAAGAAGAAATAGAAAAAGAAAAGGAATAAGAAGAAGTAGAAGTAGAAAGAGAAGAAGAAGAAGAAGAAATAGAAGAGGAAGAAGAATAAAAAGAAGAAGGAGATGAAGAAGAAGAAGAAGAAGAAGTAGGAGAAGAGGAAAAAGAAGAAGAGGAAGAAGTTGAAGATGTAGAAGAAGAAGAAGAAGGAGAAGAAGATGAAGAAGAGGAAAAGAAATAAGAAGAAAAAGAAGAAGAAGAAGAAGAAGAAGAAGAAGAAGAAGAAAAGAAAGATGAGGAAGAAGAGGAAGAAGAGCAAGACATTGATATGGAAGAAGAAGAAAATAATAACAAAAAGAAGAAGAGGAAGAAGACAAAGATAAAGAAGTATAAGAAGAAGTGGAAGAACTGATAGATTAGAGATTAGGGATCAAGGGTTAGGGCTTAGTTTTTAAGGATTAAGAATTAAGGAATGAAGGATTAAAGATTATGTATAAGGGAATACAGATTAAAGTTAGGGAGGGAGGGATTAAGAATTAATGATTAGGGATTTGTTTGCTAATAATTATGGATTAGGGTAAAAGTAATAGAGATTAAAGATTAGTGATGGATTAGTGATTAGAGATTAAGGATTAACGAATAGGGATTAGGTATTAGGTATTAGGGGGAAGGAAGAAGGCAGAAGAAAGAACAAAGAAGGAAGAAAGTAGAAGAAGAAGAGGAAGTAGAAGAGGAAAAAGAATAAGAAGGAGAAGAAAAGGAAGAGGAAGAATAAAGAAGAAGAAAGAAGGAAGAAAGAAGAAGGAAGAAGGAACAAGGAAGAAGGAATGAGGAAGGAAGAAGGAAGAAAAATGAAGAAAAATGAAAGAAGATACAAGAAAAGAGAAAAAAGAAAAAAGAAAGAAAGAAGAAAGGAGAAAGAAGAAAGAAGAAAGAAGAAAGAAGAAAGAAGGAAGAAGAAGGAGAAGAAGAAGGTGAACGAGAAGGAGAAGGAGGATGAGAAAGAGAAGGAGAAGGAGAAGGAGAAGGAGATGGAGATGGAGAAAGAGAATAAGAAGGGGAAGGAGTAGGAGATAGAGAAAGAGAAGGAAAAGGAGAAAGACAAAGAGAAGGAGAGGAAGAAGAAGAAGAAGAAGAAGATGAAGAAGAAGAAAAAGTGGAAGAAGAAGAAGAAGAAGAAGCAGAAGGAGAAGAAGAAGTAGAAGAAGAAGAGGAAGATGATGAAGATGTAGAAGAAGAAGGAGGAGAAGAAGAAGAAGAGGAAAAGAAACAAGAACAAAAAGAAGAAGAAGAAGAAGAAGAAGAAAAGAAAGATGAGGAAGAAGAGGAAGAAGAGGAAGACATTGATGAGGAAGAAGAAGAAAATAATAACAAGAAGAAGAAGAGGAAGAAGACAAAGATAAAGAAGTATAAGAAGAAGTGGAAGAATTGATAGATTAGAGATTAGGGATCAGGGGTTAGGGCTTAGTGTTTAAGGATTAGGAATTAAGGAATGAAGGAATAAAGATTATGTATAAGGGAATACAGATTAAACTTAGGAAGAGAGGGATTAAGAATTAATGATTAGGGATTTGTTTGCTAACAATTATGGATTAGGATAAAAGTAATAGAGATTAAAGATTAGAGATTAGGGCTTATTGATTAATGATTAGAGATTAAGGATTAGAGATTAATGATTAGGGATTAAAGATTAAAGATTAAGAAATAATAGATTAGTTGTTAAGGATTCAAAATTAGAGACTAGGGATGTTGGATTCAGAATTAGAGGTTAAGGGAATAGGATTAGCAATAGAGATTAAAGATTTGGGATTAAAAATTAAGGATTAGTGATTAGGGATTTGGAATTAAGGATTAGGCATTAGAGACTAGGGATAGGGATTATGGATTAGATATTTGTGATTAAGTATTAAGATTTGAGTTTAGGGATTAGAGATTCGACATTGGAGGTTAAAGATTAAAGATTGGGGATGGATTACTAATTACGGATTAAGGATTAAGGATAAGGGATTAGGAAGAAGGAAGAAGGAGAAGGAGAAGAGTAAGAAAAAGAAGAAGTTGAAGTAGTAGAAGAAAAAGAAAAAAAAGAAGAAGAGGAAGATAAAGTGGAAAGAGAAGAAGAAGAAGGTCATGAAAAAGAAGAAGAAGAAGAAAAGAAGAAAAAGTAGAAGAATTTAAGATTAAAGATTAAAGATTAGGCATTTGAGATTCAAGATTAAGAATTAAGGGATTTATTATTAAGGATTAGGGATTAGAGATTAGAGATTAGGGATGCAGAATTTTAGATTAAAGATTAGAGATTAGGGATTAGAGGTTGAGGATTAGGATTAGTATTAGAGATAGGGATTAAAAAATTAGAGATTAGGGACTAGTGATTAAGGATTAGGGATTAGAGATTAGAGATTAGAGATTAAGGATTATGGATTATGAATTAAGGATTAGGGATTAGGTTTTAGGGATTATGTATTAGGGATTAGAGTCTAACAATTAGAGATTAGTATTAGTGGTAAGGATTAAATATTAAGGATTAGAGATTAGGGTTGGATTAGTGATTAAAGATTATAGAATAGAGATTAGGAATTAAAGATTAAAGAAAAGGAAGAAGGAAGAAGTAAGAAAGAAGAATGAAGAAAGAAGAAGCAGAAGACTAACAAGAAGAGGAAAAAGAACAATAAGACAAGGAAGAATAAAGATGAAGGAAGAAGAAAGAAGGAAGAAGGAAGAAGGAAAGAAGAAGGAAGGAGGGGGGAAGGAGGAATGAAGAAGAAAGAAGAATGAGGAGAGAAGGAAGAAGAAAGAAGAATAAGGAAAGAAGAAAGAAGAAACAAGGAAGAGTGAAGAAGAAGATGAAGAAGAAGAAGGAGAAGGATAAGAAGGAGAAGGAGGAGGAGAAAGAGAAGGAGAAGGAGAAGGAGATCAAGAAGGAGAAGGAGAAAGTGTAGGAGAATGAGAGGTAATTGGAGAAGAAGGAGAAAGACAAAGAGAGGAAGAAGAAGAAGAAGAAGAGGAAGAAGAAGAAGGAGATGGAGAAGAAGAAGAAAAAGAAGAAGAAGAAGAAGGAAGAAGAAGAAGAAAAAGAAATCAAGAAAGAAGAAGTAAAAGAAGAAGAAGAAGAGAAGAGTATGAAGAATAGGAATAAGGAGAACAAGAAAAGAAGAAGAAAGAGAAGAATAAGAAGAGAAGAAGATGATGGAAAAACAATAAAGAACAAGAGGAAGATGGAAAAAAAGAGGAATAAGAAGAAGTAGAAGAAGACAAAGCTGAGGAAGAAGAAGAAGAAGAAGAAGAGGAAGAAGAAGAGAAAGAACAAGAGGAAGTAGAAGTGGAAGAAAAAGAAGAAGAGGTAGAAGAGATGAATTTGGGATTAGACCTTACGGATTAAGGAATGAAGGTTTAGGGACTTGGTATTAGGCAGTATAGATTAAAGATTAGGGAGAGAGGGATTAGGGATTTTTGGGTTAGTTGTTATGAATTTGGGTTTAGGGGTTGGATTTAGGATCAGAAATTAAGGACTAAGAATAAGTAATAGGGATTGGGAATTAGGATTAGGGATTAAGGATAAAGACATTAAGATTTAGGAGATTAACTATTGAGGATTAAAGATTAGAGATTTGGGATTTATGATTAAGGATTAAGTATTAGGGAATAGGGATGAGGGATTAGAGATTAGAGATTAGGGATGTAGAATTTAGGGTTAGAGATTAGATATTAAAGATTAGAGATTATAGATTAAGGGATTTTGATAAGCATTAAAGATTAAGGATTAGGGATTAAGGGTTTGGGATTAGTCATTATGGATTAGGGATTAAAGAAGGGAACATGGATTATAGGTTAGGTATTATAGATTAGCGATTAGAGATTAAGGTTTAGTTATAAGAGATTAGAGCTTATAGGTTATAGATTAGGGATTAAAGATTAGGGATTGAAGATTAAAGATTTGAGATTAGTGATGGATTAGTGATTAGAGATTAAGGATTAAGGAATAGGGATTAGGTATTAGGTATTAAGGGGAAGGAAGAAGGCAGAAGAAAGAACGAAGAAGGAATAAAGAAGAAGAAGAAGAGGAAGTAGAAGAGGAAAAAGAATAAGAAGGAGAAGAAAAGGAAGAGGAAGAATAAAGAAGAAGAAAGAAGGAAGAAAGAAGAAGGAACAAGGAAGAAGGAAGAAGGAATAAGGAAGGAAGAAGGAAGAAAAATGAAGAAAAATGAAAGAAGATACAAGAAAAGAGAAAAAAGAAAAAAAGAAAGAAAGAAGAAAGGAGAAAGAAGAAAGAAGAAAGAAGAAAGAAGGAAGAAGAAGGAGAAGAAGTAGGAGAACGAGAAGGAGAAGGAGGATGGGGTGAAGGAGGATGAGAAGGAGAAGGAGAAGGAGAAGGAGAAGGAGATGGAGATGGAGAAAGAGAATGAGAAGGGGAAGGAGTAGGAGATTGAGAAAGAGAAGGAAAAGGAGAAAGACAAAGAGAAGGAGAGGAAGAAGTAGAAGAAGAAGAAGAAGAAGAAGAAGAAGAAGAAAAAGAGGAGGAAGAAGAAGAAGATGAAGAAGAAGAAGAAGCAGAAGGAGAAGAAGAAGTAGAAGAAGAAGAGGAACCAGAAGAATAAGAAAAGGAGTAGAAAATGAAAAAGAAGAAGAAGAAGAAAAAGAATAATGAGAGGAAGAAGAATAAGAAGAATAAGAATAAGAGAAGGATGATGGAGAAGAAGAAGAAGAAGAAGAAGAAGATGAAAATGAAGAAGTGGAAGGAGAAAACAAAGAAGAAGAAAAGGAAGAAGTAGAAGAAGAAGAAGAAGAAGAAGAAGAATTTAAGGAAGATGAGGAACAAGAGGAAGAAGAAGAAGAAGAAGGGAATGAGGAAGAATAAGAAGAAGAAGAAGAGGAAAAAGAAGAAGAAGAAGAAGAAGAAGAAGTGGAAGAAAAAGAAGAAGAAGAGGAAGAAGAGATGGATTAGGGATTATAGGATTAGGAGTTAGGGATTAGAGATTAGGGATTAAGGAGGAAGGGAATAGAGATTAGGGAATACAGATTTCAAATTAAGGATTGAGGGATTAGGGATTAGAGATTAGGTATTATGGATTAGGAATTAGGGATTAATGAGGGAGGGATTAGGTATTATGCATTAGAGATTAGGGATTAGATATAATGGATTAAGTAATAAGAAGTAGGGTTTAAGGATTAAGGATTAGGGATGAAGGGATTAATGATTAAAGATTTGGGATTAAAGATTAAGGATTAAGGGATTAAATATTAAAGATTAGGGATTTAGAGATTAGTGATTAAGGAGTTTTATTAATATTAGGTATTAAAGGTTAAGGATTTAAGATTAGGGATTAAGAGATTTTTATTTGGACTAGGGATTAGAGATTAGATATTAGGGATTAAGGATTAATGATTAAGGATTAGGGATTAGTGATTAGAGATTAGAGATTAGAGATTAGAGATTAAGAATTAAGGATTTTGGATAATGGATTAGAGATAGGGATTGAGGATTTAGGATTAAGGATTAGAGATTATGGATTAAAGATTAAGCATTTGGAATTAAGAAGAAATAAAAAGAAAAAGACAAGAAAGAAGAAAAGGATAAAGAAGGAGTAGAAGAATAGGAAGAAGAAGAGGAAAAATAAAGAAGAAAGTTGAAAAAAGAAAGAAGAATGAAGAAGAAATGAGAAAGAAGGAAGAAGAAAGAATGATGGATGAATGAAGAAGGCAGAAGGAAGAACAAAGAAGAAAAAAAGAAAGAAGTAAGATGAAAGGACTAGAAGTTGAAAAAGAAGAAGACAAAGAAGAAGAAGAAGAAAGAGCAGGTGAAAGAGGGCGACAAGAAGAGGGAGGAGAAGAAGGAGAAGGAGATGGAGATTGAGAAGGAGAAGGAGAAGAAGTAGTAGTAGTAGAAGAAGAAGAAGAAAAAGATGAGGAAGAAGAAGAAGAAGAAGAAGAAGATTAAGATGAAGAATATTAAGGAGAAGAAGGAGAAAAAGAAGAAGAAGAAGTAGGGGGATTGGAAGAAGAAGAAGATGATGAAGAAGAGTTGAAAATGGAGAAGATGATGAAGAAGATGGAGCAAAAAAAGAAGAAAAGGAAAAGGAAGAAGGAGAAGAACAAGAAGAAGAAGAAGAAGAAGCAGGAGAACAAGAAGAAGAAGAAGACAAAGAAGAAGTGGAGGAAGAAGAAGAAGAAGAAGAGGAAGAATAAGAAGAAGAAGATGATGAGGAAGAAGAAGAAAGAAGAAGAAAGAAGAAAGAAGAAAGAAGAAGGAAGAAAGAAGATGGAAGTAGGAATAAAGAAGAAGGAAGAAGCAAGAAGAAAAAAAGGATGTAGGAAGAAGGAATATGGAAGAAGGAAGAGGAAAGAAGTTGAGGAAGGAGAAGAAGAAGAAGAAAGAGACAAAGAAGAGAAACATGAGGAGGAAGTGAAAGAGGTAGAAGAAGATGAAAAGGAAGAAGGGGTAGATGAAGAAGAAGAAGAAGAAGAAAAATAAAAGGAAGAAGAAGATGTAGAGAAGAAGAAGAAGAAGAAGTGGAAGAAGAAGAATAGAAAGGAGAAGAAGAAGAAGAAGAAGAAGAAGGGGAAGAAGAAAAAGAAGAAGAAGAGCAATTGGAAGAAGTAGAAGAGGAGGAAGATAAGGAAGGAGTGGAAGAAGAATAAGAAGTAGATGAGGAAGATGTAGAAGAAGAAGAGGAGAAGGAGAAGAAGAAGAAGAAGATAGATTATGGATTAGTGAGTGAGGGCTTAGGGATTGGAAATTTGGTATTAGGGATTAGAGATTAGGCATTAGGGGGGATGGATTTGGGGCTATTGATTTGGGATTTAGGATTAGCGATTAGAAATAAATGATTTTGGATTATGGGTTATGAATTAACGATTAGGGATTAGAGATTAGGTTTTGGGTTTAGGGGTTAGAGATTAACAAATAAGGATTTTGGAGAATTAGGGATAAGGATTAAGGATTACAGATTAAGGTTTATGGATTAAGGATTGAGATATGTTGATTAAAGGATTAATGATTAAATATTATGGATTAAGGATCAGGGATTAGAGATAAAAGATTAGCGATTAGAGATTATGAATTAGCGTATAGGGGTTAGAGATTAACAAATAGCGATTTTGGAGAAGCGATTAAGAATTAGGGATAAGGATTAAGGATTAAAGATTAAGGTTTATGGACTAGGGATTAAGATATATGGATTAAGGGATTAATGATTAAAAATTATGGATTAAGGATTAAGGATTAGAGATTATGAATTAGAATGAAGAAAGAAGAAAAAAGTAGAAAAGAATGAAGAAATAAGAAAAAAGGAAGAAGGAAGAAGGAAGAAGGAAGAAGGAAGTAGGAAGACGAAATAAGAAAGAAGAAAGAAAAAAAAGGAAGAAGAAAGAAGAAGAAGATGAAGAAGAAAAAGGAGAAGGAGAAGAAGAAGAGAAAAGAGGAAGAGGTGAACGAGAAGGAGGTGTAGAAGAAGAAGGAGAAGGAGAAGGAGAAGAAGAAAAAGAAATTGACGAAGAAGAAGTGGAGAGCAAAGAAGGAAGAAGAATGAGACAAAGAAAAGGAAGAAAAGAAGAAGAAGAAGGGGAAGAAGAAGAAAAGTAGTTGTAGAAGAAGAATAAGAAGGGGAAGAAGAAGAAGAAGAAGAAGAAGAAGAAGAAGAAGAAGAGAAAGTGCAGCAAGAAGAAGAAGAAAAAGAGGAAGAAAAAGATGAAGGAGAGGAAGAAGAGAAAGAAGAGGAATAATAACAAGAAGAAGATGAGGAGGAAGAAGAAGATGAGCAATAAGAAGAAGAAGAAGAAGAAGAAGAAGAGAAGAAGAAGAAGAAAAAGAAGAAAAAGAAGAAGAGGAACAAAAAGAAGAGGAAAACAAGGACTAACAACAGGAAGAAGTAGAAGAAGTACAAAAAGGGAAAGGAGAGGAAGAACAAAAAGGAAAAGAAGAAGAAGAAGAATACGGAGGGAAAGAAGAAGAAGAAGAAGGTGAAGAAGAAGAAGAGGAAGAAAAAGAAGAAGAAGAGAAAGAAGAAGAAGAAGAAGAAGAAAAAGATACAGAAGAGGAAGACAAAGAAGAAGAAGAAGTAGAAGAAGATGACAAGGACGATGAGGAAGAACTGGAAGAAGAAGAAGGAGAAGTTAAGGAAGAAGAAGAAGAAGAAAAGAAGCGGAAGAAGAAGAGGAAGAAGAAGAAGAAAAAGAAGAAGAAGAAGAAGAAGAGGTAGAAGAGGAAGAAGAGCAAGAAGAAGATAAAGAAGAAGAAAAGAAAGAAGTGGAGGAAGAAGAGAAAGAAGAAGAAGAAGAATTAGAAGAAGTAGTAGAAAAAGAAGTAGAGATGAGGGAGAAGAAGAAGAGGAAGAGGAGGAAGAAAAAGATCAAGCGGAGGAGGTAGAAGAAGAGGAAGAAGAAGAAGAAGAAGAAGAAGAGGTTGAGAAAGCAAAGGAGGAAAAAGAGGAAGAAGAAAACAAAGAAGTAGAGCAAAAAGAAGAAGAGGAAGAAGAAGAAGAAGAAGAGAATAAAGAAGAAGAAGAGGAGCATGAAAAGGAAGAAGAAGAAGAAGTAGAAATAAAAGAAGAAGAAGAAGAAGAAGAAGAAAAAGAAGAAAAAGAGGAAGAAGAAGAAGAAGAAGAAGAAGGGGAAGAAGAAGTCGAGTAAGAAGAATAAGAAGAAGCAGAGGAAGAGGAAGAAGAAGAAGAAGAACAAGAAGAAGAAGAACAAGAAGAAGAAGAAGAAGAAGAAAAAGAGGAAGAAGAGGGGGATGAAGAAGTGGATGAAGAAGGAGAGTAATGGGAAGAAGAAGAAAAGGAAAAGATGAAGAAGATGAAGAGGATGTGGAAGGGGAAGACGAACAAGAGGAATAAGAGGAAGAAGAAAAAGATGATATAGAAGTAGAAGAAGAAGAAGAAGAAGAAGAAAAGGAAGAAAAAGAAAAAGTAGAAGAAGTGGAAGAACAAGAAGAAGAGGAAGAAGAAGTAGAAGAAAAATATGAAGATGAAGAAGAAGAAGAATTGGAAAAGGAAGAAGAAGTAGAAATGAAGTAGAAGATAAAGTAAAGGAAGAAAAAGAAGAAGAAGAAGAAGGAGAAGAAGAAGATGAAGCAGAAGAAGAAGAAAAAGAAGTAGAAGAAGAAGTAGTAGAAGAAGAATTAGAAGAAGAAGAAGAATAAGAAGAAGAAGAACAAGAATTAGAAAAAGAAGAAGTCGAAATAAAGTAGAAGATAATGTAAAGTAAGAAGATTAAGAATAAGAAGAAGAAGGAGAAGGAGAAAGAGAAGGAGAAGGAGAGGATGAAGAAGAAGAAAAGAAGAAGAAGAAGTTGAAGAGGAAGTAGAAGGAGAAGAAGAAGAAGTAAAAGAAGAAAAAAAAGATGGAGATGAAGAAGAAGTAGAATGCGAAGAGGGAGAAAAAGAAGAAGAGGAAGATGCAGTTTTAGAAGGAGGAGGAGAAGAGGAAGAAGAAGAATGAAAATCTAAGAAGAAGAAAAAGAAGAAGAGAAGAAGAAGAAGATGACGAAGAAGAAGAAGAAGAAGATGATGATGAAGGAAGAGGAGAAGAAGATGACGAAGAAGAAGAAAAAGAAGAAGAGGAAGAAGAAGTAGCGGAAGAAGAAGAAGAAGAACAAGTGGAAGAAGAAGTCGAAGTCGAAGAAGAAGATGAGGAAGAAAAGAAGAAGAAGAAGAAGGACAACAAGAAGAAGAAGAGGGAGAAGAAGAAGAAGAAGAAGATTAAAAAGAAGAAGAATATGAAGATGATGAGGAGAAGAAGAATTAGAAGAAGAAAAAGAAGAAGTAGAAGAAGAAGTGGAACAAGAACAAGAGCAAGTGGAAGAAGAAGAAGAAGAAGAGGACGAAGTGGAAGAAGGAGAGGAAGAAGAAGAAGTAGTTGCAGAAGAAGAAGAAAAAAAAGAAGAAGAGGAAGAAGAAGGGTGTGGGATTAGGTCTCAAAGATTAAGGATTAGGGATTAGATATTATAGATTAAGCACTAAAGGAGGACAAAGAAGAAGAAGGGGTCGAAGAAGAAGAAGAAGAAGAAGAAGTGGAATATGAAGAAGTAGAAGAAGAAGAAGAAGAAAAGAGGAAGAAGAAGAAGAAGAAGAAGACGAAGAAGAAGAAGAAGGAGATGAGGAAGAAGAAGAAGAGGAAGAGGAAGAAGATGAAGAAGAAAAAAAAGAAGAAAAAGAAGAAGGAGAGAAAGAAGAAGAGGAGGAGGAGGAAGAAGAAGAAGAATTAGAAGAAGAAGACAAAGAAGAAGAGGAAGAAGAAAAAAAGGAAGGAGTAGAAGAAGAAGAAGAAAGGGAGGAAGAAGCAGAAGTGAAAGCAGAAGAAGAAGAAGAAGAAGTTGAAGATGATGATGAAGGGGAGGAAGAAGATGAAGAAGAAGAGAAAGAAGAAAAAGAAGAAGAAGATGAAGAAGAGGAAGAAGAAGAAGAAGAAGAAGAAGACAAGGAAGATGAGGAAGAAGAGGAATAAGAAGATATAGAAGTTGAGGGAGAAGAAGAAGTGGAAAAGGAAGAAGAAGAAGAAGAGGTGGAGGAAGAAGAAGAAGAAGAAGAAGAAAAAGAAGAAGAAGAAAAAGAAGAAGATAAATAAGAAGAGGAAGAAGAAGAACAAGAAGATGAGGCTTAAGAAGAAGAAGAAAAGGAAGAAGAAGAAGAGGAAAAAAGAAGATGATGAAGAAGAAGAGGATTATGAAAATGAAGAAGAGGAAGAAGAAGAAGAAGATGAAGGAGAATAAAGGGAAGAAGAACAAGAAGAAGACGAAGAAGAACAAAAGGAAGAAGAGGAAGAAAAAGAAGGAGAAGAGGAAGATGTAGAAGAAGAAAAAGAAAAAGAGGATGAGGAAGAAGAGGAGAGAGAAGAAGAAGAAGATGAGGAAGTATAAGAACAAGAAGGGAATGATGAAGAAGAATAAGAAGACATGGAAGAAAATGAAGGAGAAGAAGAAGAAGAAGAAGAAAGAGAAAAGGAATATGAGGAAGAAGAGGAGAAAGAAGAAGAAGATGATGTGGAAGAAGGAAATGAAGAAGGAAAAGATGATGAAGATGAAGAAAAAGTGGAAGAAAATGCAGAAAAAGAAGAAGAATGGGAAGGAGAAGAAGAAGATGGAGAAGAAGAAGATGGTGAAGAAGTAAAAAAAGAAGGAAAGAGTAAATAAAAGAAGAAGGGGAAGAAGTAAAAGTAAAAGAAGAAGAAGATGAAGAAGAAGAAGAAGAAGAAGAGGAACAACAAGAAGAGGAAGAAGAAGAAAAAGAAGACAAGGAAGAAAAAGAATAATATTAATAAGAAGACGAATAAGAAGAAGAAGAAGAAAAGAAGTCGAAAAAGAAAGAGAAGAAGAACATGAAGAAGAAGAAGAAGAACAACAACAACTATAAGAAGAAGAAGAAGAAAAAGAGGAAGGAGAAGAAGTAGAAGAAGAGAGAGGAGAAGAAGAAGAAGAGGAAAAAAAATAAGAAGGGGAAAAGAAGAAACAGAAGAAGACGAAGAAGAAGTAGTAGTAGAATAAGAAGAGGAAGAAGAAGAAGAGGAAGATGAAGAAGAAGAAGGAGAGAAAGAGGAGCAAGAAGAAGAAGAAGAGGAACCCTAGAAAGAAGACGGAGAGGGAGACGAGGAAGAAGAGGATAAATAAGAAGAGGAATATGAGGAGGAAGAAGTAGATGAGCAATCAGAAGAAGAAGAAGAATAAGAAGAAGAAAAAGTACTAGAAGATGAGAAAAATAAGGTCTAATAGGAGGAAGAAGCAGGAAAAGCACAAAAAGGGAAAAGAGAAGAAGAAAAAGAAGGAAAATAAGAAGAAGTAGAAGAAGGAGGGAAAGAAGAAGAAGAAGAAGAAGAAGAAGAAGAAGAAGAAAAAGAAAAGAAAGATGAAGAGGGAGAAGAAGAAGAAGATGATGATGATGAAGAAGAAGTAGGAGAAGAAGAAGAAGAAGAAAAAGTGGTAGAAGAAGAAGAAGAAGAAGAAGAAGAAGAGGAAGAGGAAGAAGAAGAAGAAGAAGAGTAGAATGAAGAAGAAAGGAACAGGAAGGGGAAGAAGTAGTAGAAGAAGAAGAAGATGAAGAAGAAGAGGAAGAAGAAGAAGAAGAAGAAGAAGAAGAGGAAGAAGAAGAAAAGGAAGAAGGTAGAGAAGGAGAAGAAGCAGAAGGTGCAAAAGAACAAGAAGAAGAAGAAGACGATGAAGGTGAGGAAGAAAAAGAGAAGAAGAGAAAGAAGAAAAAGAAGAAGAAGATGATGGAGAGGAGGAAGAAGAAGAAGAACAAGACAAGGAAGATGAGGAAGAAGAGGAATAAGAAGATGTAGACGATAAGGGAGAAGAAGAAGAGGAAAAGGAAGAAGAAAAAGAAGAAGTGGAGGAAGAAGAAGAAGAGGAAAAAGAGGAACAAGAAAAAGAGGAAGACGAAGAGAGAGAAATAGTAGAGAAAGCAGATGAGGAAGAACTTGATGAAGAAGATGAAGAAAAAGGAGAAGAAAAACAAAAAGAAGTAGAGCAAAAAGATGAAGAGGAATAAGAAGAAGAAGAAGAGAATAAAGAAGAACAAGAAGAGGAGCAAGAAGAGGAACAAGAAGAAGAAGTAGAAACAAAAGAAGAAGAAGAATAAGAAGAAGAAGAAGAATAAAAAGAAGAAGAGGAAGAAGAAGGAGAAGAAGAAAAAGTGGAATAATAATAGTAAGAAGAAGAAGACGAAGAAAAAAAAGATGGGGAAGAAGAAGTGGAGTAACAATAAGAAGAAAAAGAAGAAAGGAAGAGGAGGAGGAAGAAGAAGAAGAAGAAGAAGAAAAGGAAGTAGAAAAAGAAGAAGAAATTGAAGAAGAAGAAGAAGGAGAAAAAGAGGAAGAAGAAGGGGCTGAAGGAGTGGATGAAGAAGGAGAGGAACAGGAAGAAGAAGATGGAGATGATGAAGAAGATGAAGAGGAAGAAGAGGGTGGGGAGGAAGAAGAAGAAGAAGAGGAAGAAGAGAAATGAGAGGAAGAAGAAAAAGATGAAGTAGAAGAAGAAGAAGAAGAAGAAGAAGAAGAAAAAGAACAGGAAGAAAAGGAAGAAGAGGAAGAAGTAAAGGAAGAACGGGAAGAAGTAGAAGAAGAAATAAAAGAGGAAGAGGAAGAAGAAGTACAAGAAACCGAAGTAGAAGAAGAAGAAGAAGTAGAAATGAAATAGAAGAAAAGTAGATGAAGAAGAAGAAGAAGGAGAAGGAGAATAATAATAATAATAATAATAATAATAAGTAGAAGAAGAAGAAGAAGAAGAAGAAGAAGTAGAAATGAAGTAGAAGATAAAGTAGAGGAAATATAAGAAGAAGAAGAAGAGGAAGGAGAAGAAGAAGAAGAAGAAGAAGAACAAGAATAGGAAGAAGTAGAAGAGGAGGAAGAAGAAGAAGAAGTAGAAGAACATGACGAAGAAGAAGCAGAAGAACATGAAGAAGAAGAAGAAGAAGAAGAAGAAAAAGAAGAAGTAGAAGAAGAAGAAGTAAAAGAAGAAGCAAAAGAAGAAGAAAATGAAGAAGAAGTAGAAGGCAAAGAGGGAGAATAAGAAGAAGAAGAAGAAGAAGTTTTAGAAGGACGAGGAGGAGAAAAAGAAAAAGAAGTAGTAGAAGAAGAAGAAAAAGAAAAAGAAGAAGATGAAGAAGAAGAGGAAGAAGAAGAAGAGGAAGAAAAAGAGAAGAAGAAGAAGAAGAAGAAGAAGAAGAAGAAAAAGATGAAGATAAAGAAGAAGTAGAAGAAGAAGAAGAAGAAGAGGCGAAGAAGAAGAATAAGAAGAAGAAGATAGGAAGAAGAAGAAAAAGATGAAGGAGGAGAAGAAGAAGATGATGATGAAGAAGAAGAAGAAGAAGAACAAGAGGAAGAACAAGAAGAGGAAGAAGAAGATGTTGAACAAGAAAAAGAGGAAGAAGAAGTAGAAGAAGAAGAAGAAGAAGAGGAAGAAGAATAAGAAGAAGAAGGACAACAAGAAGAAGTAGAGGGAGAAGAAGAAGAAGAAGATGAAAAAGAAGAAGAAGATGAAGATGATGAGGAAGAAGAAGAATTAGAAGAAGAAGAAGAAGAAGAAGAAGAACAAGAAGAAGAAGAAGGAGAAGAAGAAGAAGAAGAATAAGAAGAAGAAGAAGAAGGAGAAGACGAAGATGAAGAAGAAGAAGAAGAAAAAGAAGAACAAGAAGTAGTAGTAGAAGAAGAATTAGAAGAAGAAGAAGAATAAGAAGAAGAAGAACAAGAATTAGAAAAAGAAGAAGTCGAAATAAAGTAGAAGATAATGTAAAGTAAGAAGATTAAGAATAAGAAGAAGAACGAGAAGGAGAAGGAGAAGGAGAGGAAGAAGAAGAGGAAAAGAAGAAGAAGAAGTTGAAGAGGAAGTAGAAGAAGAAGAAGAAGAAGTAAAAGAAGAAAAAAAAAGAAGAAGGAGATGAAGAAGAAGTAGAAAGCGAAGAGGGAGAAAAAGAAGTAGAAGAAGATGCAGTTTTAGAAGGAGGAGAAGAAGAAGAAGAAGAAGAATGAAAATCTAAGAAGAAGAAAAAGAAGAAGAGAAGAAGAAGAAGAAGAAGAAGAAGAAGATGATGATGATGAAGGAAGTGGAGAAGAAGATGACGAAGAAGAAGAAAAAGAAGAAGAGGAAGAAGAAGTAGCGGAAGAAGAAGAAGAAGAAGAAGTGGAAGAAGAAGTTGAAGTCGAAGAAGAAGATGAAGAAGAAAAGAAGAAGAAGAAGAAGGACAACAAGAAGAAGAAGAGGGATAAGAAGAAGAAGAAGAAGATTAAAAAGAAGAAGAAGATGAAGATGATGAGGAGAAGAAGAATTAGAAGAAGAAAAAGAAGAAGTAGAAGAAGAAGTGGAAAAAGAACAAGAGCAAGTGGAAGAAGAAGAAGAAGAAGAGGACGAAGTGGAAGAAGGAGAGGAAGAAGAAGAAGTAGTTGCAGAAGAAGAAGAAAAAAATGAAGAAGAAGAAGAAGAAGGGTGTGGGATTAGGTCTCGAAGATTAAGGATTATGGATTAGATATTATAGATAAAGCACTAAAAGAGGACAAAGAAGAAGAAGGGGTCGAAGAAGAAGAAGAAGAAGAAGAAAAGAAGAAGAAGAAGAAGGAGAAGAAGGAGAAGAAGAAGGAGGAGGAGGAGGAGGAGAGAAGAAAAAGAAGAAAAAGAAGAAGAAGAAGAAGAAGTGGAATATGAATAAGTAGAAGAAGAAGAAGAAGAAAAGAGGAAGAAGAAGAAGAAGAAGAAGAAGAAGAAGGAGATGAAGAAGAAGAAGAAGAGGAAGAAGAAGAAGATGAAGAAGAAAAAGAAGAAGAAAAAGTAGAAGGAGAGAAAGAAGAAGAGGAGGAAGAAGAAGAAGAAGAAGAAGAATTAGAAGAAGAAGACAAAGAAGAAGAGGAAGAAGAAAAAAAGGAAGAAGGAGGAGGAGAAGAAGAAGAAGAAGAAGAAGATGATGATGAAAGGGAGGAAGAAGATGAAGAAGAAGAGAAAGAAGAAAAAGAAGAAGAAGATGAAGAAGAGGAAGAAGAAGAAGAAGAAGACAAGGAAGATGAGGAAGAAGAGGAATAAGATGATATAGAAGCTGAGGGAGAAGAAGAGGAAAAGGAAGAAGAAGAAGAAGAGGTGGAGGAAGAAGAAGAAGAAGAAGAAGAAAAAGAAGAAGATAAATAAGAAGAGGAAGAAGAAGAACAAGAAGATGAGGCTTAAGAAGAAGAAGAAAAGGAAGAAGAAGAAGAGGAAAAAAGAAGATGATGAAGA